>CM038141.1:274234542-274631091 GCA_021437245.1 Aegilops speltoides
TCGGGTTTCCCCTGTTCCTGAATGGCCTCGCCACTTCAAACCGGCCTCGTCGGGTTGCTAGATCACCCCGACGCCGCAGCGCTAAACCACTGTCGTTCTTTGCCGGGTTGTCCATGGGCCGCTTTGCCACGGCCGCGTCCCCGCTCGGCCGCCATGGGCGGTGTGAATCGCCGTTCGCCGCAGACGCCGTCCTATCGTTTCATTTCTGTGTTTCTCCACCGCTAAACCGGCCACCACCACAGTGGTCAGACCGGTCGAAGCCGCCCGGGGCCGTGAATCGCCCGCCGTTGCAGGTCAAACATCAGCTCCGCCGAGCCGATTCTGCACCGTGTCACCTCCGTCAAAACCACCGTTGTGGGCCTGCCTTGACCCGCCGTCGAGGTAACCCGCCGCCGTACCTACAACCCGCCAAGGACGCTTGTCCCAACTGTAATCGGGGAGAGCCACTGGTCAAACCACCACTGCATCTCTGTCTCCTGTGCGACCCCCGCCCGAAGGCCCCTCTGTCGTCGTTCCACTCGACCCCGAGCAACCGCCCGAGAGCCGCCACATCTGCGGCTTCACGCCGCCGCCGTGATGCGTCCCGCTTCGGCTATCGCGTTCGTCTGTGGCCTGCCTACGCCTCATTCCTCTGTCATGGCTGCGTTGAGTTGCCCTGGGCGAGCGGCCTCATCTCTGCTTTGGACCGCTAGGCAGTCGAGAGTTTTGAAAATGACTGTGTTAATGATGAAGACATCATTAAAAGGGATTCTCCAATTGGCCTCGCCGAACATCT
This sequence comes from Aegilops speltoides, assembly GCA_021437245.1. Lineage (NCBI taxonomy): Eukaryota > Viridiplantae > Streptophyta > Magnoliopsida > Poales > Poaceae > Aegilops > Aegilops speltoides. The sequence continues at coordinate 274,235,318 of CM038141.1, forward strand.
GCTAGAGTTGACTGAGTTGACTCTGGTTGCAGATGAATTGAATAAAGGGTGTACCGGACAATTCCACGGTCATCTGACAAAAATCCCAGGTGCTATCCACCCTATTTGTTTCATCATTATACTTTAATTCTTCTAAGAATAGTTATCTGCTTTTTCTGTTTTATACACAGGACAAAATGTTCCATGTTCATAGCAGATATGATGAGATCTTCTGTCATCTGAGTACATCAGGACAATTATTTATTCCAAGGTGATGTTATGCCGTGGATATGGAATTCGCGACAACATTATTCTGCACGGACGCTTATCCGTGTTGTGTCGTTCAATGGACAAGCTTAAGTTGCTACCATTACGGACCAATATGCATCAGCATGTCAGGGTCACACCTGCTCAGGCAAGCTGCCCAATGGATATGTACAGGCCGCCAAACTGCGGTTCAATTTATTCCAACAATTCTGATGCAATGTTATCAGCTACCACCTGCACAGAATGGTTCAGTACGGCAGACGCACAAGCTGCTGCCACTGTGTTTTGGTTAACTTCAGCAACCAGCTGGGATGACCCACTGGCCGGATTACAGACGCAAATCATACAGGGTCATTGATAGCCTGCCGAGCTTCAACATATTCCAGTGTTCCACTGTTCAACTACATACCGGTTTATATCACAGTCAAGTACGAAGAATCTCAAGACAACTCCTTGAGTCATCTTAAGACTCGGGGGCTACGATGAAGGAAAAGATAACCCGGTCCTAGAGGCTAATGTTATATTGATGAAAATTTAAAGGCCGTCAGAAATATTCCGGCTCACAATGATGCTTCCGGTTTATAGTCCGGTTCAAGGGAAATCTATCTCCCGCAAAGCTCTGAAGCTCTTAAATCCGGCTTAAGAATTTCCGGTTCAAAAAGGAATTAACTTCTAGCAAGTTCGAGTTTAAAGGCCGTTAGAAAATTTCCGGCTGAAAATGAAGATTCCGATTTAAAATCCGGTTCAAGGGAAAGATGTGTCCCATAAAGCTTTGAAGCTCTCAATATCCAGTTCAAAATCCCGGTTCAAGAAGAATTTATCTCTTGCAAAAAGTTAAAGGTTGCCAAAGAGGACCTGCTGCCATGACGCGCGGTTCAAACATGGGTATCCCGCCTTATTGGCTTATCGTATTATTGATTACATGGGGGCTTCAGCTGACAAAGCGGGGTTCTGTCCATTAATCCGGCTATCACGCCAGAACAAAGCTTGGGAGCTTCACACCCAAGGGGCCAAAGAGAGTCTTGTTGCTACGCACAGCTCAAACATAGGCACCCAATGAGCACCGCTCATCACGTTACTTGGGGGCTCCTTGTGTCAAATACCAAGGAGTTTGAAAGGACCCTTGTAGTTGGGTATCGACCCACGGCTTGGAAGCCTGATATATTTACCTAAAACCCCAGGTTAACCTGCCTTCATCAAGTAAGACACTCCTATCTAAGTAATCCTGGCATGACCCTTCGAACATTTGACAGTTACTCTCATTGAGACCCCAAACTTGTCAAAGTTAAAACGGTGATTGGTTAGTTGGAGGTCCATCCTAAAAGCTTTGCAAAATGGTTTAACTCAACGGCCTGGCAGCCCAAGAAAAGCCTCGAATTTGGGCCTGGCAGCCCTTGAAAAGCCTCGACTACACGGTTTTATTTGCCTTTGTCAAGTTTTTAAATTTTATGTTGAACCGGTGTCTATTGACCTGGCATGACTATCAGTCATCAAATTAACCCGGTGTTCATTAACCCGGCTTGACTTTCAACTACAAGTTGTCAGTACATAATCACTTATAATCCGGTGTTTATTGACCCGGCCTGGCTTTGGACTATAAGTCGCCAGTATATAATTGGATTGCGTCATTGGAATTATGCGCTTATAAATCATTGGGTATATTACTCAAATAGCCAACATGGCTGGATTTTATTATGGTTATCAATAACCACTATTATGATCAAGGTTTTCAAAGTCGCTTTAGCGCAATGGCTATCATATTATCAATGGATATGATTTTTATTGTACAATTGAAGGAATAGTCCCGAGTTGCTGCAGGCTTACAACCCGGCACTTGGGGGCTATATTATTCAAGTTGAGATTACATCAACTATGCAAGTCTCATGTCGCTGCAGGCATGCACCATGACACTTGGGGGCTAATGCAAAGTCAGTTTTTGCTCATATTATTGAAGACCCGACTCATCATATTATAATGAGCCGGCCCTTGGGGGCTACCAATTGCTCCTGTCAACAATTCAAGGTACAAAGCTTTTTATCCATTATATTGAAGGGTACATTGCTTAGTTGGTAAAGCACAAGGCTCTTAACCTTGTGGACGTGGATTCAAGCCCCATGATGGGGGTTATATCATATGATGTTATTTTCATTAAAGTATATATCAAGTCCCAGCTCAATATTATCTTACTGAGCCGGTCCTTGGGGGCTATACATCATTGCTCAAATCTACATGATTATATTTACAAAGTCCCTGCTCATTATTGCATAAATGACCCGACCCTTGGGGGCTACACTGGTTGAAGTTTTTATGAGCATCAGGCAATTACAAGTCCCAGGTTGCTGCAAGCATAACAACCCAGCACTTGGGGGCCACATATGTGGAATACTCAATTCTGACTAGTGATTGAGATGAATAAACCTGGATTTCTTCAAGATTGTGATATTTATATTGAAGCAAGTCTTAAGCTGTTGCTATGCTACCTTCTTAAGGCTTGAGGGCTACAAGTGATAGTCATATAAGAGGTATATTTTCAAGCTGGATGTTAACTACAAGTATGACCCGGTGCTATCATTATTTATAAACCGACAAGTTCTACATTCTTAAACCGGCTGAAGATCAGATGAGGATTTCAAGGACCATTATTTTTGTTAAGTCATTGGGAGCTGAGTCAAAGAGGTTATTCTTCACAATATTTCTCTGTGACAAACCAATGTCAGCAAATTGATTATGAAGCTGGCCTATTAAACCGGATTTTCTAGAAGAAGGAAGTGACAAGGACTTAAGGATGATCAGGATCAGTTTAACATGGATAAATCCAAATTAAACTGGGGGCTAATGTCGGGGATATACCCCGCGGTATGACCCGGCCGGAGTCATAATCTGGCTGGGACTTGGTAAACCGAGAGTGTTAAACCGGCAGAGTTAAGACAGATGGCTAAGACAGACGGTAAACCGGCGAGTTAAACCGGCAGAGTTAAGACGGATGGTAGCACCGGCACGTGTTAAGTCAATCATAACCCGGTAGACAATGTTAAACCGGCAGACCAATGTTAAACCGGCAGACAATGTTAAACCGGCAGACAATGTTAAACCGGCAGACGTTAAGAAGCCCAGGAAAGGAAGTCAAAATAGTTTAAGTCTTAGTCCGAGATGGACTCTACATGTAACCCGCCCCTTCAACTTATATAAGGAGGGGCAGGGCTCCCCAAAGAGGAGAGCAAGAAACAATCTCTAGGGCTAGACACAACTAGAGGAGAGCCGATTTACGGCGACTCCCTCGTGATGATAATGAGATCTAGCCTCAAACAGCATGTAGGGTTTTTACCGGATGATGTTTCCCGGGGCCCGAAGCTGTCTAAACCTTTGTCTTGTGTTGCGTCTCTCGATTCCGCCCAACCCCTCTCAAGCTACCGCATAGATGTGTTGGCCTCCTGACTAAGTCCTCACACTAAGGACATCTGACGTGATAATTCCGCGACACTCAGCGGGGTTGATGTTCAAAACTTCAAGGTGATGCCGCATGACCTCAAGGAGACGTTTCGCAAGAAGCGCGAAGAAGACAAAGTTTCAAGAGAGCGCATGAAGAATCTTGCTGCCAAGTGTGTTCAAGCATACAATGAAGCTGAGAAGCGCAAGGCACTAGGGTGTCCTGGCATCGACCCCAAGCTGGCTGCCAAGAAGAAAAAGAAGCCTACTGTGGCCCAAACTGAAGCACCAAGGCGGGAAGAACCTCACATTGTCTTCCCTGCCAGCATGACAGGCTCGAAGCCTAAGGTCCCCACAGTGGCTTCAGAATAGAAGAAAATCAGGGCAGCTGAAGCCGAAGCCAGAAAGCGCAAACTCTAGAACACCACTGATGATGCACCACCCACCAAGAAGAGAAAGACCAAGAAGAGAGATTGGACTGCTCTTAAAGAGCCCCTTGTTGTCGAGCCCATGCTTTTGCTCGTCCTGCATCTGAACACCAAGAGTGTTAGTTGATAGTTCATGAGCCTGCTTCCATAGAGGCTCCTAAAGCTGAAGAAGTACCAGTCATTGACCCCACCACGGCTGAAGACATTGGTCCCCAAGACAATGTAGTAGATGATGACGTTCTTCCTCAGATCGAGCGCCCAACGGTATCATCGCCTATTCTCACGAACAGTGAACTCATCAGTATTGGTCATCCTTTGACGCCAATCTCTCAGGATGTCTCATGGGTTGATCGCCCCCAACCAACAACTCCAAGTCAAGACTCACCCAGTACACCTCGTCCTCCACCAGTGCAAGTCACTAGCCCAATGGTGACTGACGACAATTACATGGAGTCTACACCATCACCAAAAGCGTCGCCTGTGTTCAAACGGCTTCGCGAAGGCCTAAAGCCATCAGTCTCCATGACAACCATCACAGAAGAAGATTCAAACAATCCAGCTCAGTGGCACATCAAGTGTTCCTTGAAGAAAATCCCTCTGTGACGGTTCCTTCATCCGAAGTCAATGCTACTGAAGGCAATCCGGCTGCATCAGCCGATGAAAGACAAGGAGAAGAAGAACATGTTGCCACACCCCCTACCAACCAAGAAGTTGTTCTCAAGGAGAACGTGTCTATGCCCGACCCTCCAGCTACTCAAGTGGAGGTTGAAAATCCTAAGGCGGCCACCCACAACACTACTGAAGCCAATGACGTTGTCATGGCTGAAAACAATGTGGCGCCTGCAATGAAGAATGTGCATGAAGCCAATGATGCACCTGCAACAAATGTGTAGCCTGACACCCTTGCTAATGCCATTGCTCCAGTTCCGCCTCCAAGGCCACACGCTATTGAGCAAGCATTCTATCAAGGCGAGCTGGTCACTGTCAGATGGCCGATTCTGGTTCCTCCGCCTCCTCCCGGACCTCAGTTTGACTATCATGTGCAGCACAGGCCTCAGGTTCGGAAGCCAAAATCAAGGCTGCCAAGGTTTCCAGGTACTGCATCTGCGCCAGGATCGTTCAATGTCAATGGCTTCATTGCACACAACACCTTCTTCAATAAAGCCAAGAACCCATATTCCAAGCCAAGAATATCATCTGATCGGTTCTGGTGTTATCAGCAGCGCAGCTACTACTCTGTGTGCTATACAATCAAGGGCGCATATTTCCTCATATGCGTGTGGATTCTGAAGCCATTGCTGGCCTGCCCTGCTTAGAAGAAGCCCTTGACTGTTTTTGAGATGCTGGCCTTCTCCAGTTTGTGACAGATAAGGAGAATTGGAATGAAGAGCTTCTGCTGCAATTCTATGCAACCCTCCACATTCGCGGCTACAACAGGGATCCGAAGACATGGGTCCTTGAGTGGATGACGGGAAATGTCCATCATGAAGCCAAAGCTCTTGACCTCATTGAGCTTACTGGCCTATCCACTCCAGGTGAACTCTATGAACCTGGTTGTCAGCTTCACCGCAATGCATTGGAAAGTATCTTTTAGAAGCCAGAGCCCAACATGAGCCAAATGCTGAGCATGATGAAGCCACTGCCACATGATGCTGAATATCCCAAGGAATTCTTTGTTGAAGACCTAGAGTATCTGCCCCGCACCATCTATCACATTATCAGGCGAACTCTATGGCCCATCAAAGGACATTCTTCCTCAACAAAGCTCGAAGGCGCAATGAAGACATTGGTCTTCTACATACTCAATGGCATTAGCTTCAATGCTCAGGATTTCTTCATTCGCCAATTTGATGCATCTGGCTCAGACATATTTGGTCTGAAATTCTATGCTCCATGGGTTATGCGACTGATCAAGCTTCACTCTGCCATTGACTATCAGCCCTCTGCACGCAACCATCTCATATTTCTGCCAGAGGTTGATATGTCCGTCGAAGCCATTTACCCAGAGCTTGCCAAGGAAAAACTATATCTTCACAATGCAGATCGTCAGAGTTTCTCTCGGCATGTTGAAGGTGTTCAGGTTGCTTCTCGTGTTTATCCTCTGGCCGGCAACACTCGTCGTGCACGTACTGAAGCCACAGAGAGCACCATTGCTCCAAGGCCTCGGAAGCGATCTCGTGTGCTCAATGACCGAGAGCTTCTCGTGGCCCTGCATCAGAAACACGACAAGCATCACTATTGGCTAAAGCGTCAAATGCAAAGCCTCTTGGTGGATGTCAATCGCATTCACAACCTTGCCACCAAGAATGCCTTTGTCACTCATGAAACTTGCCGGAGGTCTTGGAAGAGTTTAACATTGCTCAGTGCTGAAGCTGATCTTCAAGACGATGGCTTCACCGAGAGATTCAAGTTCGACTCCACTCCTCCCAGGAATGTTGTCTTGCGTCGAACCCCATCTCTTGAAGATTCAGAGTACTCCTCCTCCACGGCAACTGTTAATGCCAGAGTCCTTGATGACGCCGATGATGCTACTTCACCACCTCCAACCTCAGCGCGTATCGACACCGCACCAAGTTCGTCTGCACCACCAAACCTCAACAACGACCCTGCTACTTCACCTACTCCTCATGGGAACGAGTAGAAACTATGTCTTCATACCTTTTTGGTCCTCACTGACAAAAGGGGGTGAAGCATATGTTGATAGTCTTCAAGCGGGTCCATATGGGTGGTTGCTATACTTTTGCCTAGTGTTTACAACTCTCGCTTTTGATACATTTGGTTCTTTGAGTTGTAACACTTAAACTTGATGGTCGTCTTCTACTTTTCTGCTATTCCGTGATGCGATGATAAATTCCGCATGTGCGATGATAAATCCCGCATGAAGTCATTTCGCAGACGTCCATTTTTCATTATGCATGTCATTATTCCTGTATATCTGTTCATGCATGATGTATTGTGTTCATATGGTGAAGAGTTCTCCACAAGTACAACCTGCCATGTGCATTTGCATTCCAACGCAAAACATTTATATGCACATCTTCAGGGGGAGCCTTTTTGCCACCTATGAAGACAATATCTTAATCCTTTATAATTTCACATACTTTTATCCCCGTTGAAAACTTACTTTTATCCCCGATGAAAACTTCAACCAGTTTGTCATCAATCACCAAAAAGGGGGAGATTGTAAGTGCATCTAGTGCCACCCCTAGTTGGTTTTGGAGTATTGACGACAAACCTGGTTGAGGGACTAATGTGTTTGTGAGAATTGTAGGATAACAGAGGTAGTAGTCCCTCATTGATTCGGTTTACCTACCGGAGATGACCCCTAAAAATGTGTGAAGACATTGAAGACAATGGTGGACTGTGAAGCTATTCACGTTAAAGACTATGACATGAGAAGACATCGAGTGAAGACTATGGAGCGCGAAGACTTAGTTGTTTCGTTGTGTTACTTTTCTTGTTTGTTGAGTCATAGGAACCACCGTACTGTTAAGTGGGGTCCAAGTGAACAAAGTCAGAGTGACTGAAGTGATGCTCAACCAAATCCTATGTCTTCGAGCGAAGACAATGAGAGCAAATCTTATCCAGAGTCGGATGAGTCAGCTTTACTTGTAGCCCAAGTCAAGCTGCCGCGTGTGTTTGAAATCTGATCGTTGTGATACGTGTCAGTTCCTGAGTGACCCGGGGTCATTTCGGACAAATCAGGTCGGGTTGCCCAGTGGCTATAAACAGTCCACCCCCTACACCATGAATTGGTGGCTGCTCAGAGTTAGTACACGGCTTTTGTCGTTTAAGAGCAACCCACCACCGAAGCTTTTGAGAGAGAATCCTTGCGAGGACAAAGCCCAAACCACCCAGAGCCCAAAGAGTGTTTGGCATCACTGAAGTCTATCTGTCCGCGTGATCTGAAGACTTGTTACACTTGAGGACTATGAATCCTCCAGCCAGTTAGGCGTCACGTTCTGAGCATCCAAGATTCATTGTGGATTGCCGGCGAACGAAGTCTGTGAAGGTTTGGAAGTCTACCTTGAAGACTTATTAGAGTGATTGGGCGGGGACTAGGTGTCCTTAGCTCAATGGGAATAAGGTGAAGACGCGTTCTTCTGAGTTGAATCTCAGCCTCCCTAACCAGACGTACAGTTGTCACAGCAACTGGAACTGGTCGAACAAATCCCTGACCTCCTGAAGCTATTGGTTCTATCTCTCACTTCTCTCTACTTACAATTTGTCTTCGTGAAGTCATTGCCTGCTTGCATTATCTGTTTGACTTCACTGTGTGACTACCTGTTCTGATTGGCTTCATACTATCTTCCATCTTGATCTTTACTACCTAGCTGGTAATAGTCTTCGTGCTTTCACTTAATTGAATACTTGACTATGGTTTGTCTATTGTAGTCTACCTTCCGCTGCATACGAATAGTATCGTTTCTATTGTTTGTCTTCGAAACTCCCATGTTTTGAAGACTTTCATAAAAATCGCCTATTCACCCCCCCCCTCTAGTCGATAACTAGCCCTTTCAGGTAGTACCGCTATTCTAGCGGTAATAAAAAAGTGTTGTCATGCTAGAAGCGGTAGTACCGTGCTGGGGTTGCAGCTATGCTAGCACAGAAGTCACCCACCTCCTGTGTTAGTACCATGGCTAGCCACGGTAGTACCGTATTCCCAAGAAAGTGCAAGTTTCGACAAAAACAGAAAAACACAGCCTTTGCAAAGAAAACTTCAAGCAACCGGACACACGCGTGAGCACTCAAGGGGCAACTCAAACACAACCACGGCTCAAACGAAGGCAAAAGACAAAGAGGACTAGACGCAAACCAAAGCCTCTCTAGGAGAGAGGGTGGTGGTCGGAGCCACCTATGTTTGAGTCAATTGGTATGGCACCGCGAAAAATTATCCTTGGGCCCATGACCAAAACTCATATTTGAAGCACAAGTACCATAAAAAATGGCTAATGTGAAAGAGTTGATCAATTTATGCATAATGGGGGGAGGGATAGTTCATTGAGAGAACAACACTCTCCCTACGTCCATGCCTACACCTAAACAAGATAACAAGATGAGTATGGTGGGGTGTGCAAAGGTTCAAGCCACATTGCTCAAATCAACGATATTTAGCTCATGCCTTAACTCGTGAAATCTTGCTTCATCCAAGGGCTTCGTGAAAATATATGTAAGGTTATCATGAGTGTTGAAATATTTGAGATGGATCTCCCCTCGCCTAATGTGATCTCAGATGAAGTGATACCGAATCTCAATATGCTCCGTCTTAAAGTGTTGCATCAGGTTGAAAAAGATCTTGATGGCACTTTCATTGTCACACCAAAGAGGCACTTTGTCAAAAATGACACCATAATCCTTTAAAGTTTGCCTCATCCATAGAAGTTGAGCACAACAACTACCGGCGGCCACATACTCCGCTTTGGTGGACGAGAGAGACACACAACTTTGCTTCTTAGAAGACCAACTCACCAAAGAGCAACCAAGAAATTGGCACCCTTCGTAAGTTGACTTCCTATCCACTTTGTCTCCCGCCCAATCCGAGTCTGAATAGCCCAAAAGGTTGAAGTTAGCTCCTCTTCGGTACCATAAGCCAAAGTTTGGGGTATGAGCCAAATATCAAAAGATTCACTTGACCGCCACATAGTGGCTTTCCTTAGGTGCGGCTTGAAACCATGCACAAATTCCCACACTCAACATGATATCCGGTCTAGATGCACAAAGGTAAAGCAAGGTGCCAATCATGGAGCGATATACCTTTTGATCCACCGCTTTACCATTGGGATCAATGTCAAGTTGGCATTTGACGGGCATTGGAGTGGAAGCAAGTCTTGAGTGTATTTGGCTTGGTTGATGAAGGTTCCTTCTCTTCTTTGTTTGATATTGAACCCGAGAAAGAACTTCAACTCCCCCATCATGGACATCTTGAACTTCGAGGTCATGAGAGCGGCAAACTCCTCATTGAAAGCTTTGTTAGGAGAACCAAAGATAATATCATCAACATATAGTTGGCATACAAACAACTCCCCTTTGACCTTCTTAGTAAAAAGGGTGGGGTCGATTTTCCCAATTTCAAACCCACGATCTTGCAACAACTCGGTAAGGTACTGATACCATGCACGTGGGGCTTGTTTAAGGCCATAGAGTGCCTTATCGAGTTGGTACACATGATTGGGGAACTTGGGATCCTCAAACCCCAGGGTTTGTTTAACGTACACCAACTCATTAATAGGACCATTAAGAAAAGCACTCTTCACATCCATTTGTTGCAACATGAAGTTATGATGAGAAGCATAAGCAATCAACAAACTAATAGGTTCAAGGCGAGCAACGGGAGCAAAGGTTTCACCGTAGTCGATACCCTCGACTTGGGAGTAGCCTTGTGCTACCAAATGGGCCTTGTTGCGAATGATAATCCCATGAGCATCTTGCTTGTTCTTGAATATCCAGTTGGTTCCAATGACATTATGGTTCCCCATTGGCCTTGGCACCAATATCCACACCTTGTTGTGCTCGAAGTTGTGGAGTTCTTCATGCATGGCATTGAGCCAATCCGGATCCTCGAGCGCCTCATAGACCTTTTGGGGTTCAACACAAGAAATAAACGCATGATGTTCACAATAGTTTGATAATTGTCTACGAGTGCTTACCCCCTTTATTAAACTTCCGAGCACATTCTTCATGAGATGATCTTTGGTAGTGAGCTTGGATACAATCTTGGCGGCACGACGCTCCAATTCCTCCTCAAGAGAGAGTTGAGGAGCGGTAACTTGATCATCTTGAGTGTCGTATTGAGCTTGTTCTTGATCTTGAGCTTGCTCTTGATCCTGAACTTGCTCGGAGGGGAGAACTTGACCTTGGGCATCACTTGGTAGTTCACCACCATCTTGAGATTGATCTTGCCCTTGATCTTGTTCACTTGGTTGAGGGCCTTCACTTTATTCTTCCTAAGTGTGTGGGTCTTGGGTTTGGAGATGGTTCCACTTGAGTGGAACATTGTCCTTCTCCTTCGGCCACAAGGGGTTCCTCAATGGGTAGGATATGACCAACACCCATTCTTCTTATGGCTTGGGGAGGAATTTCATCACCTACATCACAAGTACCAGTTTGCTCCACTTGGGAGCTGTTATTCTTGTCAAACTCCATGTTACACGTCTCCTCAATGAGTCCCATGGACTTGTTGATGACACGGTAAACATGAGAGTTTGTAGCATAACCAACAAATATGCCCTCATGAGCTCTAGCCTCAAATTTAGACAAACGAACACATTTCTTGAGAATGAAACACTTACACTCGAACATCCGGAAGTACTTGAGGTTGGGCTTGTTACCGGTGAGTATCTCATAAGGAGTCTTGTTCAAGCCCTTGCAGAGATAAGACCCGATTGGATGCATGACAGGCGGTGTTGATGGCTTTGGCCCAAAAGTTGTAGGGAGACTTGAACTTTGCCATCATGGTCCTTACCGCGTCCATCAACGTCCGGTTCTTCCCCTCCGCTGCACCATTTTGTTGAGGGGTGTAAGGTGCGGAATATTGATGCTTGATCCCCTCATCACTAAGAAACTCATCCAAGGTGTAGTTCTTGAACTCGGTGCCGTTGTCACTTCTTATTGTCAAGATCTTTGCATTGTGTTGATGTTGAGCTTCATTTGCAAAGTCGATGACAGTTTGTTGAGTCTCACTCTTCCTCTTGAAGAAATATACCCAAGTGTATCTTGAATAATCATCCACAATCACCAAGCAATACTTTCTACCCCCAAGACTATCAAAGGATGGAGGCACAAAGAGATCCAATTGAAGGAGCTCCAAGGTCCACTTTGAGTAGATGATAGTCGTGGGAGGGTGAGCCTTCTCATGTAGCTTTCCTTTGATACAAGCACTACAAAGCACGATCTTTGGCAAAACTAACATTTGTTAGTCCACGGACATGGTCCCCCTTGAGAAGACTGTGCAAAGATCTCATATTGACGTGGCTAAATGGCGATGCCAAAGCCATCCCACGTCAACTTTAGCCATTAGGCATGTCGCTGTCTTAGTGGGTCGCTCCGAAAATTTAATCACATAAAGACCGTTCTCAACATGCCCAACAAAGGCTACTTTAAGAGTCTTGCTCCACAGGAGGGCCATGGTATCAATATCAAAGAAAGTGGTAAAGCCCATGAGTGCAAATTGACGAACGGAAAGTAAGTTGTACGCAAGGGACTCAACAAGCATGACTTTCTCAATCGTGAGATCATGAGAAATGATAACCTTGCCGAGCCCCAATACCTTAGAAGATGAAGCATCACCCCATTCGACATTGGTCGGCATAGATGAAACTTTATGCACGTCCACCACCAAGTCCTTGCTTCCGGTCATATGATTTGTGGCTCCACTATTGAGAAACCATGACCCCCCACCGGAAGCAAACACCTACAAGAGATCAATGCTTGGTTTTAGATACCCATTTTGTAATGGGTCTTTTGATGTTAGCAACAAGGGTCTTAGGAACCCAAATAGACCATTCAATGTACGCATAAGAAGAACCAACAATTTTGGCATAAACATGCCCATCACTAGCATGGCATAACACATAAGAAGGGTTAAATCGCCGATTTTATTGGAAGGAGTCGCATTGTCCTTCTTGATACCTCCACCCTTTGTGTTGTTTTTCTTCTCCTTAGGAGTACCTCTCCCTCCTTTACAAAGGTTTGCTTAAGAGGAGGAGGTTGTGTGGTCTTGCCATTCTTCTTCTTCTTCTTCTTGGACTTGGGTGCAAACCCAATCCTCTCCTTGGCCACAACTTCCTTTTGATTGCTCAAAAGGTCGTTGAGGTTCTTCTCTCCTTGTATGCATGACACAAGGCCTTTCTCAAGTTGATCCTTCAACTTGGCATTCTCCTCCACAAGATGCACATGCTTACAACACGGGTTAGTAGCATTTGCATTATCAATTAAAACCATATGAGGAAACATGGCTTTCTCCTTGGTTAGCTTCACTTGGAGTTGATCATGAGACTCTTTGAGGCTTGCATGATCACCCTTCAAAGCCTTGTGAGCCTTGTCAAGTATGTGAAACTCCTCCTTGAGTCTAGCATGGTCAACCCCAAGTTTAGCCTTCTCGAAATTGAGCACACGAGATACAGCAAGATCATGATCAAGATCTTTCTTTAATTTAGCATGATCATCGTTGTGTGACTCCTCAAGAGACAAACGATTACCACGCTCTTCCTCAAGCGCATTAGAGAGATCCGATATCTCATCGGCATAGTCATGCCTATGCTCTTCCATCTTAGAGATGGTTTTTTCGTGAGCCTCAATCATGTCATTGGCTTCACCAAGTTATTCCAAGAGAGCAACGAAGTGCTTCTTGGATTTACCCTTGAGCTTACTCATAAAAGACTCAAATTCATTTTTCTTCCTCCTTCAACCCCTCACTTTCATCAATGCAATCTGTCAAGGAAGGATTAGTAGTGATGATGGTTTTGATGTTGGGAGTTACCTTGTTGGTGGCTTTAGCCATGAGGCACTTGGCGGTGATGTTCTCGTTGGGTGAGTTTAAGAGGGACACCCGTGGAGTTGTTGCAATGGCAACAGAGGCCATGGAAACGTCTCACCGTCTTCATCATCATCATCATCCTCATTGTACTCTTCTTGTGCCACCAACCACTTGGGAGGAGTCTTCTTGGTGAAGTTGTTCTTGTTGGGGAAGGGCTTGGCCTTGTATTTTAGGATAAGCTTGCCTCCATTGTCTTCCCTCTTCTCATACGGGCATTCTGCAACAAAGTGGCTCACATTGCCACAATTATAGCATGTACTCACACATTGGTTGCCCTTGGTCCCACTTGAGTTGTTCTTGTTGAAGTTGGGCCCTGTGTTCTTCTTGCTCCAAAATTGCCGTGATGCAAGAGCCATGTGCTCATGATAAGCATACTTGGTATCTTCGGGGCAACATTCCTCTTCTTACTGTTCACTCTCTTCTTCCACACTAGCCTTTGCCTTCAAAACAAGGTTGGGCTTCTTTGATTGTTGAGAATGCAACACCGCATTATCGGCGGTCTTGTCCAACATCATCATAGCAACAAACTCATCCAACACTTCACTTGAGGACAAGGCGTGAAAGTCCGGTCTTTGACGGATGACGGATGACATGGCCTTGTGGTAAGGCATCATGGCCTTGAGAAACTTGCGCTTGACCCAATTTTCATATGTACCCTTGCTCCCATGATCTCGGAGTGAGCACTACAAAAAATACACTTCCATGGTGTTACGTGTTTGTCACAGTAGGTCGCGTTTTTTGTCATGCATGTACATCCATGACAAATTTATGACAGAATCAAGATAGTCATGCATGTGCTGTCGTAGAAGTGTTCCATGACATTACCAAAATTATCATCACGGAAGTGTCCACTTCCATGACGATAAAAATCGCGTCCGAAGTGCTTTCGTCAAGGGTGACCGACACGTGGCATCCACCGTAACGAAACGCCGTTAAGCTATCGGGTCGGGTTTTGGATCCGATAACCCGTTAACAGCCCCGACCAATGGGGATTTTCCACGTGTAAAATCATCATTGGCTGGAGGAAACACGTGTCGGCTCATCGTTGGGACAGATGTCATCCACTCATTGGACAGAAGGCGCCTATGATATGTCGACACGTGGCACGGCCCATCAAGTTTAAATGGGCCGGCCCAACTAAAGGCCCACAAGATTTTGCGGACCATAATGGGACGGCCCAGTTAAAGGCCCATGAGATTTTGCACACTATAATGGGCTGGCCCAGCTAAAGGCCCACAAGATTTCGCGGACCATAATAGGCCGGCCCAGGTAAAGGCCCACAAGATTTTTGTGTGCCATAATGGGCCGGCCCAGGTAAAGGCCCACAAAATTCTTGCGGATCATAATGGGCCGGCCCAGCTAAAGGCCCACAAGATTTTGAGGACCCTAGTAGGCCGGCCCATTAACTAGCTGGCATGTTTTGGGCCAAATGCCAGCCCATAATTGATCCGGTCCATTAATGGCCTGCCACGTTCCGGGCCTAATAATGGCCCATATAAGATCCGGCCTGTTAAAAGCCTCCCACTTTCTGGGCCAAATCACGGCCCAGATCAGGTCCAGCCCTTTAAGAGGCTTTGGGCTCAATTATGGCCCATATCAGATTCGGCCCATTGACTGGACGCTATGCTTTTGGGCCCACTTGCTAAAGGCCCATTTAGTAATTCGGCCTCATATTAGTTTCGGCCTATTAAGAGCCCATTTAACATTTCGGCCCTGTATTAATTTCGGCCTGTTAAAAGCCCGTCATATAGTTGGGCCTAACTATGGCCTGGTTTGCATCCGGCCTGCTTGCAGCCGATATCTGATTGGGTCAAACAAGGACCGAGACAACTTTGGCCTGTTAAAAGCCCGTGAATTGATTCGCATAATCATGGGCCGGGGTCCATTTCGGGCTGCTGCCGGCCCGTGAGCTATTCGACACGTTTGAGCCCGACCTACTTCTCACCTCCTAAAGCCCATTGAGTTTTCTTGCGAAAAGAGGGTCGGGGTTACTCGCCTATTAAAGGCCTGAATCTACTAGTAGGCCAGTTTGACGGGGCCCATGATGCGGATCATACATCGTGATTGCATGACGGCCCGATTATGTACCGTAATTTTATGGTTTGGCCGGTTTACTGCGATATATACAGTAAAATAACTGCAGCATCGTGAATAAGAAAAAACCTAGACTATACAATAAAGAAATTACGGTATATTACATCCACTGGGCATCAAAGTTCGCCACTATGATAATAAAGCACAAGAAGACAGCAGATGACATACACTGGGCATCAAAGATCGCCACCAGTGCAAATAAACACGCCAACAATATAATATACAAAACCGACAGCACTTCAATAGAGTTCAAGAAAGGTTAGCCTCATTGGGAGTCTGCAATAAGCAAGCGGTGAGCAAGATGATGAGACTGCGCTTGTTCAACACTTATATCTTACTCACTCTGAAAGATAAACAAGCAGATAGATGACATGTTTTGCACATAAAAGTATCAGTGCTGACAATTCATCACATTTCTTACTGACGAATAAATTGACACAATTTAAAATTGCATTAACACAATATGGTATTGTTCAGGTCAAGACATGGCAGGATATGACATTGTGAAGGAGTTGGCAGCTTCACGACACCACTGGATTACAGATCAAGAACTCATAGGTATCAATAGTTAGTGTGCTGTCAATTTATCCCATTTCAGATCGGCAAATAAAGGGACGGTTTAAATAATAGTAGAATGATATGACATTGTTCATAGTTAAGACGTTGCAGAATATGACATTGTGCTGTAGTGGGTAGGTTCACCACACTACTGGATTACGGATGAAGAACAGAAGCATACATGCAGTGCAAAAGAAGATCACTTGCTCTGTATAGTTTAATCTACATGGTATGAAGAAGGAACTTGGTTGTACAACTGAAAACTTAAATTGAGAAGGACAAACTTTTGTTTATGAACTACATAATAAACTTTAAACATGCAATTTGATGCAAACACCAAAAATAAACAGCTGTTGCAGTCATGCCTAACCAAATATACACAACAAAGTTTGAAGGCTTGAGAAGGATAAACTTACATTACTGGCGAAGACAGGCTCTATAAAGCCCTTGTCCATGCTGATGGGGGGGCAATTCAAGAAGTTTAGCACAGAATCTTCTTCATAAGCATTGCCTTTATTCTACATTTTGTTAAGAGTAAATATAGATGTGATAATATACTAAAAAATGGAGAATATTTAAGATAAGATGAAGAGTGATGCTACATAACCAAGTAGCTATAAATGTATGTGCAGCGATACAGGCAAAAGGCACAGCCAAGAGCAATGCACAGCTAAACTTCTTCAGTACCAACCTTATGGTAAGAGTAAATATAGATCTGATGTGTAGAAAATGGAGGGCAAAGGAAAATAAGTTGCAGAGTGATGGTACATGAACAACTACCTATCAATATAAGTGCACTGATAAAGGACATCATGTACTTACAAGAACAATGCAGAGCTAAAAAATTCATTGGCATTGGATATATTCTACACTAATGTAACCATTCATACAGATCAGATAATTTGGAGCGAACAATTGATAAGCAAGCTATCATGCATACTGCTGTCACATAATGAACCAGGTATGTATGCAAGTACAGTTATACAGGGCAACAGGTACTAACAAGAGCAAAGCAGCGGGTAGCATATTTGTGATATCTTGTCGTTCTCTTCAAACCGGAATTCTTCTTCAAGCTGATTTCCTACAAAAAAGATCCGTAAGGCACATGCGGAAAAGTAGAAGTTCAAATTGTCATGTGATTTCATAGACAGTACCTCATCCTGGGAATGAGACCAGTGCATAACAAGGTTTTTCCATTCAATGTCTTCTAAATTTAGCACAGGAGACTTCAACGGAAATTCGTTTATAGACTTGCCATCAAAGTGTGATTTCCTCAGGTAACACCGATACTGCTGCAATGCTTCCTTGAAAAGCACAAGCAAGCTTTGCTCATCATGACTATCCAGATTGACCCTCACCTAGTTACAACAATGTAATGTAAATCATTGATGTGTTCGATCGCAGAAAACAGGAAAATAATAACCATGAATAATAGCACTTACACGTAAGTTGGACAGGAAGATGTGAAAATGGTGTTTGTCTTCACTATAATCTTCCCATGGTGGGAATATATGCACGTAGTCCATAACAACATTGAAAGCATTGTCTTTTAAACTGGGAATAAATGGAATGGGGTTCCAATCTGCAGGAATTGGTCGTCTCTGCAGTTAGGATAGGTCTTCGGCCGGTGGACTTGCTGTACTTTTTGCCGGAGTGGGATTTTTCTGTGGTACGGCTGGTGCTATGGCAAATGAATTGGTATACCTTTTGCTGGAGTGGAGGTCCTGTGTGGTGGGGCTAGTGGTGTGGCCAGTGAAGTATGGGTACAGTCTGCTGGAGTCAGTCCTATGTTTTGTGTCACTAGTTGTACAGCCAATATAAGTGGGGCACTGTCTGATTTCTCCGGCACCACCACGTTTTTCAAGGACTTTGCTGGTGCTCCTTCAGGTTCGGCAATCACCCTCTTCCTTTTTGATGTCTGATGCATAAGAACAGCATTTGAGTGGAAAAACATGGTATGACGACAAATTGAATATGTATTGATAATGGATGGGCATGGCATCTCGAGTTATATGATGAGTAAACTAAGCAGATGGTGGTGCAACAAAGTAGAAGAAATGCAAGACAACATACGCAAGATACGCGCAATCAATAAAACCTTGCCAAATTAGAACAGGCACATTGATGGGTGAACAAGATAGGCCATCTGCCTTTGACTCCTCGAGGTTAGAATAGTCATTAGGATGATATTCTGAACAAGAATCAACAGGTGGGGAGCGACGAGTTTCATTGCTTCGAATGGCACTCAATGCCTTGGTGCCAATTTTGTAAGTCATTGCGTGTTCCACAATATTCTTCGATGCGCGGATTCGATATTCACCGTAATTGCGTATAATATCTGAGAACCATGAGAACATAAATAGTTGTGAGATTATCTTTGTAATGCAGATGATATTCTAATATAGGTGCGCCCCTATAAACACTTACGTGCTATCACCTTTGGATTCGATGAGAGAGCTCATGTGTCTGTAATATCGTGCGTGCATTTATATAATCCGCACAAGTACACAAAAAATAGGCTCCGAAGTAAGGATAGTGGCGGATGATAGGTTCATAATATCTTTGTATAGAGAGTTTATTGCCAAACCATGATAACAAGAGCACACAGCAACTAGGCAGATCATAGTGTACATAACAGGGGTACACCATAACCACGATATATAAATCAGGAAAGTGGAACTGGCTTGAAAATACGGTGTTGTATTGCCGCTAGTAATTGAAAGCCTATTGATCACGTACAGGCCAGCACTATTGAACATGGTAAAGAAGAGCAAGCAGATTTTGGATAATAAAATGTTGGTTGCGCAGTGCCCACACATGATGAACCAGAGCGCATTAAGAATGCAACTCCCAGCTGTCTCTCGAACATTTCAGGCGGTTGGATGAAGATCCTACGCCTCCTAACCCTTCTTCTTCCTCGTCTCTGATTCTTCCCATACAGAACACCGCACGGGCCGCCGGCCGGACCACCGGCCCCCACCGCATGTTTTCCTCTGCTACCCCCACCCCCACCCGCCTCGAGTTTTCTTCGTTCGGCGAGGCCCCACAACCACTCGAGCCCCTTGGATCGCACCGGCGAACTCCGGCGAGCTCTGAAAAATCGACTGACCCAATTTTGAAATTTAGTCTACTGTGATTTAACTAGTGTGGAATATAAAAGGGGAAAACCATAAGCATTGGGAGTATAGTGTTGAGCGTGCCATGGCAGATCTGAAAGTGCAAACCGGACAAAGGCAACTTCGCAACCAAGACAAGAAATCAGAGTAAAACAGTGGCGATCTATTTTCTTGCTGCGATAAATAAGTTGAGCAGATACGAAAGAGTACCGCCTCTGGTGCGGCGCCGTGTACACATCTACTGAGAATTTGACGGTGCTGAGGTAGTGATGGCTGTCAGCGGCATGGAAGAAGATCTAGGAGGGTAGACGGTGGCGGCAGGGCGTGGTGGACGAAACAGTCGTAGGAGCGGCGTCGGCAAGGTGGACGACGGCGGGGATGAAGCGAGAGGACGGGATGCAAGGATCCCGGTTCGAAGGTGTGGATGAGAGAGATCGATCTCTTGTAATGGACGGCGGCATCGGGGTATTAGCTCCGGCATGGTGGAGGAGGACGACAGTGGATGGGGTGGCGGACGGCGGCGGACGGAGGAGGGTGGGGTGGAGAGGGTGTTTTGGCGCCCATGGAGTACGAATGGGGAAAAGGGAGGTAGAGAGGAAGGGGGAACCATGTATTCAGGGCGCGCTTGTCTCAAATGCAAGGAAATTTACAAAATTAGCCCCCGTTTCAAATTTCTACTACATCACAACAACATTAGTCGGTTGGGGATAGGACGGTAATCTCCCATACACCGAATATTTGCCGACGAGAGTTTGTTTTTTGCGCCCACCGTGTATGAATATGAATCGGGGAGGGAGTCGATTTCGACCGATGGCGCACTATGTTTTGGCTCCCACCGTGTATGAATCCGGGTGAGAGGCGGTTACGTCACGTTTGGGTGAAATTACAAACCTACCCCTATCGAAACCTATAGAGATCCAGCAGATAGGCTTTGCGTGGCAGGGATAGGCAGTAGTGATTTTCATCTTGCAGATTTTGGTTTTGAGCGGTTACTGCAACTTTCCCCGCTTCGTTCAAATTTTGCACAGCGCACGTTTACCGTGCCAACTCAATTCGAATCCCATTTGTATTCTACTATTTTTTTCGGGCGGGATCCATTTTCAATTGGAATTTCATTCTATATACATAAAAAAAATTATATACTTTCAAAAGCACAACACATTTATACATAAATATGGTTTACAAATGGCATGATCTCACATTCATAAGGTTGTATCCATCAATTTGGATTTTCAAATATTTGAAACCACTTTATGTTGAAATCCAATGTATGCATTCCTCGCTAACTGTCTCCAATTAATGTGTGTTTCATGCGGGTTTTTTTGAACTTCTCAAATATGTATGATGTGTTTCACACACGCAACATATTGTGTAATCCCGTTTAGACATTAATTGCATATAAACCATGCATTGTTTGTAATTGAAGAATCTATGGATCACCAATATTGATAAACTATATAACATTACACGTGTGCCCAAATTCAAATGAATATGCATGTTTGATACACCAATTTGCATTATGATATTATCGATGTCGTGATCTCCAGTTTAAATATTTGAATCCCCTTTAATCCAGATATTCGTCTCATATAACTATCACTCATGCTTATATAGGACTATCTCTCTGGACCTATACGCGTTCATCGTCTCTCAGGCATCTCTCGTGCTACCTGTATGTCGACAATGATCTTTTATCTTCGTAACACACTGACGGTACTCTCTCCCTCGACCTTCATCACTCTATCTCTCTCTAAGTATATCTCACTCCCTGCTATGTGTCTCTAGCTATGATTCTCCATGTGGAATCTCTTTCTCTCACACAAACACAAAACTTTGTCTCCCGGGGTCTCATTTCTCTCAACTATTCCCATGTGTGCCACTCAGACACCCCTCATACAGAGATGTCTTTCGCTCCTTAGATATGAGAACCACGACTCTTCCTCTTCAATATCTCTTTCTCACACACAAACACAAACTCTGTCTCCTGTGGTCTCATATTTCTCCATTGTTCTCTTGTATGTCGCTCAAACACACCCTCTCTCCCTAGAGATATCTTGTGTTCCCTCATATGTCTCTCTAGCTATCACTCTTGTTGTGAAATATCTTTCTCTCGAGACACAAAACTCCGTCTCCTGGATCTCATTTCTCTCGATATCTGTTTGTATGTGACTCACATGCACCCTCTCTCTATCTCTCTCACACCCACACACATAACCCAGCCTTTCGATCCACTCGACTCCTATCTCTAGCGCACACTAGCTAGCATCTTTATCTTTCTATTTATCTGTTTCTCCATCAAGCTTCTTTCTCGCCCTCACTCTTGATTCCTATCACGCACACCACATATGTTTCTCTCTACATGCAGTCAAGTGCCCTCTCACACACATATATAACTTCACCCTTTGAACCACCCGGCGGTCATCTCCGACACCCAAACTAACGGATGTCCCTCTAGCTAGCATCTCCATCTCTGTATCTATCTGTAGTTTCTCTGTCAACATTTCCTTCTCGCATTGAGTCTTGCTTCCTATCACCCACACTATATATGTCTCTCCATACATATGCATTTATAGGTTCATCTCTTTTGCACAATCGTTGCGCCTCACCCCCTCTGCTCGCCATAGATGCATGCTCTAGCCCATGCCACTATCTCTTAAAGACAAAAACACATGCTCAATTATCGGGCCTTCTTCCCTGTATTCTCACATGCATGCATATTGTCATACCGATCCGTCTCTCCCATGTCGTTGATCTTATGACTTATGTCTTCTTTCTTTTATTTTGATCATGCGCGCACGCACACACACACACACATCCCATGTATACATGTATACCTCTCACACATGCACGTTCAAGGTCTCTATGTCTCCATTCGTAGTTAATTACCCTCAATCCTAACACCACATCGAATCGTTCTCCTCTTTTGTGCACATAACTTCCGCCTGGATGGGCAAAACACACACTCACACTTAACAATCTCCTTCTAGCTATCCCCCCTCCCGCGCGCCTCTTACTCTTCCCCTATATCCCCGAAACCAATAAGACCATCCCTTTGTTTAATTCCCGCCTACATGCACCATCGATATATAGTAGTCTTCCTTGGTGTCTCTCGAACAAACACGTTCTCTCGATGTCGACTCCTCTCACGCGCAACGCACCTTCTCTTCCCTCTCTACGGACATTTCTCTCTCGCACCCCATCGTTGGTGGCCTCTGCCATACACATCACCTCTCTATGATGAAGCCATGCACACTTAAATTACATCCGCCACAGAGGACCCCCGCAACACACACACACACATGCACACGCACGCACGCACGCACACACCCCCCCACAAACACACACTAAGACTCCATCTCTCTCTCTCTCTCACACACACACACACACACACACACACACACACACACACACACACACACACACACGCACCCCCCCACACACACACTTAGACTCCATCTCTCTCTCTCACACACACACACACAAACTAAGACTCCATCTCTCTCTCCTCTCTCTCTCTCTCTCTCTCACACACACACACACACACTAAGACTCCATCTCACACACACATGCTCTAGGCGGAGCATTTGTTCCTACCACCCTTCATCCAACCTTACCCGCATGATAAACAATCACCTTTATTTACTTGCATAACATGGACATATTCCACTTTAGTTTAGTAGTCAGCAAACTTATCATCTGTACCCTTATAAAAAACGAGTTGGCGATGATGGTGTGCCTGCCATCTTGTAATACAGACCGTATGATCTATATCTGACGGATAGAAAGCAAACTATGATAATTTTACAAAAGATACCCGCACCTCTCTCCACATCATTATCTCCCGCAACCTCATTGCTCAGCAATTAAAAAGGAATAAGTCTCTGGAACAATCTAGCATGCATGGTGGCCGCTGCCGCCTGCCGGCGCCATCCATCCCCATGCCTCTGCCCATTCCGACCACCAGTCACCACCACGCTCCACTCCTCCTCACCTTATCTCTCATCTTTCATTTTTTTCGATGACATTCTCGAGATACCAGTATTCTGATAAAATTCTCGAGATATGATTAGTTTTTACACATGGGATTACTCCTGCATGAGTCAATCACAACAGGTGTTTTGTAAAAAATGCATATTGATGTTCCACGCAATGCACGAGAATCTTGTGTGTAATTATATAACGCAAATCACGAGCAGGAAGTGACATTTTTTTGACACAACCATGTTAACATGGCCACATAAATCACGAGCAGGAAGGAGAAGGGAAGCGGGCCATGGAGTAACGTTTTTTACCACAATTTCTTAGGAAACTGAGTGCAATAATTGAGTAGTTTTGCAAACTACCATTACTACTACACCTGAAACGGTTCAAAACCTATACTCCCTTGCTAGTGCGTGCTTCCCGCATGAAACGGTCAGCGTCGCCCTGGAGTGTCAGTGCCGCATTAATGCCCGGCCAGAGCGGAGGCGACCTCTCACTGGCACCGGCTTTGAAGTGGCGCGACGGTCGAGAGAGCGCCGCTTCTTGCACGCGATCGCTCGCGTCAAAGATGGCCATAGGCCCTGTTTGGATGCATGGGTTAGAGTTAGTTTGAGCTAGTTGGGGATCAAATAGCCTAAAGTATCCAAGCATGAGGGTTTAAATTTGAGCAAGTTGCACCAAACCCACCAAAAAAACTATCCCACCCAAGAGGTGCTAACTGGAGATAGTTCTCATTGGGACCACTGAAAAATCACTTTTCTCTCTCCATGAAGTGCATTTATTGTCAATCTAACCTGTCACCCAAACACCTCTTTGGCTACTGATTAGTTCGGGGTTAGTCATGAGTTAGTATAACCTCTAGCTAAGTTAGAGTATCAAACAGAGCAATATAGGACATGCAAGTTGCTCAAAGCATACGAGCAAATTAAATGACGTGAAAGGATTTTTTTTGAAAACGGAACGTGAAAGGAATTTTTTTAGAATGCTCTTGGCATGTCGCTAACATGTGATAGTTAACCGACCTCAATAGACGGCAGAAACGCCAGCCCGTCGCACTTTGATAGAGACGAGGAGGGAGAAGTGATACAGGCTGCTGGATTACTAGAGATAGGTGTCGCACTGAAGCCAAGAAATATGGTGATAGCGTGGGTTAGCCATGTACTAGTATGATGTAACTACACTAGGCTGCCGTGTTTCATACTCTTCCAGTCCACTATGGAGATGATTGGTTAATTTATATCGCAGAATAATATTAAATATTATGAGTGCAGACGCTCCACCACGAGGTTCCTTGCTCCTTCTCGGTCGTCCGGAATCTATGTTATTCCACTCTATATTTTTTACGTGAGGTTTGTTCATCCTTTGCCAACATGCGAGACATCTAGCATCAAGGTGCACGTGTTATTCAACGATCATTCCATCTATATGAAGAACACGTGGGACTGGAACTACGAGACGGACATGTACCCAGGAGTGGACGTACGAACCTGAGTAATGTACCGCAGTAAGTGAAGTAGAAAGGCACAAATGGTATGAACATGCATGGCATACAGGGTGTGTTTGGTTGCATTCTCGTCTCAGCATAGTTGTTCCCTCTTGATGCATGCTCAACTCAACACCCCTCTTCATGCATGCTCTCTTCATGCATACTTCTAGTGTATTTGTGCTAAACTAGTATGGACTCATGCACCCTCCATACACTCTACCAAACACCCAAAAGTAGGTCGAGAAGGGAACTCTTGGGCAGCATTTGTCTCTTACTACGTACTACCACTAAATGTTGTACGTGCAATGCACGGTGATGTTATGGAGTACGTGCCTAAGTACTCTACTACTACTATATTAGTTGGAGGCACATATTAACTTTTATATTTGTTTACGTGTATGCCCCGAGACCTTCCAACTAGACGTGTCTTTCTCTCCAGGTCGCACTTTGTATCATTTATACCACTAAGTACTGTTGGGGAACGTAGTAATTTCAAAAAAATTCTTACGCACACGCAAGATCATGGTGATGGCATAGCAACGAGAGGGGAGAGTGTTCGTCCACGTACCCTCATATACCGTAAGCGGAAGTGTTATGACAACGCGGTTGATGTAGTCGTACGTCTTCACGATCCGACCGATCCAAGCACCGAACGTACGGCACCTCCGAGTTCAGCACACGTTCAGCTCGATGACGATCTCTGGGCTCCGATCCAGCAAAGCTCTGGAGATGAGTTCCGTCAGCACGATGGCGTGGTGACGGTGATGATGTTCTACCGGCGCAGGGCTTCGCCTAAACTCCGCGACAATACGACCGAGGTGGAATATGGTGGAGGGGGGCATCGCACACGGCTAAGGAACGATTCGTAGATCAACTTGTGTGTCTTTGGGGTGCCCCCGCCCCCGTATATAAAGGAGCCAGGGGGAGGAGGCGGCCGGCCAAGGAGGGCGCGCCAAGGGGGGAGTCCTACTCCCACCGGGAGTAGGACTCCCTTCTTTCCTAGTTGGAATAGGAGAAGGAGGAAAAGAGGAGGAAGAGGGGAAGGAAAGGGGGGGCGCCGCCCCCCTTCCCTTGTCCTATTCGGACTAGAAAGGGAGGCTCGCCCCGGAGTTCCGGTAACCTCCCAGTACTCCGGTAAAATGCCGATTTCACCCAGAATGATTCCGACGTCCAAATATAGGCTTCCAATATATCGATCTTTATGTCTCGACCATTTCGAGACTCCTCGTCATGTCCGTGATCACATCCGGGACTCCGAACAAACTTCGGTACATCAAAACTTGTAAACTCATAATAAAATTGTCATCGTAACGTTAAGCGTGCGGACCCTACGGGTTCGAGAACTATGTAGACATGACCTAGAACTATTCTCAGTCAATAACCAGTAGCGGAACCTGGATGCCCATATTGGTTCCTACATATTCTACGAAGATCTTCATTGGTCAAACCGCATAACAACATACGTTGTTCCCTTTGTCATCGGTATGTTACTTGCCCGAGATTTGATCGTCGGTATCCAATACCTAGTTCAATCTCGCATCGCAAGTCTCTTTACTCGCTCGTAATGCATCATCCCGTAACCAACTCATTGGTCATATTGCTTGCAAGGCTTATAATGATGTGCATTACCGAGAGGGCCAGAGATACCTCTCCGACGATCGGAGTGACAAAACCTAATCTCGAAATACGCCAACTCAACATGTACCTTCGGAGACACCTGTAGTACTCCTTGATAATCACCCAGTTACGTTGTGACGTTTGGTAGTACCCAAAGTGTTCCTCCGATAAACGGGAGTTGCATAATTCTCATAGTTACAGGAACATGTATAAGTCATGAAGAAAGCAATAGCAGTATACTAAACGATCAAGTGCTAGGCTAACGGAATGGGTCATGTCAATCACATCATTCTTCTAATGATGTGATCCCACTAATCAAATGACAACACATGTCTATGGCTAGGAAACATAACCATATTTGATCAATGAGCTAGTCAAGTAGAGGCATACTAGTGACTATATGCTTGTCTATGTATTCACACATGTATCATGTTTCCGGTAATACAATTCTAGCATGAATAATAAACATTTATCATGATATGAGGAAATAAATAATAACTTTATTATTGCCTCTAGGGCATATTTCCTTCAGTCTCCCACTTGCACTAGAGTCAATAATCTAGATTACATAGTAATGATTCTAACACCCATGGAGTCTTGGTGTTGATCATGTTTTGCTCGTGAGAGAGGCTTAGTCAGCGGGTCTGCAACATTCAGATCCGTATGTATCTTGCAAATCTCTATGTCTCCCACTTGGAGTCCCGAATGGAATTGAAGCGTCCCTTGATGTGCTTGGTCCTCTTGTGAAATCTGGATTCCTTTGCCAAGGCAATTGCACCAGTATTGTCACAGAAGATCTTCATTGGTCCCGATGCACTAGGTATGACACCTAGATCGGAAATGAACTCCTTTATCCAGACTCCTTCATTTGCTGCTTCAGAAGCACCTATGTACTCCGCTTCACATGTAGATCCCGCCACGACGCTTTGTTTAGAACTGCACCAACTTATAGCTCCACCGTTTAATAAAAACATGTATCCGGTTTGCGATTTAGAATCGTCCGGATCAGTGTCAAAGCTTGCATCGACGTAACCACTTACGGCTAGCTCTTTATCACCTCCATATACGAGAAACATATCCTTAGTCCTTTTTAGGTATTTCAGGATGTTCTTGACCGCTGTCCAGTGATCCACTCCTGGATTACTTTGGTACCTTCCTGCCAAGCTTATTGCTAAGCATACGTCAGTCGGTACACAACATTGCATACTTGATAGAGCCTATGGCTGAAGCATAGGAACATCTTTCATTTTCTCTCTATCTTCTCTGTGGTCGGGCATTGAGTTTGACTCAACTTCACACCTTGTAGCACGAGCAAGAATCCTTTCTTTGCTCGATCCATTTTGAACTTTTTCAAAATTTTGTCAAGGTATGTGCTTTGTGAAAGTCCTATTAAGCGCCTTGATCTATCTCTATAGATCTTGATGCCCAATATGTAAGCAGCTTCACCGAGGTCTTTCTTTGAAAAACTTTTATTCAAGTATCCCTTTATGCTATCCAGAAATTCTATATCATTTCCAATTAATAATATGTCATCTACATATAATATCGAAATGCTACTGAGCTCCCACTCACTTTCTTGTAAATACTGAGCTTCTCCAAAAGTCAGATAAAACCATATGCTTTGATCACACTATCAAAGCGCTTATTCCAACTCCGAGATGCTTGCACTAGTCCATAAATGGAACGCTGGAGCTTGCACACTTTGTTAGCACCTTTTGGATCAACAAAACCTTTCGCTGCATCATATACAACTCTTCTTCCGTAAATCCATTCAAGAATGCAGTTTTGACATCCATTTGCCAAATTTCATAATCATGAAATGCAGCAATAGCTAACATGATTCGGACAGACTTAAGCATCGCCACTGGTGAGAAAGTCTCATCGTAGTCAACTCGTTGAACTTGTCGAAAACATTTCGCAACAAGTCGAGCTTTATAGACGATTACATTACCATCAACGTCGGTCTTCTTCTTAAAGATCCATTTATTCTCAATGGCTTGCCGATCATCGGCAAGTCAACCAAAGTCCATACTTTGTTTTCATACATGGATCCCATCTCAGATTTATGGCCTCTAGCCATTTTGCGGAATCTGGGCTCATCATCGCTTCCTCATAGTTCGTAGGTTCATCATGGTCAAGTAACATGACTTCCGAATTGGATTACCGTACCACTCAGTGCGGATCTTACTCTGGTAGACCCACGAGGTTCAAGAGAAACTTGATCCAAGTTTCATGATCAATATCATTAGCTTCCTCACTAATTGGTGTAGTTGTCACAGAACCGGTTCTTGTGATGAACTACTTTCCAATAAGGGAGTAGATCTGATTATCTCATCAAGTTCTACTTTCCTCCCACTCACTTCTTTCGAGAGAAACTCCTTCTCTAGAAAGGACCCGATCTTAGCAACGAAAATCTTGCCCTCAGATCTGTGATAGAAGGTGTACCCAATAGTCTCTTTTGGGTATCCTATGAAGACACATTTCTCCGATTTGGGTTCGAGCTTATCTGGTTGAAGTTTCTTCACATAAGCATCACAGCCCCAAACTTTAAGAAATGACAACTTTGGTTTCTTGCCAAACCACCGTTCATAAGGCGTCGTCTCAACGGATTTTGATGGTGCCCTATTTAACGTGAATGCGGCCATCTCTAAAGCATAACCCAAAAACGATAGCGGTAAATCAGTAAGAGACATCATTGATCGCACTATATCTATAAAGTACGATTACGACGTTCAGACACACCATTTCGTTGTGGTGTTCCAGGTGGCGTGAGTTGCGAAACTATTCCGCATTGTTTCAAGTGTAGACCAAACTCGTAACTCAAATATTCTCCTCCACAATCAGATTGTAGAAACTTTATTTTCTTGTTACGATGATTTTCCACTTCACTGAAATTCTTTGAACTTCTCAAATGTTTCAGACTTGTGTTTCATTAAGTAGATATACCCATATCTGCTCAAATCATCTGTGAAGGTAAGAAAATAACGATACCCGCCGCGAGCCTCAACATTCATTGGACCACAAACATCAATATGTATGATTTCCAACAAATCAGTTGCCCGCTCCATAGTTCCGGAGAACGGCGTTTTAGTCATCTTGCCCATAAGGCACGGTTCGCAAGTACCAAGTGATTCATAATCAAGTGATTCCAAAAAGTTCATCAGTATGGAGTTTCTTCATGCGCTTTACACCGATATGACCCAAACGGCAGTGCTACAAATAGGTTGCACTATCGTTATCAACTCTGCATCTTTTGGTTTCAACACTATGAATATGTGTATCACTACTATCGAGATTCAATAAAAAATAGACCATTCTTCAAAGGTGCATGACCATAAAAGATATTACTCATATAAATAGAACAACCATTATTCTCTGATTTAAATGAATAACCGTCTCGCATCAAACAAAGATCCAGATATAATGTTCATGCTCAATGCTGGCACCAAATAACAATTATTTAGGTCTAAAACTAATCCCGATGGTAGATGTAGAGGTAGCGTGCCGACCGCGATCACATCGACTTTGGAACCATTTCCCACGCGCGATCGTCACCTCGTCCTTAGCCAATCTTCGCAATCCGTAGTCCCTGTTTGAGTTGCAAATATTAGCAATGTAACCGAAGATCAAATACCAGTGCTCTGCGAGCATTAGTAAGGTACACATCAATAACATGTATATCACATATACCTTTGTTCACTTTGCCATCCTTCTTATCCGCCAAATACTTGGGGCAGTTCCTCTTCCAAATGTCCATCTACTTGCAGTAGAAGCACTCGGTTTGTGCTTAGGTCCGGACTTGGGTTTCTTCTCTTGAGCAAACAACTTTCTTGTTGTACTTTTGAAGTTCCTTCTTCTTCCCTTTGCCCTTTTCTTGAAACGGTGGTCTTGTTAACCATCAACACTTGATGCTCCTTCTTGATTTCTACCTCCGCAGCTTTTAGCATTGCGAATAGCTCGAATAGTCTTGTTCATCCCTTGCATTTTATAGTTCATCACGAAGCTCTTGTAGCTTGGTGGCAATGATTGGAGAATTTCATCAATGACACTATCATCGGGAAGATTAACTCCCAGTTGAATCAAGTGATTATTATACCCGCACATTTTGAGTATGTGTTCACCGACGAACTATTCTCCTCCATCTTCCAGCTGTAGAACTTATTGGAGACTTCATATCTCTCAATCCGGGCATTTGCTTGAAATATTAACTTCAACTCTGGAACATCTCATATGCTCCATGACGCTCAAAACGCCGTTGAAGACCCGGTTCTAAGCCGTAAAGCATGGCACATTGAACTATCGAGTAGTCATCGATTTGCTCGACAGACGTTCTTAACGCCGTCGGTTGCATCAAGAAGAGCTGGCACCCAGCGGTGCTTCCAGGCGTAACTTTTACGTGCAGCAATGAGGATAATCCTCGTGTTACGGACCCGATCCGTGTAATTGCTACCATCATCTTTCAACTTTGCTTTCTCAAGGAACGCATTAAAATTCAACGGAACAACAAAGACAAGCCATCTATCTACAAACAAACATAGACAAGAAAATACTATCGGTACTAAGTTCATGATAAATTTAAGTTCAATTAATCATATTATTTAAGAACTCCCACATAGACAGACATCTCTCTAGTCATCTAAGTGATCACGTGATCCAAATCAACTAAACCATGTCCGATCATCACGTGAGATGGAGTAGTTTCAATGGTGAACATCACTATGTTGATCATATCTACTATATGATTCACGTTCGACCTTTCGGTCTCCGTGTTCCGAGGCCATATCTGTATATGCTAGGCTCGTCAAGTATGACCTGAGTATTCCGCGTGTGCAACTGTTTTGCACCCGTTGTATTTGAACGTAGAGCCTATCACACCCGATCATCACGTGGTGTCTCAAAGACGAAGAACTTTCGCAACGGTGCATACTCAGGGAGAACACTTCTTGATTATTTAGTGAGAGATCATCTTAAAATGCTACCGTCAATCAAAGCAAGATAAGATGCATAAAGGATAAACATCACATGCAATCAATATAAGTGATATGATATGGCCATCATCATCTTGTGCTTGTGATCTCCATCTCAAGCACCGTTGTGATCACCATCGTCACCGGCGCGACACCTTGATCTCCATCGTAGCATCGTTGTCGTACGCCATCTATTGCTTCTCGACTATCGCTACCGCTTAGTGATAAAGTAAAGCAATTATGTATGCGTTGCATTTCATACAATAAAGCGACAACCATATGGCTCCTGCCGATTGCCGATAACCGGTTACAAAACATGATCATCTCATACAATAAAATATAGCATCACGTCTTGACCATATCACATCACAACATGCCCTGCAAAAACAAGTTAGACGTCCTCTACTTTGTTGTTGCAAATTTTACGTGGCTGCTACGGGCTTAGCAAGAACCGTTCTTACCTACGCATCAAAACCACAACGATAGTTCGTCAAGTTGGTGTTGTTTTAACCTTCGCAAGGACCAGGCGTAGCCACACTTGATTCAGCTAAAGTGAGAGAGACAGACACCCGCCAGCCACCTTTAAGCACGAGTGCTCGTAACGGTGAAACCAGTCTCGCGTAAGCATACGCGTAATGTCGGTCCGGCCGCTTCATCTCACAATACCGCCAACCAAAGTATGACATCTTTGGTAAGCAAGATGACTTGTATCGCCCACAACTCACTTGTGTTCTACTCGTGCATATAACATCAACGCATAAAACCTAGGCTCGGATGCCACTGTTGGGGAACGTAGTAATTTCAAAAAATTTCCTACGCACACGCAAGATCATGGTGATGGCATAGCAACGAGAGGGGAGAGTGTTCGTCCACGTACCCTCGTAGACCATAAGCAGAAGCGTTATGACAACGTGGTTGATGTAGTCGTACGTCTTCACGATCCGACCGATCCAAGCACCGAACGTGCGGCACCTCCGTGTTCAGCACACGTTCAGCTCAATGACGATCTCCGGGCTCTGATCCAGCAAAGCTCCGGAGATGAGTTCCGTTAGCATGATGGCGTGGTGACGGTGATGATGTTCTACTGGCACAGGGCTTCGCCTAAACTCCGCGACGATACGACCGAGGTGGAATATGGTGGAGTGGGGCACCGCACACGGCTAAGGAACGATCCGTAGATCAACTTGTGTGTCTTTGGGTGCCCCCCCCCCCCGCCCCCGTATATAAAGGAGCCAGGGGAGGAGGCGGCCGACCAAGGAGGGCTCGCCAAGGGGGGAGTCCTACTCCCACCGGGAGTAGGACTCCCTTCTTTCCTAGTTGGAATAGGAGAAGGGGGGAAAGAGGAGGATGAGGGGAAGGAAAGGGGGGCGCCGCCCCCTTCCCTTGTCCTATTCGGACTAGGAAGGGGAGGGGCACGCGGCCCCCTCCTGCCTCCTTCCCTCTTCTCCCTCGAGGCCCATGTAGGCCCAATAACCCCGGGGTTCCGTAACCTCCGGTACTCAAAGAAATGCCGATTTCACGGAACGATTCAGATGTCCAAATATAGGCTTCCAATATATCGATCTTTATGTCTCGACCATTTCGAGACTCCTCGTCATGTCCGTGATCACATCCGGGACTCCGAACAAACTTCGGTACATCAAAACTTGTAAACTCATAATAAAACTGTCATCGTAACGTTAAGCGTGCGGACCCTACGGGTTCGAGAACTATGTAGACATGACCTAGAACTATTCTCGGTCAATAACCAATAGCGGAACCTGGATGCCCATATTGTTTCCTATATATTCTAGGAAGATCTTCATCGGTCAAACCGCATAACAACATACGTTGTTCCCTTTGTCATCGGTATGTTACTTGCCCGAGATTTGATCGTCAGTATCCAATACCTAGTTCAATCTTGTTACCGGCAAGTCTCTTTACTCGTTCTGTAATGCATCATCCCGTAACCAACTCATTGGTCATATTGCTTGCAAGGCTTACAATGATGTGCATTACCGAGAGGGCCCAGAGATACCTCTCCGACGATCGGAGTGACAAAACCTAATCTCAAAATACGCCAACTCAACATGTACCTTCGGAGACACCTGTAGTACTCCTTTATAATCACCCAGTTACGTTGTGACGTTTGGTAGTACCCAAAGTGTTCCTCCGGTAAACGGGAGTTGCATAATTCTCATAGTTACAGGAACATGTATAAATCATGAAGAAAGCAATAGCAGTATACTTAACCTGCAAGTGCTAGGCTAACGGAATGGGTCATGTCAATCACATCATTCTTCTAATGATGTGATCCCACTAATCAAATGACAACACATGTCTATGGTTAGAAAACATAACCATCTTTGATCAATGAGCTAGTCAAGTAGAGGCATACTAGTGACTATATGTTTGTCTATGTATTCACACATGTATCATGTTTCCGGTTAATATAATTCTAGCATGAATAATAAACATTTATCATGATACGAGGAAATAAATAATAACTTTATTATTGCCTCTAGGGCATATTTCCTTCAAGTACTACTACGTGTGGTCTCCGACCCAGAAGTGGAAGAAGTGGAGACGCTCTACCATGCTGTTTTTTACGCTGGGCTCTACCACGCTGTTCATGTCCCACTCCTTTCGCTGACGTGTGGGACATCCAGCACGTGCCGTGTTTGGCACCCTTCGTCGTAAGAGTTGGAACTAGCATTCATCAGAAATAAAAAATAATTATAAATCGGCAGTGATACTATTTTTTTGCGAACCAATCAGCAGCGATACTATACCACGCGGTTTCCTTGCTCCTCGATATCGGAAAGAATACTTCCGTTCACCAATATGTGGGACGTCGACCATCCTGGTCCACTTGCCATGCACCCAGAACTCCAAGGGAGAGTCACCCAGGTCATCGTGCCGCAGTAACAATGACTAATGAGCCGTCAAATCATAGGCCCACTTCCCACTTTGAAGTTGCTCAGACGAAGGAACCATCATGACTTCTTTGAATTCTGCTTCTTGAAGAAAACTACTGTACTAGCAAGATTGCTAGCTACTGATTTACTCCAACAGAGGCCTCCTTTCGCTCATAGGATAGGAATATGAAAATCATAGGAAGTGAGATGACATGCATCTCAATTCCTATAGAGAAAGAGATGCCATTTGATGCATAGGATAGGAATTTTTCCATTTAGTCTAGGCTAATGTCTTTGGTAATTTGCTCTAAAAACTACTGAGAGTAACTAGTAGTCTTGGTACATGCTCGCACTCAGACACAGACACACACACACTAACTACTAGTACTACTACTTTTCACATGCTGGCCAGATGTCGTCGTTCTCCTTCCCGGCTTTTTCGGTGACACCCCATCGTGCTTGGATCTCCGCCGACCTCTCCGGAGCAGCGCGTGCGTCCTTTTCTTTCTTGTGGCGGCGGGCTTCTCTTTTCTTGAGTGCTTTCTGACTTTTCCGCTCCCTCTGTGCGGCTTTGGCCGCCTCTTGCTCTACCGCCCATTCAGCCTTGGCATCTTCAAATTCCTCCCACATAGTTGTGAGGTCGCGAGCGGCGATGAACTCGGCACGGCGGTAAGCCATCGCTTCCCTACCATTTTGTGTGCGTTCGTGGGCGGCGAGGAACTCGGTGCGGCGGGATGCCATCGCTGCCTTACCGGTTAGTGTGCGGCGCGGTGGCATGAACGACGCTTGGTGAGAGCTCTAGGGTGGAGTGGCCGGACAACCGTATAGTGCATTGGTTTGTCAAGAGCTCAAGGATAGAAGACGAAGCAAATTAGGATTCCCCTTCAATCCTGGTCATTTATTACCGAGTAAAATGCATTGGCGGTCATCGAACTTGTCTTGATAGCTCACTTTGATCATTGTATACGAGATATGGTGATTATACGGTTATTGGCTCAGCAGATAGCTCCGATTTGTATGGTTGACCATCAAACAGTCCGCATCGCCTCATCAGCTCGTGTTCTTTATCTATCTACGCGAGCCTACCTGTGAATGGAGAAAGAAATACTGTAAAAACCAAAATTATGCGTATGTGGGGAATCAAACCACGGACTCGTCGCTGCAACGCACCCTCGTCAACCAAATGAAGATGAAATACTTCACGTCAGACACTCGCGCTCACGCTGTCAAAGCATGCTAATGCATGCACGTCGTCCTATAAATCAAAGTCCTGCTCATGGCGCAACGCAAACGGCGAGCCCATCACCTGCGCGCCCCGGCGGTGCCTGACATTACTGTTTAGACGTTTGATGGAGGCCTACGCGAACGCCGAGCATGTATTCACCTGGCTCAACACTAACGGTCATACTCGGACCGCCTTGCTCATGTATATCGTCCATCACAACGACAATCTATAAAACAGCCTAAGCTAGAGAGGGTACTATGGTAGTATGGTACGGAGTATGTACTATCGTGAGCGACCGATCTTAGTGCCACTGCACACCGAAACCCCTTCCATCGCTAGCGTGCGCTTCCCGCCTGAAACGGTCACCATCTCTCCAGAATGTCAATGCCGCATTCACCGGACTTAATTGCATGTGCAATTGGTGTGTCACTGACATGCGGGCCAGACGCCCGTTGGGCCCACATGTCAGTAACCCAAACGCATCTGCAGTTAAGTCACTGAAGCAGCATCCGCATTCACGCCCGACGAACCTACTCCGGCGCCAGTTGTCCATCCATCTGCCGCGGCTCATTGCCATTCGCCCGCTATATTAACTTGAGCCCCAGCTCCCAGCCATAGCCAAAGACCCACACTTATTCTCCTCCGGTCCCTTCCTTCTGTCGGCACCACTTCAACCATGGCCTCCTGGTGCTCCGAAGCTCTCTTGGACGTACTGTCGCAGGAGCAGACGAGGGACATCGGCGGCTCCACTCCGGGCGCGCTCCAAAGCTCTCTTCGACGTACTGTCGCAGGAGCAAACGAAGGAGATCCCCGGCACCCCCCCCCGGCCGCCCTCCGCCGCCACGACCACGAAGTCGGCGCGCGGGCGCGGGCGCAGCCGGCAGCGAGGAAAAGTAGTACACGGTAGGTCGCCGCCGCTCTGGTCCCGGGAAGGCCACCGCTACTCCACTCAGTCGATGCCAAGCTTGGTGGGGTAAACATCGGCGGCCGATTAGCCGCTTGACGGCGACGTGGAGGCGGAAATCTTCAGAACCTTGTGCTCCGACCGGAGGAGGAGGTTATCGAGGCGGATGAGGAGGAGGCAAAGGCAATGGCCGGCTTTCTCGGGTTCATGGCCGGACATGGTGGTCGGGCGCCGGCGATCGTTTTGATTAGGTTACAGTAGGTTTAGTATGGTTTGTGCGAAATATGTAATGAATTTCGTCCAGTTTGTAGGAAAAGTTTTCTAAATGTAATGAATTTCGTCCAGTTAATTTGAAATTTGCTTTGTTTGCACGAATTTCATGCGGTTAGTTCATATAGTTGTCGAAAGGTATGCGGGCAGCATCGGATGGCATCCATCAGTGTCCTTGGACAAATGCCGGTGTAAATTTGTGGGCCAGTGCTGAAGATGCCCTAACTATCATGCTATAATCGCTAACAATCCTCCATTATTTGGCAGGGAACAGTTATCCCTCGATCAAAATCAGATTCGCGGTGTTTCGCACTCCTCCCGCGTAAGAGTGTAAACTCTTGCTTACATAAAAATGGAGCAAGTGGAGGGCACTGTAGCACGTCATATCACTCGAACTAGCCCGCCTAACGAGCGGGAAAGCACCGCCCTCGTCATTTTGTTCTAGATTTCTATCGATCGATCACGCGAAATTGTTACGCTTCGCAATTTCTAAAGGAAAAGGCGGCACACTTACGACTCGTACGCGTCGCAACCCTGACAGTCCGGCTCGCACGCCGCTCACCAGAGGGGACACGCGTTGTCTTGCAATTTCACTGACATGTGGGACCGTAATTGAACAAACCGTCGATAGCCGAAATCTAATCGCTCGGCGGGCGTCGGCTGAGAAGAGAGATACGGGGAGGGAGAAGAGATCGCCCGCCCGCCGAGCACGGACTCCAAGAAATATATGGTGATAATGTGAGGTGGGCCATGCTGGAGTCCGGACCGCTTCCGGAGCCCGCTCTCACCGCCCTGGCCCCTCAAGACGCCAGCTGCCCGCTGCATGCATAGCAAGTAGTCCCCGCTTATGTGGAGGAGAGAGAGGCATTGACAAAGTCAAGGAGTAAAAGTGGAGACAATAGCTTTCATCAAAATAAACAATGAATACTCGTCGCTCGTCCTCTATATCGGAAAGAATACTTTCATTCACCGACATGTGGGACGTCGACCATCCTAGTCCACCTGCCATGCACAAAATTATCCTGGTCTACCCCGGTCGTATCGCAGGCCCAACCTTTCCCACTATAAGTTGTTCGGACGAAGGAACCATCATGACTTCTTTGAATTCCGCTTCTTCAAGAAAACTTACTATACCCGCAATACTGCTACCACACGCGAAGACTGGACGGCACTGTACCACATCATATCACTAAAACCCACTAGGCCAAACTAGCCTGCCTAGGTCATCTATTTTGGAACGGAGGGAGTACGTCTCTACACTGCTATGATTTTGTGTTGCACGTTCTCTGTACTTTTGCTACGACTTTCCTACCCTATGGACCAAATCAGGCCTGAATGTATGTCGACTATTGTCTGATCGATCGCTAAGCCTACAATTTTAGGAGCTAGGGCTGTTGGTCGATCGACAAGGGATAAGTATAAGCGTACCACGAGCTCATCAGCCCCAACGTTTCTCTTCGGTGAGTGTTTTGCAAGTACTATAGCTCGCATAGTAGCTAGCCTACTAACACCAAGATTCAACAAACAGGCCCTGCTGATATGATAAACAGTTCAAACTTACATCTAAGCATGCCATATATTACATCAAAAGCTGGTGAGGATACATCTATTTCCATAACTCGGAGAGGGTTCGCATGATTCATCGCATGATTCACTATCAAACAAAAGTAGCAAGATCCGCCCACACAAGACGGTGCACTAGCCCTAAGATGGTTTGATAACACTCATCGTTCTGGTAATTAAACACAGGGCAATGCAAACTACCCTGAAGGATTAGCTCGACCAACTATTTCTTGTCATCGATCTCTCGGGCAATGACCGCAGCACGGACAGCGGCATGGGAATCGATTTCTGGGGCAATGTCCACAGGACTGACCGCGACATCGGAATCGATCTCTGGGGCGATGTCCACAGGGTGGACAGCGGCATCGGAATCGATCTCCGGGGCGATGCCAACAGGACGGGCCACGACATCGGAATCATCAAGGATAACCACCGGCACCTACACAACCCTAACATATTAGCAAGCACATTGCAAATAATCAAAAAGCAAGCACATTGCAACTAATCAAAAACCACAACTATGGTAATAAGCCATTATTTTTTACCTTGTGCAGCTCACCGGGGGATCTCATCCCTCCGGGGGCCATCTCCTCATCCTCGATGGGGGCCATCACCTTGCCAGGGGAATACTGCTTCTCAACGGCAACTATCTCCTCAAACTCGGTCTTGAGCCTCACATAGGTGGCAATCAGAGTTCCTGGGTAGGCACGGTGGGGCCCTTGCTGCTCTTCCAACTTTCTTTGAGGAGTTCGTCCGCCAACGTCCTCAACTCTTTGACCAGTGCTTGTTTCTTGGACTTCTTCGTCTCCATGCGTTGTCCCGCCAACATGGTCAACTCGTTGGTCGGTGCTCGCTTCCTGGAGATCGCTGTCTCCAGTGGGTTGTCCGCCGGCAACTCTTTGCCTAGTGCTCCAGGATCCATCAATGAACTGACAAACAAAAAGCAATCGAAAGGAAACCACAATTGCAATGAAAACGGGAAAAGAATAGGATGTGAGAATCGGTCGGTGCTTCGCAAAAAGAAGATTATTGGAATGAAAATATAGCAGCATAACTGATTCGCCCTCCTTTCCTTCGTCGGTAGAGAAGAAAAATGGCAGAAG
Source organism: Aegilops speltoides (assembly GCA_021437245.1). NCBI lineage: Eukaryota > Viridiplantae > Streptophyta > Magnoliopsida > Poales > Poaceae > Aegilops > Aegilops speltoides. The sequence continues at coordinate 274,274,734 of CM038141.1, forward strand.
TGAGTAGCCTGGAGTGAGGTTTTCTTCAAGAAAGGGAAGAAAGGGCTTGAACGAGCGTTCCAATGAAATGATGGTTTTTCGCCCGGTCCAACTTGGAGGCCACCTTACCTTCTTTGGTAAAGGTGTGGGTTTTGTGATATGACGGGTCATGACGGCCACACCGGGGTGACAGGTGAGTCTCGACTGTAGCACCTCGCTGTGATTTGGTGGATGGCACGCGGGCCCGGATGCTTTGAAATGTCCCGCATGTAGATAGAGCGGCTAGTCATATAGGAGTGCTCAATATTGTGCACCGCGACCAAGGCGGAGAGGAAAAGAGAGAACTACGTAATTAATGCATGAGTTTAATTAGGGTAGTTTTGTAAAGTACGAGATACATTCCTCCAATCGCAAAATGCCTTGGTTCATGAGATTTGAGATTTGAGCCCTATAAACCGGAAGGGAGGGGGTACTACACACGGTGTAGTCTAGTCACTTGTTTAAATCTCTAGAAAGGCAAATACTCCTTTCCGGTTTACAGGTCTATACTACTCCCTCCGTCTAGGTGTGTAAGTAATCTTACGAAAACCAAATAGTCCCAAAACACTTAGGCACGATGCATTGACTTCTACCTTGTTTCTTGTTTCTTGACATACATATCAACTAATAAGAGATGAGAGGTGTGCATGCTTCTAATGACTTGCAATGGCTAGTTCATTGCATGGAATGCTATTAATTAGCAAATAAACATTGGTGACCCCAGGAGGAAACGGTGCTAGGCGCGTGGACCTATGCAGAATGAGTATCAACCAATGGATAATGGAGTTTAATTGTTAAACAATAGCAATTTTGTCTCATGCAAGAGCCTGGCTAGTACTCCAAGGAACCATACCACGCGAGCGTTCGCAACTGCCACGTTCGGTTTGCGCTTGGCTCTTCGCCTCTTCGAGAAGACGAACAATGATGTTACTCCTACTTCTACAGTATCGAATCCACTGCTGCATGTCTGTCCACCTCGTGCGGGAGGGATAGCGTGTAGCGAAAGCTTCTACTTACTGCTCCTGCCTTTGCGTCTATGACTGATGGGCCCAACAGGTGGTTGGCCCACCTATCATGCAGCTAAAGGCAGGTGCAGTTAAGGCACCGGAGCTCAGTCCGCGAGGGAGAGGGCGTTGTAGTAATCAAATTTCTCGGTCTTGTACGAGTTGACGCGATACATCAAAGCACTGCAGTCGATAAAAGTCTTTTTTCACATTTCAAATGGGCTACTTCGTATGTAGGAGTAGACATATTCTGCTTCGTATGTAGTCACTTGTTGCAATCTCTAAAAGACTTATATTTGGAAACGGAGGAGTACAATGCATGCATGCATGCCGTGACTTTCCTTTTGATACTTGCATGTGTTGATTTGATGCACCTTGCCAAATTTTGACTATAAATTTAACTAACCAAATTTTCATGCATGTCACAAAACATTACGGGGCTGTTTGGATTGTGACTATGTTTGTCTTATGTTGCCACATTATTTTTCCCACACTTGCCACACTTGCCTAACCTAAGTTGCTCAAATTGTTAGACACACTTTGGCTTGCCTAAGGGAATCTTGCCACAATTTTTGTGTCTATGACATGTGGGGTTCACTGCTAATAAAAAATTCTTGTCTTAGCCTTGTCTTAGGTGTGGCTAATAAAAAAGACTTATATTTAGGAATGGAGGGAGTAGAAAATATAAATAATAATGCATGTTGGGGCAACCCACGTTTCCGCTAATTTTAGCCGTGGGCTTGTTCACAATTTTTACGAGGGGGTGGTTGTTCATTTAATGGAGGGACTTGTAGTACCATACTTGAACGATACAAAGTGCGACCTGGCACACCGTAACACCACTTGGAACAAGCGGGTAGCTATCTCAAAAAACAATCAACAACTAAAAAACCGCGACCTGGCATGTAGTAGTACACAATTTTAAACGATTGTTTTGATGGAGTGAAAAAGGAAAACTACCCCACTACTTATATATAGGCCGGAGCCTCCGCGCTTGCTTGCTAGGGCTGCTCTATTCACACACTCTCATCCTCTCCAGATCTAAACAAGACAGGGGTAGTAACACTGTCTTTCTCCCTTCAAAAAACACTGGCCTTCTATCCTCACCACTGGTTACAGATCCGGACGTATCCCCCTCCGCCGGTGAAGGGGAGGAGGGGCAGTGTTTAGGCCATCGTCGACAGCGAGGGAGGAGACCCACTGTCGGCCGCACTGTTATCTCTGGCCGAGCGCCGGCGCGGGAGGTCCTCCGATCCCTTCGTCGTTGCCTGTGGGCGGATCCGGCCTCCCGCCGCCCACCTATCCACATCCCGACGACCTTCAGGTATATCTTCATTCGAAACCGCCTTAGCTCTACTTCCCCAGCTCGCTACATCGCTGCATGTGCATCATTTTCTACCTCTCAACCCCTCTCGATCAGATGGTCCAACGTCACCTTTTTTCTATTGTTAGAGGTAAAGCTACTTCATGGAGTCGAATCTTGTACTCCCTCCGTCCGAAAATACTTGTCATTGAAATAAAGTGGGGGTGGCGGAATTTAGTATGTACATAGGACTTGGTACAAACAGGAAGGAAAGGGGATGAAAGTAGTATAGACTGGTCATCCAACCGGTCTCTTGGTCGAAAGGGAAATATGGGGGTAACGTTGTACACAATGGTATGACCAGGACAATATTTTCTATCCACACATAGGAGTAGGTGGCTAGAGTGAACAAAAATGGGACCAACCCAGATATATTTCTTGGATGTTTGTTTCTCGGGGCAACAAACTATGAATCACCACTTTATGCCCCTGTTTACGTACATGGTACTGTACCGCTGGTGCACCCACTGTCCCATGCCCTTATACCAAATATTTAGGCTCCGGTCGGAATAAAGGGGCAGAAAACATAGGTCTTGATGAAAATAGAGGAATAGGAAACGAATGTAGGTATAAAACTATGCAACAGCGAACCGGAGGAAACTCTCAAGAGAATGTGTTCGGATGGACTACGAAATGTACATATTTTATTTTAGAGTAGCATGCTTGGCAGTATGAGATGCTATTTGTTTATTCAGCTGCACAGTGACTACTCTTGTCCTCACCTAACGTACCACACATAGGTTGATTTTTTATTCCGCAAACACAAGACAAGAACTGTCTAACGCATGGCGCAAGCGCTTGCCTCGGGCTTCCGCCAAAAAATGAGCAGCGTGGATGTTTCTAATCCAATGGAATCAGTACTACCAGACCAGCTTTCCTATGAAACACTATTCACCTTTCCCGTGTTCCGAATGGTTGGAAGGGAAAGAATACCATAGGAATTGTGTTCCTACGAAAATCCTGCACCAAACCTGTGAACCGAACGCAGCCTTAGCTGTTCTTAATGTAATGTCCCTGGTAAAAATGAAGCCATGCCACTGTTTTTGCTTGTAATTGTTTGAGACTCTGACAAGTTTAGCCAAATATTTTTGCCTGTAATTGTTTGAGACTCTGACTGTTTCCTCTGTGCCTTTTTGTGCAAACAGGGATATCCAATTCACCTAGTTGTTGTTGTGACCTTTTGGTGCACTGCACAAAACTCTTCTTAAAAGAAGTGACTTTTGTCTTTGTTTAAGCTGGAATGTCAGAATGGAATAGTTGGTTCATTTTGGTGGAACTGCACAAAGGGAGATCTGTGTTCCAATCCTCATCATCCATATTGGCGCCATAACCTTCCTTTAGGTAAGAATGATATTTAATGCATGTGTTCATCTCTATTTTCCGACTGCCATGAGAAAATAATGTTGTTTTTACTAGTACACTTGTACTCCCTCACTGACAAAACCAATTCTGAATTAGAAGGCCAATCATCTACTTGGTTTCACCAACAGGTGAGGAGAAAGAGAAACAGAGCATGAAGAGGAAGAAGAAGAAGAATAAATAGTGCCAAGGCGATCTCGCTAAAGCCAGAGGCCTCAGTCGAGGCTATTCAAGGGCTCCGGCAACGACTACCTTACATGTGAGACGATCCTCCAGGGAGCCCTTTCACTTCTGCTGTCTCACTTAATTAATTAGGAGTACTTAAGTACCACTAATTTATTACTGCCTAAATTTCCTGTTGGAGTTAAACAAATCTTTAGTAGGACCCTATGTTGAATCATGTACGTGTGAATGTTTGTCTATGGAGGTGAATCATGTGGTGGAGCAGGGAGGGAATATTATTAGTGTCATGACATAATAGTGCTATTGTTTTGCATGTCAATTTATTGCCATTGGTTCAATGAGGCAATGTTTTGCGTATTGTCCATCATGAATTTGATGCTCTGTTTGAGTAATATGCTAATGTCTTCCTATCCTTTCTCACTAAGCTAATGAAGGTTTCACCTTGTTCCTACTTGTGCAAACAGGGATCATGTTGTGCCAATCATACATTTTAGTGGAACTACACAAGACAATACAATGAACTGTATCCCAGCCGATTGCTTTAACTCTGCTGGAGTTCTTGATAATCTTCGATATAATCTCAAAGACCTTTGGTAAACAAGAGTGATTTCAACCATACATTTGAAGTGCACAAAATATATACTATTGTGTGATTCCGGTGAGTGCTTTATCATCTCTTATGGGACTACATGAATAAGCTTTTTTCTCGAAGTTGGTACGGGCCTAAGGCCTTCGTCCATATTAGTTTGCTGTCATCTCTATTTGCATCGTGCTACTGTCATGAGAAACTCCTTTATCTTTGCACTTTTAAGTTTTGCAACCTATGATAAATGGCAATGCTTTGAGTGTTGAGTTGAGGTAATTGGCACTGATTAAATAAACTAATACCTCTCTTTAAGCAAGACTACTATGTTGCTAACTTTACCCATTAAGATAATGAGGATGTTTCTATTTGTTAGTGTATGTTTCATCAACTAGTCCCACTATTACAGCAATCTCACTCTCTCAATATATGTGCCAACAGGGATGCTCGATTTTGGTGGAACTGCACAAAAACTTTGGGTGCTTCATTGCCTCACAGCTTCCGTCCTTTCCTGTCAGTCACCAATCTCGGCTTGCTTTCTTCCTTTGCTGTCAGTCGCTTGGCTTATCTCGGCTTCCAGTCAAAGGAAATAGTAATTGATATGCTACCTCACACAGGTGGTACTGGTCTTTATCCTAATTATTGTGCCATATGTATTGGTAATTTGGTATTTTGCTACTGTTTGCCGATTTCATAAAGGAGTAATTTGGAGCCTGAACTCGCAGGCAAATCATTACATCGAGTGATTTCAGTAGAACTGCACAAAATGATCAGATGGGCAGGTACTTATGTTGCTGCTATGTACTCCAAAGTTCACTCAGAAAAGCATCGATGTTGACAAGAAGTGCCTATATTCATTCAAGTATCAACCGGCATCAACCAATTGTCAAACTCCAAGTATTAGGAGAGTGAACGCCAAAAATATTGCTTGGTGCATAGCCCAGAAAAATGCAGTCCAGTCTTTGGTCCCAACTTGTGCCTTTTGGTTATCGGCACATATGGTAGCGAACTATATGGCATGGAGTCTAAAGATTCCAGACAAGTTGGTTGACGCGTATATTCATCTGGCACTTAATCAGTCTACATGCCAAGGATGCTCCATTTCAGTTGAACTGCACAAAAAATATGGGTGGTTCATTTTCTCAACCACCTCCTTTCTCGTCTACAATGTAGAATTTTGGCGAGATACAGGACCAAGATGAGACAGTAAACTAGTTGGATGAAAGTAGTGGCCAAGTTGATCAAACCTCCCTCGGCACGAGGCCACTATTTGAGGATAAACCTACAAGCAAAGTTCAGATTGTCTGTGCTGCCTCTTATGTACTCGAAAGTTTACTCATACAAGAACTAATTTTAGCAAGAAGTACCTTCGATTGAACACCATTTACCAGTATGTACCCTAGGTAATTAAAGTTCGTCCATGGATCATATTGGTTGTGATCTCAATCATTTGGATGCATAAACATACTGAACATGTGTATATCTGAATCTTTTTGTGAATTATGTATGAATATTGTCGTGTGATCTATCAATCATTTGGATGCATAGATATCTTTGAGCTTATGTATATATGAATCTTTTGAGTTGTTGATAGTGAATGTTGGCTATGAATATGAATGTGTCCTGTGAACTGAGTTTGATATGAATGTTTACCTTTTACATTGTATTTGTGTGTGAACTTGTTAGTATGCCTCTTTGTCAGTAAAAACGCAGGTCTCTTATAAAAGTAATGTTGTGTCCAATTTATTTTTTCCTTCTAACCACATTATATATATTTAAATTATTACTATTATCGTATATTTTATAGAGACTTATATATACATTATAAAAACATCCCACGTGTTATTAACTTATAAAAGTAAACGTTTAACGGAAAATCCTGGTTGTTTTTGACTCACAGGCAAGGAAAATCCTGGTGATTGCGTACAAAAGCTTGCGAAGATTTTAAGGACCAATTTAATAATAACCCACTCATTTTTATTTTGAGCAATAACTCGCTAATTTCTCAATTATATATATATAAAATGTGCCTCTCCGGTTTATTCTTTGATATTAATTGCTCCTTCTAACATAACATTATATATATAATGAGCCCACCTAATACGTGTATTTCAAGGAAGTGCAAAGCGGGCTGGGATTTCTTAGAAAATATAAATGGGCACGATTGACTGAAATTATTTGTTCACCCAGCCCAAACAAATGGACTGTACATTCTAAAAACATGGGTTAAATATATGCCACATTTTTGCGGTGACATGTGGGCCAATAGGTCAAAGCCTCACGAGGCGTTGTCAACTTGGTCGACAAATGATTGTGTCATCCACAGCCATTGGATTTATATCCAACGGCGGCATGCACCTTCAATCTCTCGTCTTCTTCCTCCAGTCATTTGGGACCGCTGGTCCGCCTCCGTGACTAAGCGGCTCTGCTTAGCACGAATCGCTGTGAAGCGCTACCCCACCGCCGGCCAGGCTATCCCTCCACCCCTCAACACCTCCTGTTATTCTCCACAGACTACAGCCCCACACCGCAATAGAACCAGTTATAACCCTTCTCCTCCTCTCAATTTGCGACTCCATTGCCGCGTTTTCCTATCTCCGAGTCGTTCCCGTCCGGGGCCTCGCCGTCATCCACCGCCTCGCTATGTTCGGTGCAGCGTGGTCAACAAACGAGAGTCATCAGAAGAGGAATGTGCGTGGAGAGCCTGACGGCTGGGACCTGATATGTCTCTAACGTATCTATAATTTTTTTATTGTTCCATGCTATTATATTACCCCTTTTGGATGTTTATGGGCTTTGTTTTACACATTTATATCATTTTTGGGACTAACCTACTAACCGGAGGCCCAGCCCATATTGCTTTGTTTTATTGCATGTTTGATATTTCAAGAAAAGGAATATCAAACGGAGTCCAAACGGAATGAAACCTTGGCGGTGTGATTTTTGGAAGAATATGATCACGAGACTTGGAGTCCACGTCAGAAGATCCTCGAGGAGGCCACGAGATAGGAGGCCGCGCCCCCCTTACAGGGTGGTGGCCCCTGTCTCATGGGCCCCTCGAGCACCTCCTGATCGACTTCTTTCGCCTATATATACCTACATACCCTAAAACCATCAGATATCAAGATAGATCGGGAGTTCCGCCGCCGCAAGCCTCTGTAGCCACCAAAAACCACTCGGGAGCCCATTCCGGCACCCTGCCGGAGGGGGAATCCATCACCGGTGGCCATCTTCATCATCCCGACGCTATCCATGACGGGGAGGGAGTAGTTCACCCTCGAGGCTGAGGGTATGTACCAGTAGCTATGTGTTTGATCTCTCTCTCTCTCTCATGTTCTCTCTATGGCACGATCTTGATGTATCGCGAGCTTTGTTATTATAGTTGGATCTTATGAAGTTTCTCCCCCTCTACTCTCTTGTGATGAATTGAGTTTCCCTCTTGAAGTTATCTTATCGGATTGAGTCTTTATTTGAGAACACTTGATGTATGTCTTGTCGTGTTTATCTGTGGTGACAATGGGATATCACGTGCCACTTGATGTATGTTTTGGTGACCAACTTGCGGGTTCAGCCCATAAACCTATGCATAGGGGTTGGCACACGTTCTTGACTCTCCAGTAGAAACTTTGGGGCACTCTTTGAAGTACTTTGTGTTGGTTGGATGAATTTGAGATTGTGTGATGCATATCGTATAATCATGCCCACGGATACTCGAGGTGACAATGGAGTATCTAGGTGACATTAGGGTTTTGGTTGATTTGTGTCTTAAGGTGTTATTCTAGTACGAACTCTTTTATAGATCTATCCGAAAGAATAACTTTGAGGTGGTTTCGTACCCTACCATAATCTCTATGTTTGTTCTCCGCTATTAGTGGCTTTGGAGTGACTCTTTGTTGCATGTTGAGGGATTGTTATATGATCTATCTATGTTAATATTATTGAGAGAACTTGTACTAGTGAAAGTATGAACCCTAGGCCTTGTTTCCTATCATTGCTATACCGTTTACGCTCACTTTTATCATTAGTTACCTTGCTGTTTTTATATTTTCAGATTACAAAAACCTTTATCTACTATCTATTTTGCACTTGTATCACCATCTCTTCGCCGAACTAGTGCACCTATACAATTTACCAATGTATTGGGTGTGTTGGGGACACAAGAGACTCTTTGTTATTTGGTTGAAGGGTTGCTTGAGAGAGACCATCTTCATCCTACGCCTCGCATGGATTGATAAACCTTAGGTCATCCACTTGAGGGAAATTTGCTACTATCCTACAAACATGTGCACTTGCAGGCCCAACAACGTCTACAAGAAGAAGGTTGTGTAGTAGACGTCAAGCTCTTTTCTGGCGCCGTTGCCGGGGAGGCTAGGTAAAGGGCACTCACTCACACCCCGTCAACTAAGCTCTTTTCTGGCACCGTTGCCGGGGAGGTGAGTGCTTGAAGGTATATCTTTAGATCTTGCAATCGAATCTTTTTGTTTCTTGTTTGATCACTAGTTTAGTTCATAAAGGAAAACTACAAAAAAATGGAGTTAAGTTTGTCTCATACGCTTCGTCTTTTTAATATCTTTCGTGAGTATGATGGAAAGGAAAATTGTGCTTAAGTGCTAGAAGAAGAATGCTTTAAAATGCTTGGTACTAAATCTTTGAATGATGAGCATGATTGCAATGTTGTTAGTATAAACTCCTTGAATATCCATAGTATTAATGATGGTTGCTCTAGTCATGATGAAAATATCTCTTATGAGCATGTCAACTTTTGTGGAGTGTATGTTTGCATGAACACACCAAATAGAGAAGATATATATTGCAAGAGGCATAAGTATTTAGAAACTAAGAAGTTGCAACAAAGGCTAGATAAGAGTGCGGATAATTTAAGATATCTTTCCCGTTGTGAATTTTGCAACAAACAAGATCATTTACACCTCCAATGCAAATTGTTTCATGATCGGATCGTGTCCAAAAATTGTGATGATTTGATCTCCCTTTCTCATTACAATGAACTTAGATTGCTTTTGGGTTGTGAAGAGTTGAAACGTTTAACGAAGCCTATTCCAGAATTTAATCTTATGCATTTTCTTGATATTGATCTAGAAAAGATTTATATGTTTTGTGCGGAGAATTGCATTGAAAATCCTTATATTGCCAATTACCTAAAGAAAAGAAAGCAAATAGAAGATGATGAGAATACTAATGAAAGGGAAGATACTTCCCAATATCCTCCTATTATTTCTCATGATGAATCAGGTAACGAGGAGGAGCTTTCTATTCAACCAATCACATCAATAAGGAGCTCAAAGAGGAAGGTTGAAACCACACATAATGTGAAGAAGAAAAATAAAATAAGGAGCAACAAAGGTAAAAAGGTATCCCTTCCAAATGATGTTGCTCCCACTACTCATTGTGATGATGATAATTGCTATACTATTGGTGCTATCAATATTTTTAATGATGAGAGTGATTATGCTTATGATATGAAAGGGCCCAAGCTTGGGGAAGCTATGTTTGATAAGTATGAAATATTTGAGAATATATTTGCTGAAATTAATGTTTGTCCCAAGCTTGGGGATGCTATGTTTAGTGAAGATGATATTTTTAGCATCCCAAGTTTTGATATGCAAAGTTGTTATGATGATAGCATACCTCCTACCTATGATGATTATATTGATGAAAGTGGGTTCGGAAGAGTGTCAACTTTAGGAAGTAGTGATCCCACTATTTTGGAGGGTGTTGAATTTTATTGTGATGAATACGAAAGTGGATTTGGAAGAGTGTCAACTTTATTTAGTGATTCCACTATCTTGGGAGAGGTTTCAATCGATTATGATGAGAACGAAGTTGCTACTTATGATGATTATTGTGATGAAACTTATGCTATAAAAAGTAGTGATGATTATATTTACAAATCTTGTCATGATTATGATTACCCTTTTTCTGAACATTACTTTTTAATGTGGAAACAATTTTTAGTGTTCAAGTCTCTTATGATACTCCCACTATTCCGAATGAGAAGAATTTTGCTTATGTGGAGAGTAGTAAAATTTCTATGCAAGTAGATCATGAAAAGAATGCTTTAGGTGCTGGTAATATTGTTGGATTCATTCATGATGCTACTGAAAATTATTATGAGGGAGGAACATATGCTTGTAGGAGTTGCAATCATGTCAAGTTTCCTCTCTATGTGCTTCAAGTTTTGAACTTATGCTTGTTTTGCCTTCCTATGCTAGTTAATTATTGTTCCCATCAATTGTTTGCTCACAAAATCCCTATGCATAGGAAGTGGGTTAGACTTAAATGTGCTAGTCATATGCTTCATGATGCTCCCGTTATGTTTCACTTCTTATCTTTTATGTGAGCATCATTGTCATCATCATGCCTAGCTAGAAAGGCATTAAAGAAAAGCTCTTGTTGGGAGACAACTCAATATTTACCCTTACTGTTTTTGTGTGTTCACATGATTATGCTACTGTAGTAATCATGTTTTATAGCTTTTGTTTCAATAAAGTGCCAAGTAAGAACTTTAGGATAGCTTACGGTGATAGTTGTGTTGATCTTGCTGAAAATCAGAAACTTTTGCACCCAGTAAATTAGTTTTTTAATTCACAGAAACGTGATTATGATCTGATTCTTTTTGCTATGGATTGGTACACAAATTGCTTAGGACTTCCTAATTTGGTAGGATTTTTGTAGTTCCGGAAGTATACGTTTGATACAGACTACTACAGACTGTTCTGTTTTTGACAGATTCTGTTTTTTATGTGTTGTTTGCTTATTTTGATGAATCTATGAGTAGTATCGGAGGGTATGAACCATACATAAGTTGGATTACAGTAGATATTACACCAATATGAATTTATAATGAGTTCATTACAGTACCTAAGTGGTGGTTTTATTTTCTTATACTAATGGCGCTTACGAGTTTTCTGTTGAGTTTTGTGTTGTGGAGTTTTCAAGTTTTGGGTAAAGATTCGATGGAATATGGAATAAGGAGTGGCAAGAGCCTAAGCTTGGGGATTCCCAAGGAACCCCAAGGTAATATTCAAGGACAACCAAGAGCCTAAGCTTGGGGATGCCCCGGAAGGCATCCCCTCTTTCGTCTTCGTCCATCGGTAATTTTTCTTGGAGCTATATTTTTATTCGCCACATGATATGTGTTTTGCTTGGAGCGTCATTTTATCTTGTTAGTATTTTCTTGCTGTTATTTAGAATAATGTTTTGCATCTTTAGTTTCAATAAAAAAGTCAAGGATAGCCTTTACCATGCTTATTTTGCTAGTATACATGTTGTTGTTTGAAAACAGAAAGTTTACCGTTGTTGCACAAACTTTTTGCATAATGAGCTATGATAAATTTACTAAAGTGGGAATTTTATTTCATAATTTTTGGAGTTAGGGAAGTATGATGAATCTTGCATTCTTTACAGACTGTACTGTTTTGACAGATTGCTGTTATGTTTGCATTGTTTGCATATGTTTGCTTGTTTAATGATTCTATTTGAGGATAGGAGTATTAAATATGCAGAGGCATTTAGTATTCAATGTTGAATAATAATTTAAGTGATTTGTTACAGTAGAAAATGATAAGGTTTTGCATTGGTTTATACTAACCTATCTCACGAGTTCTTGTTGAGTTTGTTGTGGATGAAGCTTTTGATAAAAAGGGAAACCATGATATGAGAGGAATTAAGGAGACACAAAAGTTCAAGCTTGGGGATGCCCAAGGCACCCCAAGATGCTTGATACGTCTCCAACGTATCTATAATTTTTGATTGTTCTATGCTACTATATTACCCCTTTTGGATGTTTATGGGCTTTATTTTACACATTTATATCATTTTTGGGACTAACCTACTAACCGGAGGCCCAGCCCATATTGCTGTTTTATTGCTTGTTTCAGTATTTCGAAGAAAAGGAATATCAAACGGAGTCCAAACGGAATGAAACCTTCGGCAGCATGATTTTTTGGAAGAATATGATCCTGGAGACTTGGAGTCCACGTCAGAAGATCCTCGAGGAGGCCACGAGATAGGAGGCCGTGCCCCCCTTACAGGGTGGTGGCCCCCTGTCTCGTGGGCCTCTCGAGCACCTCCTGACCGACTTCTTTTGCCTATATATACCTACGTACCCTAAAACCATCAGAAATCAAGATAAATCGGGAGTTCCGCCGTCGCAAGCCTCTGTAGCCACCAAAAACCTCTCGGGAGCCCGTTCCAGCACCCTGCCGGGGGGGAATCCATCACCGGTGGCCATCTTCATCATCCCGGCGCTATCCATGACGAGGAGGGAGTAGTTCACCCTCGAGGCTGAGGGTATGTACCAGTAGCTATGTGTTTGATCTCTCTCTCTCGTGTTCTCTCTATGGCACGATCTTGATGTATCGCGAGCTTTGTTATTATAGTTGGATCTTATGAAGTTTCTCCCCCTCTACTCTCTTGTGATGAATTGAGTTTCCCTCTTGAAGTTATCTTATCGGATTGAGTCTTTATTTGAGAACACTTGATGTATGTCTTGCCGTGTTTATCTGTGGTGACAATGGGATATCACGTGCCACTTGATGTATGTTGTGATGACCAACTTGCGGGTTCCGCCCATGAACCTATGCATAGGGGTTGGTACACGTTCTTGACTCTCCGGTAGAAACTTTGGGGAACTCTTTGAAGTACTTTGTGTTGGTTGGATGAATCTGAGATTGTGTGATGCATATTGTATAATGATTCCCACGGATACTCGAGGTGACAATGGAGTATCTAGGTGACATTAGGGTTTTGGTTGATTTGTGTCTTAAGGTGTTATTCTAGTACGAACTCTTTTATAGATCGATCCGAAAGAATAACTTTGAGGTGGTTTCGTACCCTACCATAATCTCTACGTTTGTTTTCCGCTATTAGTGGCTTTGGAGTGACTCTTTGTTGCATGTTGAGGGATTGTTATATGATCTATCTATGTTATTATTGTTGAGAGAACTTGCACTAGTGAAAGTATGAACCCTAGGCCTTGTTTCCTATCATTGCAATACCGTTTACGCTCACTTTTATCATTAGTTACCTTGCTGTTTTTATATTTTCAGATTACAAAAACCTTTATCTACTATCTATTTTGCACTTGTATCACCATCTCTTCACCGAACTAGTGCACCTATACAATTTACCATTGTACTGGGTGTGTTGGGGACACAAGAGACTCTTTGTTATTTGGTTGCAGGGTTGCTTGAGAGAGAACATCTTCATCCTACGCCTCCCACGGATTGATAAACCTTAGGTCATCCACTTGAGGGAAATTTGCTACTGTCCTACAAACATGTGCACTTGCAGGCCCAACAACGTCTACAAGAAGAAGGTTGTGTAGTAGACATCAGGAGCCACGAGGTCCATGGTCGCACACAAGGAAAGTTCCTCCTTATTAAGCTGGAAAAAAAAATTCCTACACCTGACAGCTGGGACCCACCGGTTGTATCTTCGCACGGAAGGAAGTGCCTCCTTGTTTTGCGAAAAAATTATTCATCCCGTTGACAGCTGGGACCCGTCAGATTTGGTGACTGACTTGTGGGCCTGCTAAGCGGACGTGTACGCACGGCTTTGTCAACTTAATCAACAAATGATTCTAGCAGCTGGACCGTTGGATGTTAATCCAACAGCCGTGCTCCTTCTTCAACCTCTGTTCTTGCTCCTGTCTCCGGTGGGCACCGCGGCTGTGCTGCCGCGCACCCGAACTAGTGAAGTTTTCCACTCCTCTCCATCTGCGACTCCACTGCCCCGTCTTCCCCATCTCCGGGTCGTTCCAGTCTGGGTGCGCTCGGCACGGTGTGGTCAACATGGTCAACAACCAAGAGTCATCGGAAGATGATTTGACGTGAGAGGTCGACGGTGGGACGCACCACGCCCATGGATGCATGCATGCAGCGGAACACGGTGAGGTCAGCGTGGTCAAGGCGACTTCCATCGAAGTATCTTGTATGTGGAGAGTCTCGGTGGGTCCACGGCCGCAGCAAGTAAGTGCCTCCTTATTACGCGGAAAATAATGATTCCTCCAACTGACAGCAGGGACCCACTGGACGGGCCACCGTATTTTGCGAAAAAAAACGTTTGCCCCCTGACTGTTGGGACCCACCTGACGGGCCACCGTATTTTGCGAAAAAACGTCCCCCCGTTGTCAGCTCGGACCCACCGGAAGTGCCTCCTTATTACGCATAAAAAATGAATACTCCCCCTGCTAGCTGGGACCCACCTTGGTGGGAGGCTGACTTGTGGGCCTACTAAGTTGACGGGGATGAAGGGCTTTGTCAACTTAGTCAATATGAACGATTCTAGCTCCAGTGACCGTACGATGTCCATCCAACGGCCGTAGTGCTTCTTCAACCTCTGGTCTTCTTGCTCCAGCCGCCCAAACCAGCGCCGGTCGTGCCCCATACTCCTGCCTCCCGTGGCCGGTTGTGCTGACACGGAGGCCTCACCGCCCCCTACTATTCCCACCGCTGGCCAGGCCCTGCGGTGACGGCTGCCTCACACCGCAGCCGAACCAGTGAACCCTCGTACTCCTCTCCGCGTGGGCTTGCACTGCCGCGTCTTCCCCGGCTCCGCGTCGTCCCCTTCCTAGGCCTTGCTGTCGTCCACCGCCGTGGTGCTCTCCGCGCGGCGTGGTCAACATGGTCAAGGAACGACTTCCATCGGAAGAGTCTTGTCGATGGAGAGGCCGACAAGTGGGTCCACGGCCACGACCAGTTTTTTGTGATTTGCCAAGTAAGTCGCTTTGTCGGGCCTCTTTGGGCTGCAAATCTTTCAAGACGAGGAGAGCTTTCATTCGTTTGGCGAGAAAATGGTCCATCAAGAATGAGAAATGGGTGTACATTTTTAAAACACATCAAACCGGCAATTAGTTTCAAATATCTTTTTTTTTTCATTTCGAGATTTTAAATTACATTAAGTTTTATGCGTGGAGAATTTGTTGGATTTTATATTGATATACATTTATTTTTAAAATCAGATTGAATGTGAGTCGAAATTTCGGGATTAAAAACAGTTCGGATCGCACCGAAATATGCAAAATTTCGTATAATTTTTTAACCGTGGCCACAGTATGGGCTGTAATGCTAACAAAAAGAATATGGGCTCCAAAAAAACTTAAGAATTAGCAAATGGGCTGTAAATTATTAGAAATAATGGCAGATGGGATGTATGCTGTTTTCCACAGATTTGAGGCTTTCCTTAAAAAAAGGTTGATGCACAAGCAGTGACTGTTGGATTGCCATCCAACGGCCGTCGTGTTTCTTCAATCTCTGCTCTTCCTGCTCCAGCCGCTCAAACAAGCGCCGGCAGGACTGCCTGCTCCCTCTTCCTCGCGGCCTGCTCTGCTGCCGCACAGGCCTCACCGCCCCATCGTACTCCCATCGCTGGCCTAGCCATCCCTCTACTCACCCACACCTGCTGTTATTCTCCGGCGACGGCTGACGAACCAGTAAACCCTCGTACAGTCGTACTCCCCTCCGCGTGGGAAACAACTGCCGAGTCTTCCCTGCCTCCGTGTCGTTCCCTTCCTAGGCCTCGCCGTCATTCATCGCCATGGTGCTCTCGGCGCGGCCTGGTAAACGTGGTCAACGACCGATATGCATCTGAAGTGGACTGTACATGGAGAGGCCGACAGCTGGGTCCACGGCCGCATGCAAGGAAATGCCTCCTTATTACATGCAAAATAATGATTCCTCCACCTGACATCAGGGACCCACCGAAAGGGCCTCTGTATTTCACGAAAAAAATGTTACCGCCGCTGACAGCTCGGACCCACCAGCTATATCTTCGCATGCAAGGAAGTGCCTCCTTATTACGCACAAAAAAATGAATACTCCGCCTGTTAGCTGGGACCCAGTATAGTGGCAGGCTGACTTGTGGGCCTACTAAGTTGACGGGGACGGAGGGCTTTGTTAACTTAGTCAATATGCACGATTCTAGCTCTAGTGACCGTACGATGTCCATCCAACGGCCATAGTGCTTCTTCAACCTCTGGTCTTCTTGCTCCAGCCGCCCAAACCAGCGCCGGTCGTGCCTCGTGCTCCTGCCTCCCGTGGCCGGCTGCGATGCGGCGGAGGCCTCACCGCCCACTACTACTCCCACCACTGGCCAGGACATCCCTCTACTCACCCACACCCCCTGTTATTCTGCGGCGACGGCAGCCTCACACTGCAGCGAACCAGTGAACCCTCGTACTCCTCTACGCATGGGCATCCACCACCGCGTCTTCCCCGGCTCCGCGTCGTCCCCTTCCTAGGCCTCGCCGTCATCCACCGCCCTAGTGCTCTCGGCGCGGCGTGGTCAACGTGGTCAAGGAACGGCTTCCATCGGACGTGGACTATACGTGGAGAGGCTGATAGCTTGGTCCACGGCCGCAGCAAGGAAGTGCCTCCTTATTACGTGCAAAATAATTATTCCTCCACCTGACAGCGGGGACCTACCGGACGGGCCACCGTATTTCGCGAAAAAAAATGATTCGCCCCCTGACTGCTGGGACCCACCAGCTACATCTTCGCACGCAAGGTAGTGCGTCCGGGCAAAAAAACGATTCGCCCCCCTGACTGCTGGGACCCACCAGCTACATCTTCACATGCAAGGAAGTGCGTCCGGGTAAAAAAACGATTCGCCCCCCTGACTGCTGGGACCCACTAGCTACATCTTCGCACGCAAAGGAAGTGCGTCCGGGCAAAAAAACGATTTGCCCCTCAGACTGCTGGGACCCACCAGCTACATTTTCGCACGCAAGGAAGTGCCTGATAGTCGGGACCCACCTGGTCGAAGCGTACGTAGCATTGTCATTCTGGTCGCGAACGTGCGTACATATATCTTGGTCGATGTAGAGGCGCCGCACGCGTCGTAGTAGAGGCGTGTGCGTCGTAGTAGAGGCGCGCGACGTAGCATGTACACGCGCGCGTAGTGGCGAGGGTGCAAGAAAGAAAATACGGCCACGTATGTACATACAGGCAGGGTCTCGAACGCCTACTCGCGCATATGTACATGGCTGGGTCGGAATGGAGAAACAGCGTCGTCGTCGTGTTCATGGGGAGGCAACCGGCTGGGTCGGAACAGAATGCGTGGTCGTGTTCATCGGGAGGGCTTGGACGGAACAGGCGATGGAAACGAGGCTTGGCGTACCGCACAACGGAGGAAACGGCCTTGTGTTCGACCGGCCACGTTCAAAACAGGATCCTGTTGATCGGGAGGGGCCTGGCATACCGCAAAACGGAGGAAACGGACCTCCTACGGTCGAAACGGGGGTCCTGTTGATCGGGAGGGGTGTGGCGTACCGCAAAACGGACGAAACGGACTTGTGTTGGAGTGCTACAGTCGAAACGGGGGTCCTGTTCATCGGGAGGGGTGTGGCGTACTGCATAATGGGACTCCACGGGATACTGTTCATCTCCACCGTCAACCTCCTCCAGCCTCCACGGGCTACCGTCGACCTCCTCCAGCCTCCACGGGCTCCTGTTCATCCAGCCTCCACCGCGCGCTACTCCACCGGCTACTGTTCAACCACCCCTCCATGGGCACCTGATTCGTCTCCGTCATATCTATAATTTTTTATTGTTCCATGCCAATATTATTCACTTTCATATACTTTTTGGCAACTTTTTATATTATTTAACATATTGATCCAGTGCCCAGTGCCAGTTCTTGTCTGTTGCATGTTTTATGTTTCGCAGAATATCCATATCAAACAGAGTACAAACGGGATAAAAACGGACGGAGCTTATTTTTGGAAAATATGGAAAATTCCAGAAGAAAAATCCACGTGAGACGGCGCCCGAGGTGGTCACGAGGCAGGGGGGCGCGCCCCTCCCCCTGGGCGCACCGCCTATCCTCGTGAGCCCACCGTAAGGCGGTTGATGCTCTTCTTTTGCCGCAAGAAAGATAATATTCGGAAAAAAATCTAGGCGAAGGTTTTAGGCCAATCGGAGTTACGGATCTCCATATATACGCGAAACGGTGAAACAGAGCCAGAAGAGAATGCAGAAACAGAGAGATAGATCCAATCTCGGAGGGGCTCTCGCCCCTCCCAAGCCATGGGAGCCAAGGACCAGAGGGGAAACCCTTCTCCCATCTAGGGAGGAGGTCAAGGAAGAAGAAGAAGAAGGGGGGCCCTTCCCCCTTGCTTCCGGTGGCGCCGGAACGCCGCCGGGGGCCATCATCATCACCGCGATCTTCACCAACAACTTCACCGCCTTCATCACCAACTCTTCCTCCATCTATGCAGCGGTGTAACCTCTCTCTTACCCGCTGTAATCTCTACTTAAACATGGTGCTCAACGCTATATATTATTTCCCAATGATGTATGGCTATCCTATGATGTTTGAGTAGATCTATTTTGTCCTAATGGCTATTTGATGATCGTGATTGGTTTGAGTTGTATGTTTTATTATTGGTGCTGTCCTATGGTGCCCTCCGTGTCGGCATAGCGTGAGGATTCCGCTGTAGGGTGTTGCAACACGTTCATGATTCGCTTATAGTGGGTTGGTGAGTGGTGAAACACAAACCCGAGTAAGAGGGATTGTTGCGTATGGGATAAAGGGGACTTGATGCTTTAATGCTATGGTTGGGTTTTACCTTAATGAATCTTTAGTAGTTGCGGATGCTTGCTAGAGTTCCAATCATAAGTGCATATGATCCAAGTAGAGAAAGTATGTTAGCTTATGCCTCTCCCTCAAATAGAATTGCAATAGTGATTACCGGTGTAGTTATCGATTGCCTTGGACAAATAACTTTCTCGTGACAACAAGCTCTTTACTTTTACTAATTTAGTTGTGTCTTTATCTAAACAGCCCCTAGTCTTTATTTACGTGTTCTTTATTATCTTGCAAACCTATCCTATCACACCTACAAAGTACTTCTAGTTTCATACTTGTTCTAGGTAAAGCGAACGTCAAGCGTGCGTAGAGTCGTATCAATGGCCGATAGGACTTGAGAGAGTATTTGTTCTACCTTTAGCACCTCGTTGGGTTCGACACTCTTACTTATCGAAAGAGGCTACAACTATCCCGTATACTTGCGGGTTATCAAGACCTTTTTCTGGCGCCGTAGCCGGGGAGTCATAGCGTGGGGTGAATATTCTCGTGTGTGCTTGTTTGCTTTATCACTAAGTAATTTTTATTTGCTATTCTTAGTTATTCTCTCTCTTTAGTTATGGATATGGAATGCAAAATACCAAAAAAATTAGTTGTACTTGCTACTCATGAGGATGGGGTAACTCTTAAAACCCTCAATTCTCATTATGCGAGAGATATTATATACAACTTTGATAATCCTAAGAAAACCCCATTCAACTTTATAATGGGAGACACGTTGGATCAACGTGAATACTTTAGGGATTATCGCTCGACACAAAAAGGGAAACTATTATGGGATCAATTTATTATGTTGCATTGGTATGCCTGGAATCTATGCTTGAGATATGATATTACTTGTTGCTCTAGGATTGAGGCTCCACACCTCCCCTTTTTCATGCAAATTTAACGATAATGAAACCTTAGCTTATTATGCTAATGGTATATATGATTACTATGACGTGGAACAAATAGAAGAATTTGTTGCTTTTAAGGCTGCCTATGATATTGAAGCTTTGTTTGAAAAGTATGAAGCTTTTGATGATGATGGTTATAGGCCGGAAAATCTTGCTATACTTGGATATTGCTATGAAAATTATGAATACAATTACTATATTAATTCTTTTATGAAGAAAGTCAACGCTGTCCAAGAAGAGACTAATATTTTGCAGGAAGCTATGGAAGAAGAAATTGATGAAACAGTGAGCTCATTGGATGAAAAAGATGAGGAGGAGAGCGAAGAACAAGAGGAGTAAGAGAGGATTGATCACCCGTGCCCACCTTCTAATGAGAGTAACCCTCCAACTCATACATTGCTTAATTTCCCTTCATGCTTACCGAAGGATGATTGCTATGATCCCATTGATTCTCTTGAAATATCCCTTTTTGATGATGCTTGCTATGCTTGTGGCCAAGATGCCAATATGAATGATGCTTATGGAGATGAACTTACTATAGTTCCTTATGTTATGAATGAAATTGTTGCTATTGCACCCACGCATGATAGTCCTGTTATCTTTTTGAATTCTCCAAACTACACTATATTGGAGAAGTTTGTGCTTATTAAGGATTATATTGATGGGTTGCCTTTTACCATTGCACATGATACTTTTGATGAATGTAATATGCATGTGCTTGCTGCTCCTACTTGCAATTATTATGAGAGAGGAACTACATCTCCGCCTCTTTATGTTTCCAACACGATAGAATTGCAAGAAACTGTTTATACTATGCATTGGCCTTTACTAAGTGTACATGAATTGTTCTTTTATGACATGCCAATGCATAGGAAGAGAGTTAGACTTCGTTGTTGCATGATATATGTTACTTTGTGCTCACTACTAAATTACAAATCATTGTTAATTAAAATTGGCTTTGATATACCTTGGGATCCGGGTGCATTCACTACTTGAGCACTATATGCCTAGCTTAATGGCTTTAAAGAAAGCGCTGCCAGGGAGACAACCCGAAAGTTTTAGAGAGTCATTTATTTCTGTTGAGTGCTTTCATATAGTTTAAAAACAAAAAAATAAAGAGGGTAAACCAAAAACTTTTCAAAAAGGAAAGTGAAAGTGAGAAAGACAAGCATTGTTGAAGTGGGAGCTAGCCTTGAACTTTGTTCATGCTCACGGAGACTTTGTGAATCTTGATTACAGAAAATTTTCAACAAAAATAATTATCCCCTTGTATAATTCCATTGTATTATAAAAATAATGTGCCAAGGTTTGCCTTTAGGATGTTTACAATGCTTGTTGGTTTGTACGGTGCTGGACAGAAACTTTGGCTGTAGTGCGCGATTTTACATTTTTAACTGGAATGTCAATTGGTTATGATTCTTTTTGAAATGTCTTGATATACAACTTTTTTATTGTTTCTAATTTTGGTAGAATTTTTGGGGTACCATAAGTATGGTGGATGTTCAGATTTCTACAGACTGTTCTGTTTTTGACAGATTCTGTTTTTGATGCATAGTTTGCTTGTTTTGATGAATCTATCAATTTATATCAGTGGATTAAGCCATGGAAAAGCTATATTACAGTAGACACAATGGAAAAACAAAATATGAATTGGTTTGCAACAGTACTTAGAGTGGTGATTTGCTTTATTATACTAACGGATCTTACCGAATTTTCTGTTGAAGTTTTGTGTGGATGTAGTGTCTAATCGAGGATGTTTTGATGTGAGAAGAAGGAAGAGAGGCAAGAGCTCAAGCTTGGGGATGCCCGAGTCACCCCAAGTAAATATTCAAGGAGACTCAAGCGTCTAAGCTTGGGGATGCTGGGGAGGCATCCCCTCTTTCTTCAACAAGTATCGGTATGTTTTCGTATTCGTTTCGTTTATGCATTATGTGCAAGTCTTGTAGCGTCTTTTGCAATTAGGTTTTTATTTTTTCTTTTCTGCACCATGATGGTATGAGATAGTCCTTGGTTGATTTATAGAATGCTCATTGCACTTCACTTAAATCTTTTGAGTGTGGCTTTATAGAATGCTTCATGTGCTTCACTTATATGATTTGAAGTCTGGATTGCCTGTTTCTCTTCATATAGACGACCGCCATTTGTAGAATGCTCTTTTGCTTCACTTATACCTGTTAGAGCGTGGGCATATCTTTCGTAGAAAGAATTAAACTCTCTTGCTTCACTTATATCTATTTAGAGAGATGACATGAATTGGTCATTCACATGGTTAGTCATAAAATCCTACATAAACTTGTAGATCGCTGAATATGATATGTTTGATTCCTTGCAATGTTTTGCGATATAAATATGGTGATATTAGAGTCATGCTAGTGGGTGGTTGTGGATTGTAGAGACACTTGTGTTGAGGTTTGTGATTCTCGTAGCATGCATGTATGGTGAACCGCTTTGTGATGAAGTTGGAGCACAATTTTATTTATTGATTGTCTTCCTTATGAGTGGCAGTCGGGGACGAGCGATGGTCTTTTCCTACCAATCTATCCCCCTAGGAGCATGCGCGTAGTACTTTGTTTTCAATGGCTTGTAGATTTTTGCAATAAGTATATGAGTTCTTTATGACTAATGTTGAGTCCATGGATTATACGCACTTTCACCCTTCCACCATTGCTAGCCTCTCTTGTGCCGCGCAACTTTCGCCGGTACCTTACATCCATCATATGCCTTCCTCAAAACAGCCACCATACCTACCTATCATGGCATTTCCATAGCCATTCAGAGATATATTGCCATGCAACTTCCATCATTATCATATACATGACTTGAGTGTTCATTGTCATATTGCTTTGCATGATCGTAAGATAGCTAGCATGATGTTTTCATGGTTCATTTTTTGATGTCATTGCTATGCTAGATCATTGCACATCCCGGTACACCGCCGGAGGCATTCATATAGAGTCATATCTTTGTTCTAGATATCGAGTTGTAATATTGAGTTGTAAGTAAATAAAAGTGTGATGATTATCATTATTAGAGCATTGCCCCAGTGAGGAAAGGATGAAGGAGACTATGATTCCCCCACAAGTCGGGATGAGACTCCGGACTTTATGAAAAATAAAAGAGGCCAAAGAAGCCCAAATAAAAAAAAGAGGCCAAAGAAGCCCACCAAAAAAATTAAAAAAAATGAGAGAAAAAGAGAGAAGGGGCAATGTTACTATCCTTTTACCACACTTGTGCTTCAGAGTAGCACCATGTTCTTCATAGAGAGAGCCTCCTATGCTTTCACTTTCATATACTAGTGGGAATTTTCATTATAGAACTTGGCTTGTATATTCCGATGATGGGCTTCCTCAAATGCCCGAGGTCTTCATGAGCAAGCAAGTTGGATACACACCCACTTAGTTTCAGTTTGAGCTTTCATATACTTATAGCTCTAGTGCATCCGTTGCATGGCAATCCCTACTCACTCACATTTATATTTATTGATGGCATCTCCATAGCCCGTTGATATGCCTAGTCGATGTGAGACTTTCTCCTTTTTTGTCTTCTCCACATAACCCCCACCATCATATTCTATTCCACCTATAGTGCTATGTCCATGGCTCACACTCATGTATTGCGTGAAAGTTGAAAAGGTTTTAGAACATCAAAAGTATGAAACAATTGCTTGGCTTGTCATCGGGGTTGTGCATGATGTAAATATTTTGTGTGGTGAAGATGGAGCATAGCCAGACTATATGATTTTGTAGGGATGAGCTTTCTTTGGCTATGTTATTTCAATAAGACATAATTGCTTGGTTGGTATGCTTGAAGTATTATTGTTTTTATGTCAAAGGATAGACTATTGCTTTGAATCACTCGTGTCTTAATATTCATGCCATGATTAGACATATGATCAAGATTATGCTAGGTAGCATTCCACATTAAAAATTATTCTTTTTCATCATTTACCTACTCGAGGACGAGCAGGAATTAAGCTTGGGGATGCTGATACATCTCCGTCGTATCTATAATTTATGATTGTTCCATGCCAATATTATTCACTTTCATATACTTTTTGGCAACTTTTTGTATTATTTTTGGGACTAACATATTGATCCGAGGTGCGGTGCCAATTCACGTCATTGCATGTTTTATGTTTCGCAGAATATCCATATCAAACGGAGTCCAAACGGGATAAAAGCAGACGGAGCTTATTTTTGGAAAATATGGAAAATTCGGAAGAAAAATCCACGCGAGGCGGTGCGAGGTGGTCACGAGGCAGGGGCGCCCCTCCCAGGCGCGCCGCCTACCTCGTGAGCCCACCGTAAGGCGGTTGATGCTCTTCTTTGCCGCAAGAAAGATAATATTGAGAAAAAAAATCTGGCGAAGGTTTGGGCCAATCGAGTTACGGATCTCCATATATACGCCAAACGGTGAAAGCAGAGCGTAAGAGAACGCAAACAGAGAGATAGATCCAATCTCAGAGGGGCTCTCGCCCCTCCCAAGCCATGGGAGCCAAGGACCAGAGGGGAAACCCTTCTCCCATCTAGGGAGGAGGTCAAGGAAGAAGAAGAAGAAGAAGGGGGTCCCTCTCCCCCTTGCTTCCGGTGGCGCCGGAACACCACCGGGGGCCATCATCATCACCGTGATCTTCACCAACAACTTCACCGCCCTCATCACCAACTCTTCCCCCATCTATGCAACGGTGTAACCTCTCTCTTACCCGCTGTAATCTCTACTTAAACATAGTGCTCAACGCTATATATTATTTCCCAATGATGTATGGCTATCCTATGATGCTTGAGTAGATCTGTTTTGTCCTAATGGCTATTTGATGATCGTGATTGGTTCGAGTTGTATGTTTTATTATTGGTGTTGTCCTATGGTGCCCTCCGTGTCGCGCAAGCGTGAGGGTTCCCGCTGTAGGGTGTTGCAATACGTTCATGATTCGCTTATAGTGGGTTGGTGAGTGACTGAAACACAAACCCGAGTAAGAGGGATTTTTGCGTATGGGATAAAGGGGACTTGATGCTTTAATGCTATGGTTGGGTTTTACCTTAATGAATCTTTAGTAGTTGCGGATGCTTGCTAGAGTTCCAATCATAAGTGCGTATGATCCAAGTAGAGAAAGTATGCTAGCTTATGCCTCTCCCTCAAATAGAATTGCAATAGTGATTACCGGTCTAGTTATCGATTGCCTTAGACAAATAACTTTCTCATGACAACAAGCTCTTTACTTTTACTAATTTAGTTGTGTCTTTATCTAAACAGCCCCTAGTCTTTACTTACATGTTCTTTATTATCTTGCAAACCTATCCTATCACACCTACAGAGTACTTCTAGTTTCATACTTGTTCTAGGTAAAGCGAACGTCAAGCGTGCGTAGAGTCGTATCAGTGGCCGATAGGACTTCAGAGAGTATTTGTTCTACCTTTAGCTCCTTGTTGGGTTCGACACTCTTACTTATCGAAAGAGGCTACAACTATCCCGTATACTTGCGGGTTATCAGCACCCCTCCACCGTTTACTATTCATCCAGCCCTCCACACCACGGGGTCCTGTTCAACCACCCCTCCACGGCCACCCCTCCACCGTCTATGGTTCATCCAGCCCTCCACACCACGAGGTCCTGTTCATCTAGAGGCAACGCCACTGCTCACTGTTCATCCAAACCCCCCTCCCCCCGCAATGCTCACTGTTCATCCAATCGATCGGCTTCAGTTAGCAGCAGTAGCGAAGGTCTCGCTCCATCGGGTTCAGTTAACAGCCATCGATCGATAGCTCGGGTTCGAGAACGCGTAACTGCGGTCAATCGCCGGGTTCGATTAGAGCCCAACGCCTCGCTCGGGTTTAGTTAGAGCCAACGCCTCGCACACACGCGCGTACGTGTATGAGAGAAACGCGCATCGCTCAGCCCCCGACCTCCCACCGTAACCGGCAACTCCCCGAAATTTTCCTCCCCCTCGCTTCTACCACGGTTGTTTCCATCATGGACGACCCAAAGAATGTCATGCAACTGCGTCTCCGGCCCGCCCAGGACGAAAAGCCCATTTCCTGTCATGATTTTTTGTCATAGAAGTAGGATCCCACCACATCTATGATGATACCGGGTTTTGTCACACTTATCGTCATAGAAGTGTCATATGTATGACAGGAAAAAATTCGTTCGGCCCAAAATGTCACGGATGTGTCTTTTTTTTTGTTGTGGAGACCGCGAGAGTGATTAATCTCTGGTAAAGCTCACGAGGTTCTTCATCTTCATTCATAGCAAACTCATAGGCTTCATCTTGTACCACTTCAAAGTTGGAGCGTTGAATGCTAGCACTTCCCTTGTAAATGGAAACAACATGTTCCCATGCTTCCTTGGCCACGGTGAAAGGTCGGAGGTGTGCAATATCTTCGAGAGGGATTGCTTCTTGGAGAATGAAAAGAGTGGACTTGTTGAATTGATGATCCATGGATTCTCTAGGAGTGAAGTTGCTTGGGTCGTGTGGGTAGAAACCTTGCTCAATAATTCTCCAAAGATTAGTAGAACTATGATTTAAATGACGTTTAAAGCGATACACCCAAGAAGCAAAATCCTCATTTTTCACAAGCTTAGGAGGAGGACCAACATGATTCATATGAGTGGAGGGAACCGGTCCTCCATAAGTAAGTGGAGGTTCAACATGGGAAAGGATGCCCCTTCCACTTCAACCACTAGGCATAGGAGCATGCTCATTACTAGCTTCCCCCTTTTTGGAGTTAGCATCCGTCACCTTGTTAGCGGGATCAACCACTTTCAAAGGTTCGGTGGATAATTTAAGCCCATCAAGAAACTCCTTAAACATGCCTTTAACCTCGGCCGTCATGGAGGTTTTCAATGTGTCCATAGCCACATTAAACTCCTCACAAGAGACCGAGGATCCCGCATCGGCGGCGGACAAAGTGGGATTCGCACTGAGGTGACCCTCCACTTCGTCCGTGGTGTCAATCATACTGTTCGGACGGCAAAGTCCTTAATAAAGAGACGAGGCTCTGATACCAATTGAAAGGATCAATATGGTTGACTAGAGGGGGTGAATAGGAAACTAACAATTTTTAGCTTTTCTTTACTAAACTAAACTTAACATCAAAGTAGGTTGTCTAGATGTGCAACTAGGTGAACAACCTATACGATGCAACAACAAGCACACAAGCAAGCAAAGGATACAACACAATATAAGCTTGCACAAGTAAAGGTTAGAGATAACCAAGAGTGGAGTTCGTGAAGACGAGGATGTGTTACCGAAGTTCCTTCTCTTTGAGAGGAAGTACGTCTCCGTTGGAGCGGTGTGGAGGCACAATGCTCCACAAGAAGCCACTAGGGCCACCGTGTTCTCCTCACACCCTCACACAATGCGAGATGTTGTGATTCCACTATTGGTGCCCTTGAAGGCGGCGACCGAACCTTTACAAACAAGGTTGGGGCTATCTCCACAACTTAATTGGAGGCTCCCAACGACACCACGACGCTTCACCACAATGGAATATGGCTCCGAGGTGACATCGACCGTTTAGGGTGCTCAAACACCCAAGAGTAACAAGATCCGCAAGGGATTAGTGGGGGGTTCAATTTACTCTTGGTGGAAGTGTAGATCAGGGCCTTCTCAACCAATCCCTAGAAAATCAACAAGTTTGATTGGCTAGGAAGAGAGATCGGGCGAAAATGGAGTTTTGACCAACAATGGAGCTTGGAGAGGGAAGAGGTGGTCAACTAGGAGAGGAAGACCCCCTTTATATAGTGGGGAGAAAGATACAACCGTTACCCACTTATTCAGCCCTCGACATGCGGTACTACCGCACAGGCTGGCGGTACTACCGCGAGGACTTGCGGTACTACCGCTAGCCCGTGCGGTACTACCGCGCGCCCTTGGGGTACTACCGCAAGGCAGGGTTCAACTGGGCTGGTAAGGCACGGACTAATAAAATTACATCCGTGGCCACTTCCGCTAAGATCTGGACTGTGCGAAAATCCGGCACGGTACTACCGTTCCCAGGGAGCGGTACTACCGCGTAGGGCGCGGAAGTAAAAAATTACTTCTGATCCTACTTCCGCTCATGCCAGTGTTCTGGGCTGGAGGCCACGGTACTACAGCTCGGGAGGAGCGGTACTGCCGCACAGCGCGGTACTACCACATACCTTGGCGGTACTATCGTGGGCAGCTGCGGTACTGCAGCTCTCTTGAGCAGTACTACCGCACGCCACAGAAACTACAGCACTTTGGAGGCCTTCATCTTCGCATAGACAAGGGTAAACGACCGGTGCTCCAATGAAGCGAAGGAAAGGTGGTGCAAAGGAACAGATGTGTACGTGTTGATTCCACCCTACCCTTTTCGAAGTAGACCCCCTCTTAATAGTACGGCTTTCCTACGACTCAAATCCACCGAAAAGAAACGTAGAAAACCACCGTCTTCGATAGGCTCCGAGGGGCACCGAACCGTCTTGTGCCTAGACATGAGATCTCTGAAAAGCTCAATGCACACGATTAGTCCGCAATTGCATTGTCATCAATCACCAAAACCGCATAGGGAGAAATATGCCCTTGCAAACGATGATTGCGAAATTGCGGGTGCAAAAGGTCCTATTTCAAAGCCTATTTTGAGGTGCCATGTATTGAACTAACTTTTCCAACTATTTAGATGTTGCTCACCCATAGCTTTAATTTGAGTATCCATAGAGCCAAAACAGACTTCGTATGAGAGAGATATGTCTATTTTACTAAACAATGCGCAAAACAAATTCCGACCCGAATTTAGATATGAGTTTGAATCTAGATAGATCCAAAAACTCTCTCTCTCTCTCTCTCTCTCTCTCTTGCTTTTCTCTTTTTTTCTTCTCTCAAAATCAAATGGGATAAGATGCAAATTTGCTAAGCAAAGATGCAACCAATCCGATGTATGACAGTGGGACTTGACGGAAGACGGTGGTAGCAGCGTGGTGGAAATATATGTCTCGGATTGGCGGCGGATATGTGGTGGATGTATATGGCAGTGGGATGGCAAAGATAGTGCGGCAGCGGCATGAAAAGCCCATGACCAGAACTCGAAACTCTAACTAGAAGCTAAGACCAGCAACTAGACACGACAATGCAACCGCAAATTCAACAAAGCAAAACACTAAAAAGGCTCAAATTGGTTCGGATAGGGTGGGCTAACCCTATTTTTTGTGTGGATTTTTCGTAGAATGTAACTACAAAAAAAATGAAAATCTAACCAAGCAACCAGGAATTTGATACCACTTAACAGAGGCAGGGGTGTCCCGATCTTTCGAAGAGATGATAACTATTGATTTGGTGGAGAACGACTTTGACGATCCGACTACAGCGTGTAACCACGATCTGCCTTAGCTCGCTAAACCCATCTCATGGAGGTTACTGACAATGCTGGAAGCACGATCAGCCTGACCACGAAAGTCTAATCCTGCGAGCAATCGAAGAAGAAGTTAGAATATGATAAAAGTAATCTACATATTGCAAATATAGATTAACTATTGATTAAATTGCGGTTCCACTAGTCTTCTTGGCCTAGTCATTGGACACAAATAAAGTACACAAAGTTGAAATAGCTACTTATTAACCTTGAAGCACTCTCCATTTGAAAATAGCATTTCTTTCTTTCTTTGCAAACAAATCATTTATTTGAATTAGAACCATGTGTAATTATGACTCCATTGGACAGTAGCATTTTCTTTCTTTCTTTGCAAACAAACCCTTCATTTAAACTAGAACCAATTGCAATTATGACTGGAAATATCTTTCTCTTTAGTGGAAGCAATATAATATTTGGTTGGAAGCAATTATATAGTAGATGGAAACAAGATTGTGATCCTTCTCAAACATGTGGAGTATTTCCTTTTTGACGGAAGCAGGTTTAAACCAATTCTCTGGTTTACAGAAGCTAGATACTGATGCTTTTGAAACAAAACATCGCATTACAGAGGACATCTACTTTCAAATAAATCAAAGCATATATCATTTACCACATAAGCAAATTCTCCAATGAACGAAACATAAATTAATTTGTTGTGAACTGATAGAAAACATTACAAACAAGGGTGGATGCACGTATTTGTTGCACTGGACACAAAATAAATAAAAATTGCACCAGACACAAATTTTGCTTCTTAAGGAAGCAAGCTGCCGAATTTTATTTGTTACCTAAAAAGATTAAAATCAAGGACCAATGCATATCATAAGGAAGCAAGCTGCCGGATTTGATTTGTTTCCTTCAAATCTAAATCAGTTACCTAAAAATCAGCAATTGTGAGTGATTTTCGAAAGCACTCAAACCTCAACATACGTCAATTGGCTTCTGTTTTGGAAACTCCACATTAATTGTTTTTTGTTTTGGAAACTTCCTGGCGGGGTAGCAAGCATGCAATGGTGGTGCTTCATCCACCATCCATACAGACTCATATCTAACGGCCATGGAGTGGTCTGTCAGTAGTCTGATCCCTAACGGTTCTCTATAAGGGCTCGTTTGGTTGCATAGGCATCATACCCAGGGTAGCAAAGCCCCATCAGAGGAAATTTCCATGGCAAGTGGGATTCCTTCCAACACACGGGAGAAATTTCTGTTGTCGTTTGGTGCAGAAAGAAGGCAGGGGAGCAAGGGACGAGGTGGAGCAGCCGATGCAGCTGGGACGAGGTGAATTCTCCCGACGTCAAGCGGCCGTGATTTCCTGCCCAGGGAAAGGAAGTGGATCGGGGATGGAAAATTCCATGCCCGATGGCACCAAATAAACCGGGGCACAATTCAATTATGGTTTCCACGCCCAGGGAAACCGCGGGGATCCCGGATCCCTTGCTACCAAATGAGGCCTAAGTATATGCTCAACTTTCGTCCAACAAAAAAGTGTGATTATACTCAAAAAAAGGAGGATCGTTGTTGCAAGCAAACTACACCGAGCTCCCAGCAGCTGGCTAAAGCCTGATCGAAGTGGGACGCAAAACGGGCCATTGCCAAGCAAAGCCATATAAAGAAACAGCGATGAAGTTGCAGAATCCAATAATAAATCCATCAAATCAGACTACACACATAATAGAGTAGATACACCCATAGACAGGCCATCGGCCCAACATTTGTCCAACAAAACCACCACCTAATAATGCTACTAGACAAGGGTATGCATGGAGAATAGGTCTGACGACAGCTGTCTAGAAGCACTTCCTGTGGACGATAGCTGGGCCAGACTCTTCGTACTCTGCCCTGGAGATCCACATCTGCACAAGAAATGAACATGTCAGAAATTTTCAAATAGTAGCATCAGTCAAGAACCAATAACCATCAAGGCAAAATTTCGCCGTTACCTGCTGGAATGTGCTCAGAGATGCGAGGATAGACCCTCCAATCCAGACACTGTACTTCCTCTCCGGTGGAGCGACGACCTTGATCTTCATGCTGCTTGGGGCAAGCGCTGTGATCTCCTTGCTCATACGGTCGGCGATGCCAGGGAACATGGTAGACCCACCACTGAGCACGATGTTACCATACAGGTCCTTCCTGATGTCGACGTCGCACTTCATGATGGAATTGTAGGTCGTCTCGTGGATGCCAGGAGCTTCCATACCGATGATGGAAGGCTGGAAGAGGACCTCTGGGCATCTGAAGCGCTCTGCGCCTATGGTGATCACTTGCCCATCAGGCAGCTCGTAGCTCTTCTCAACTGATGAGCTGCTCTTCGCGGTCTCAAGCTCCTGTTCGTAGTCAAGGGCAACATATGCAAGCTTCTCCTTGATGTCACGGACAATTTCCCGCTCGGCAGTGGTTGTGAAAGAGTAACCCCTCTCAGTGAGGATCTTCATGAGGGAATCAGTGAGATCCCTACCAGCAAGATCAAGACGTAGGATAGCGTGTGGAAGGGCATAACCTTCATAGATTGGGACTGTGTGACTGACACCATCTCCGGAATCCAAGACAATACCTATTGACAAGAACAAAATTGCAATGATCAACAATCACAGAGCATAAATCCAGTTTGTTCCTACTCGATGAACATAACATAGCAGCAAAAGAGAATATGCACATAAATACAGTTGTTCTTTGTTCACTTACCAGTGGTACGCCCACTAGCATATAGGGAAAGGACGGCCTGAATAGCGACATACATAGCAGGAACGCTGAATGTCTCAAACATGATCTGTGTCATCTTCTCCCTGTTGGCCTTAGGGTTAAGAGGAGCCTCTGTAAGAAGAACAGGGTGCTCTTCAGGTGCTACACGGAGCTCATTGTAGAAGGTGTGATGCCAAATCTTCTCCATGTCATCCCAGTTGCTTACGATTCCGTGTTCAATGGGGTATTTCAAAGTCAGGATACCCCTCTTGGATTGGGCCTCATCACCAACATAAGCATCCTTCTGCCCCATCCCTACCATAACACCAGTGTGGCGTGGACGGCCAACAATACTAGGGAAAACGGCACGTGGAGCATCGTCTCCGGCGAAACCAGCCTATGAAAGATGAAAACCAATAGCCCTTATTAATGTTAAGATCAAAATATGACAGCCCCCAATAAGAAATTATGTTATAGAATGTGACCAAGTAATCACAATTACCTTGACCATTCCAGTTCCATTGTCGCAGACAAGGGGCTGAATGTCCTCTGCGTCAGCCATTTACGTTAACTGATCTGCATATAATAAAACAGCTTATTCAAACAGGGCCTTGAAAAACTGCCAACTAATACAGATTAAACTGACGATACAAAGAAAGAAGAGCCGTTCTTCCTACGCGAACATGAGTTACAAGGACAGCAATATATTTCTCTTGAGTATTAACCAGTTAATATAGCCAAATACATTTCACTGATAATTGGAAAAGAAATCACTGAGATACATTTACAGCAATTACTGAGCTTACTGACTGAAATGACAGAGATTATTCAAACAAGAGTATTTAGTTGTACATCAAAAGGCGCTAGTATTATAATAGAATAACACATATCAACTCGATGATTCCAACACTATACATCATTCAAGAAAATTTAAATTCCTAACAAAATGCTTGTCTGAACTCTGAAGCACCAGCAGACCAATCGGATTTGATCTCTTAAGTAGTAGCCTAGTAGGTTAACGCATGTTACTGATACATGTGTATTTTCAATCAATTTTGGTATATGCATTGGTGGCTAAAACGACTGCAACAGAGACTGCATAATTTATGATTTGTCTGACTGGTTGCTACAAAGCATTGGTCATTTTCTGACGAGGCAGGAGAACCTTAAGGCATATATGGTCGTGAACATCCATGCTCTTTTTCTCTCTTTTTGAAAGAAAAAAACAGACTCCTATGACTAGGGAATTTGCAGATAGAAAACATGTTATTTTTGCCACTTTAAGCTGCCATGTCACACAATGACACCATCGATCTGCTTGTTTTCTTTTGTGAACTACTACTCCATAAACTATTTTCAGGTGGAGGCACGAGATAACATCCGCCAATCACACACACAGACACACTACCACCACATACACACGCACACAGAAACATAACACAAAAGTACAAAACAAATACTCAGATTTTTCCACTAGCCGTTACAGATGAACCGTCTAGACAATTTCGTGAGAACTACGAGCAAACCGACTTTGAACATGCGAAATTCGCTGCCAGATCTGCAATTTCCAGAAAAAACAGTACGCACAACTTCGCACCCTGGTAGCGCAGCACACGGCAATCAACAGATCTACTGCGAGACTACTCCCTCGACTGCACAATGGATCCGAAGCATCAGCATCTGCCGTGCGACCTTGATCCCACCGATCGGATCCAACATCCGACAGAAAAACACGAGCCGAAACAACGGGCGAAACGCACGCCCGCAGCCACGACGCGGCTAAGCTACCACCCCAACGACATCTCGATCTCTAACATGCTTCGGTAGCGAAAGGGGATAAAAAGACAGCACCGGGAGCGACTAAAGGCGGCCCGGGACTCGAGAGAGGCAGACGGACGCTCACCTGAAGCGAGAAGACAGGGGGAAGGCGGCGGCGGGAGGAAGCGAAGAGCGCAGGCGAATGGTGGGTGGGGAGAGGGGGGGAGGAGGAGGGCGAGATATAGGTGCGGTGCGAGGGCGTGGGAGCGGCGAGGGTGGTGGCCGGTGACGGTGGGAATGAGATGTAAAGGAGGCCGGTGCCGCACTGGAAAGTTGGGCAAGGACGGACTGGAGGGGAGGGAGAGGGAGAATGCCCCGCTGTCTACGCGGCCGTGCCAGCGGGGAATATTTCGCACGTCTGGGCCATCCAAGAAAATCGCCTTTTTCTTTTCTCTTTCGGTTAATACTACTTACGTGCACAATGTAATGTTGGGTTGTACACAGGTGGCATTATGCTATGCCACGTACAAGGCCACGTACAATGTGTGCAATTTTGTAAAAAAAAAAAAAACTCAAGACGCATCTTAGAGCATCTCCAACGGAGGATGCAAAATAGGGCGGCCAAAAAAATTTAACCTCTATAAACGCACGAACGCACATCCTACCCTTATGAGCACCTCTGAGAGATTGAGACGGCAAGTCAGATTGATGTCACCATACGTGTCGCTGTAGTTGATGGGAACGTCGTAGATGATGTAAAATAGGGCACCTAAATAAACATGATTGCATATTTTGACATTTTCAAGCTACCAAATGTTCAAAGTTAAACATGTGTTCAAACTTAAAACATGAAAATAACATTATTAGGATAGACACACTACTCGTCATAACCACTGTTGAGCCCGAGGTTGTTCTAGTCAGTATCATCGAACTCAACATCGTCGTTGGACTAAACCTTGATCACCCCTGAGGGGGCTTGCCTCGTCCTTCTTCTTGATCACCCTCTCCTTCTTGCGCTCCTAGTTCCTCCCGACGAAGAATTTGTGCTCTGCCTCCACGAGGTGCGGTCTTCATTCCTCTTTGCAGGACACAAACCGCACATCGGGAGCGAGTAACTTCGCCTCCTTGACGCTCGAAACATCAGCGTGGACCAACCAGTATACTTATCAAGGAAAACAATAGATAGTACGATGGAAGGACAACTGGACGCAGACCGACCAGTATACAAAAGGGAAATTTTTGTTTTTGCCACTCAAGATTTCGCCAATTTTCATTATACCACTCTAGATTTTGACATTTTACTTTTGTCACTCTTAGTTCCTGACAATTATCAGAATTGCCGTTCCCGTGGCAAAAGCAAAATTTTCAGAGTGGCAATTGTGATAATTGTCAAAAGCAAAGAGTGGAAAAAATAAAATAAAATTATTTTGGTTTTGCCACAGAATGGCAATTGTGATAATTGTCAAAGGCTAAGAGTGGCAAAAAGTGAAATGTCAAAATCTAGAGTGGCATAATAAAAATTGGCGAAACCTAGAATGGCAAAAACAAAATTTTCCCAAAAAAAAATACATTGCAAAAAAAATTCAAAAATAGGAATATACCATCGGCCTCTGCATTAGAGGATGTACTCCCTCCGTTTTTATTTAGTTCACATATTAGCTTTGGTCAAAGTCAAACTTTGACAAAGTTTCTAAACAAAAATATTAACATATACAATAACAAATCAATATCATTAGAATCATTATTAATTACACTTCCACATCATATAGATTTGATATGGTAAATGTTTATATTGTTTTTTCTATAAACTTGGTCAAAGTTACGAAGTTTGACTTCAGTCAAATCTAATACGCGAACTAAATAAAACGGAGGGAGTATATATCCATATTATTAATTATTAAATCAATGTCAAGCAAAGCTAAGCACTAAGGCCGAACAAATCGCCGAACAAAAAATTAAAGAAAGAAAGAAAACCCGAGGTCATCCACATAAGACACGCCTCGCAGCAGCATCTCAAATCTTACGAGAAAACCTAGAAGCTACATGGTAGCAAAAAAATGACGCAGTACTCCAATGTAACGGCTTCAAGAAGGAATCACTGCTCTCATTGCAAAACATACTAGTCTTCTTCTTTCTTCGATAGTATGCCACACACCAGAGATTCAAAAGTACACTAAGGGTCCGTTCGGATCTCATCCAGCTTCATGAAATAGCCAGCTTCCTGAGAAGCCAGCCGCCGCCAGCTTCTGACCGGATTCGAATGTGTTCGCCCCACCACCAGCTCCTCCTCTCCGTCATCATGGGCTGACAGCCCAGGAAGCGAGTTTGTGGCCCAGTTTGGTTGCTCGTAACGAGGAAAACTGTTTGAGCGAAAGAAAACGGTTCGCACCGAGGCACTTCGGAAGGGCATTTCCCAATAATTACCAGCAACTTCTCCTCCTCCTTTACGTGAAGCTACGTTTCTGCTGCTCCACGGATTTACACTGCGGGCCGCTTGGTCTCCTGAAGCGGGATTCTTGGAGGTGAACCGTTCGGGTCGCTTCTCGCTGGTTCCTCGGGAAGCTGGATCGTGGATGAGATCTGAACGGGCCCTAAACCAATGGTAACCCGTACCCTTCCTTAAAGACTGCAGTAACTAATCACCCCTTGAGGCGAGATCTAGAAGTTGCCGAAGAAGCATCAGTTGAAGCATCACCCTGCGCAAAACAAGCTTGCAATCCATCATCACCGGTCCAGGCGGTGGAGAAACTATAATGCCATAGGCTGACACAGAAGAAGATATCGAAGTCGTCGAACCAATGGCCAACCAAATGCTCTTCTTGAAGGACACACCAATTGTGTAGATATGAAGAGAGCCATTAGATATGAGAACACAAACTCTCACAGACTCCTCGCCGACACTGGATCGGACATTGTCGAGGTAAAGAGAAACCGAAGAGACATTATTCCAACACGCCATCGCCATTACTACCTCATCGATGTCGTTGGGAAAACAAAACCTTAGATGAAGAAAACAAAACGGGCGGACATTTCCCTACTCCTCTTGCCGTCGGCGAGGCCGCCATATGGGAAGGAGGAGAGAGACTGATGCGATAGTGTGGGAAAAAATTAGGCGGTGGCTAGGGTTGAAAGAGGTTGTATTCAGGTGTATTGTGATAGGAGGCAACACCTTTTTGTTGCAACGAATAAATTGGGAACTTTACATTTCTCCATACAAAAAGTACAACTTGTTTGTGCTTTTTTTAACACAGTACAGACGCAAACACATACACTCATCCCTATGAACACATACACGCACACCCTACCTCTACGAGCAACTCTGAAAGACTGAGCCGGCATATCATCTTGAATTTACGGAGTCACCGTAGCCACCTCGTCGTCGACGGGAACATCTCCTCCCACTGAATGCGCATCGCTAAAAATCCTGAAATAAATCCAGGAATAAATGCGAGCATCATGACTTGAACCCTTGATGGGCTGGAGATACCACAGTCCCTCTAACCGTCCAATCACAGGTTGGTTCGCAACTTGTTTGTGCTTTTGTGGGCAGATGATGCATGTAAGTTATGGCACTACTGTTTCCCTATTTTACATAACATCCTTGTTTTTCTAGTAGAAGTTTGACAATTATTTTCGTCAATGGTAATATTAATATATGTCATCGAAAATATACCATTTGAAACAATATTTTGTTATGAATTAAATTGTATAATTTTTATGACATATAACTTAAGTTTTGTTAGTCAAAGTTGAACTTCAAAATGTGTGTGCACCTTGTAAGTAGGCATCGAAGGAGTATAAAAGAGTTAAGGGTTTGTTTGGATAACATGTTTGAGAAATGCATGAATAGGATAAACACATAAAAAAGTTTGCCTGTGCAATAATAAAGAAAAGTTGTAGCCTTAATCTTACACAATTGAGTCTTAAAGGATGTTAGAGTGGATGTTCAAATTCTCATGGAATTGAGGCACACATGGTTGTCACAATCTCTATTGTATTGTGCAATTATGCGACTTTGCAGTCCAAACTAATCCTTACGGTTCTATGATTTGGTTGGCAGAATCTACATTATTATACGATTCTGTTAATTAAGATTCTACGATTTGTGATTCCACCATCCTAGCTCCGCTTTGATTCAGAATCACAATTCTTACTACCTTGCAAGTGTTACAGTATATGTGTATTGCACTAGCTCTTTCCATCAGTTCGGACTTTTGGTTGCGTTGTCTAGTGCATGAAGCTTAACATGGTATTGGAGCTAAGGTCTTGAGTTCAAGTCCTGGCTTTTGCAATTTATTAAAAAATGCTGGTAGCCCCCCTTTGTGTCCACGTAGGGGGTGTTGCAATATATGTGGATTGCACTAGCTGTCGTGGTTCTAAGTCTGACAGTAGAATGGGGGGTAGGTATGGAGAGGCAAGATCCTAGCTATGGAGCAGTTGTACAGACAAGGGATTTACGAGTTCAGGCCCTTCTCGGAGGAAGTAACAGCCCTACGTCTCGGAGCCCGGAGGCGGTCGACTGGATTATGTGTGCGTAGGTTACAGGGGTGCGAACCTTTTACACTGAGGAGGGGGATGGCTTATATAGTGTCCGCCAGACCCCTCCAGCCCTCAGTTATGCCAGGTTTAAAATACATAAAGGTTTGGCGTTACTGGAAATGCCCTATATAAAGTGTCATCAATGCCATAAAGACTACTTAATTACAGACCGTTGGGAGGCAGAGTGGCTCTTGACCTCCTGGTGGTCGAGTGGGTTCTTCATGGTCGAGTCCTTCGAGTCCGTCGAGTGAAGTCTCTCTTGGTCGACTGGAAGGCAGCTTCTTCTGAGGATGTCCTTGGGAAGGGTACTTAAGACAGGTCTGTGACCCTACCCTAGGTACATGACTTCATCATTAGCCCCCGAATGGATCGAGGTTTGAGTGAGGAAGGAGTTGATAATCTTTCCGATCTGTTTTTTGTGTTCTGAACATGTCTCATCTTGGACCAATAATCTTTTTAATGATGTCAGCAACTTTTCTTTCAGTCGCCTTGATCCATTCTTTTCTTCTGTCGAGTGAAATTTTGAACTTAGTAAACTTCCGAGCGACGGATCGCAGGAAATCTACCGTCTGACAGATTGATCTGCTGTTAGCGGATTTTGTGGGATCCGGATTTTGGGAAGTGCGCGAAGCGGGGCGGACTGCGGTACTCGGATGGGATAAGGCGTAGACGCCTCGATTTCTGCGCCCCCTTTTCCCTACGTATCACGCGTGCGCGACTGTTTCGGGATGTGACAGGATCGCCCGGGCCTACTTGTCAGCCACTCGGAAGCGTCCTTATATAAGGCGCCGGACAAGGGTTTTTGAACAGTGCCTCCCCATTTCCCCCTCTGCCCTCTTCGCCCCTGCCTGCAGTACCTGCTCTCGCCTCCGCCCATCCACCTCTCGCTTGCTTCGCCGACGACAATGGTGAAGGAGAAGACGGCGGCCTTGGAGCGTGCAAAGAAGGCGACGGCGACGGGGAAAGCGAAGGGAAGAGCGTCCAGTCGGGGCGGATCTTCGTCAAGGTCCCACCTGCCGCAAGGTTGGGTCCAAGGGGAATGGATCCGCTCGACCATCACCGAGGCGGATCTCAACGACCTAGCCAACGAGGGTCCGATCTCTCATGGGTCAG
Source organism: Aegilops speltoides (assembly GCA_021437245.1). Taxonomy (NCBI): domain Eukaryota; kingdom Viridiplantae; phylum Streptophyta; class Magnoliopsida; order Poales; family Poaceae; genus Aegilops; species Aegilops speltoides. The sequence continues at coordinate 274,314,204 of CM038141.1, forward strand.
CAAGGCTCCCGGGGACTGAGTGGCAACCACAGCCGCAGGAGGGTGAGCGTGTTCTCCTAGCTACTCATGTAGACCGTGGGTTCTCTCTGCCGCCGAGTGTTTTCCTCCGAGGGTTTCTGAACTTCTTTGGGGCTCAACTCCACCATTTCACTCCAAATTCCATTGCCTACCTTGCTGCTTTCGTGTCCATGTGCGAGAACTTCCTGGGTTGTCGACCACACTGGGTCTCTTTAAGCACATATTCACCTGTCGCTCATAGACGGTGAAAAAGGCGAGTCCGGATGATGAGATGACTAAGGTTATTCAGATGTGCGGGGGTCTTGGGATTCAGATGAGGAGCAAGAGTACTTTTCCGGCCATGACCCTTCCTGAGTCGGTCAGAGGGTGGCAGTCGACCTGGTTCTACTGCCAAGATGAGTCGTATTTGAGGCGGTCATTGGTCTCCCCGTTCTCCATGGATCGAGTGAACAAGCCCTCTTCTCTGAAGGTGCTTCCTGAAGAGAAATCTCAAGTAAAAATGTTGATGGAGCGCGTAGTCCAGCTCGTTCGGGACGGAGTGACGGGTATGGACCTTCTGGAGGTCTTCCTTAGACGGCGCATCCAACCGCTTCAGTACCGAGGCCACCCGATGTGGTTGTACTGTGGGGCCGAAGATACCACTCGGGTCCATCCAGAAGCAGTCGACGACGCCACACCGGAGAGGTGGATGACCGCAATCACAGGGAACAAGGACAACCCTCGAGGGGCTAGGAGGATCCCACCACTCGACCATACCTACACGCCGAACATGGTATGCCCACTTATCCTCAATTGTAATCTTGCTTTATTCATTCTGCTTTGCTGCAAATTGGTCGATTGACCTTTGTTTTGTCTTGTTGTCTGTCAGGCCACCATTGAGTTGTACTCGATGCCCAATGGAGCGCAAACGCCGACTGAGGAGGAGGAAGGAAGTGGGGGTGAAAGCTCGGAGGAGTGGGATTCAGATGCTGCTGATGATGATGAGGGTGATGACTCTGGTGAGGAGGAAGAGGAGGGGGAGGAGGAGGAAGTTGCGCCTCCTCGCTCGGAAAGACGCTCGAAGCTTGTCCATGATCCTGCAACCGAGCGTGGTAAGGGGGTCGCGACTGTCGCGCAGTCGACCAAGCGCCCTCGGACAACTTCTCCGGTGCCGACTAAGAAAGCTCCGAAGCAATCTCGAGTAGCGCTGTCGAAGCCGGCGAAGGTCTTGCCGAAGATGAAGATGGTGATCCCCACTATCTCAGGGTAATGGTGCTACTTGAGTTTTCCTGTTCCACATGAACTTATTCTTGGTCGACTCATGAGTCAACCGACTGACTTCTGGAATTGCAGCGCTGCTACTTCTGATACCTCGGCTAGGGCTGAAGATCATGAGATGGAAGACGCTGCCACTTCTAAACCTGGCATGACCTTTATAGTTCTGTCTTTAGTCGATTGGCTCCTTGTCTCTAATTTTGATTCTTCTCTGCAGCTCCATCTAACGTCGTTATTGACCTTCCTGACGACGATGAGGAACCACTGAGGCAGAGGAGGAACAGGAAAACGTCTGCTGGCAAGGCGACTCAGGACATGCCAGCACCCGAGACACTGGTCGCGGAGGGAGAGAATGTCACTTGGCCTACCATATCTTTTGCGGTGCCGTTGATGAGTGCTCGCCCCTCATCGTCGAGTGCTGCACAGCCCTCGCTTTTCTCAACCCACCACGTCCCAGAAGACCAAGCTAGTGCTGCTAAAGAAGCAATACGCCCGGGGGTCATGATGGAGCAAGTGAAGGCCATCAGAAGCCAGCCAGGCAGCCACGGCCTTGATTCAGCTCTTGAGTAATGTTGGTCGATCGGTCACCGCTTTGTTACATTAGGGATATGATATCTGAAAATTAGTCCTACACCCTTTGGGTGTGTCGATTGAAATTCGGGTTAGTGGGGGCACGCCGAGTGCACCCACCGGTGTAGTCCCGGGGCTATGGTGGATCTGGCGGCGATCGACCATAGTCTTTATGTCTTAAGTTTTTCCTTTACTCAACTAGGTCGAATGGATTCATAGGCCGGTGGGGGCACGCTGAGTGTGCCCACTGGGTGTAGTCCCCGAGACTGTGGTCGATTGCTGGCAGTCGACTACAGTCTGAAGAACACCTCCCTTTTTTTGTTGGTCAACTCTAACTTGATAGAACTAGTGGGGGCACGCTGAGTGCACCCACTGGGTGTAGTCCCCGAGACTATGGTCGAATGTTTGTATTCGGCCGTAGTCTTAGAAACGCTATGATTTTTCCTTAGTCACTCGGAAGTGAATTGTCTTTGACATCTGTTGATTGGTTCTTCGTAGAAATCCTGCGACCTTGCGGCATGTTATACTGAGTTGGAGAACAAACACATCCAGCTCGAGCTTGATCTGAAACTGGCCCAGGAGAACTTAACGAAGGCGAAGGAGGAAGCTAAAGGTATGTTTGGTGAGGCCCTCGATGACTGCCTTTGCCTCTTGTTTGTTTTGTAGTCGATCTCATTTGTAACTGCGGACAAAGTGAGGGATGCCCTGAAGAAGAAAGATCTTGACTTGGCTGAAATGCAGAAAGCGGCTTTAGAGAAGACCAAGCTCACAGATGAGAAGTTGGCTTCAATCACCAAGCTTGAAGAAGAAAGCACCAATCTGAAAGCTGCTCTTGATGCTGCCAACAAGGAGGTCAGTCGACTGAAAAGTGATAAGATTGCCCTGAGTGACAAAGCCAGTGAGTTGGTGGGAAAGAAGAATAATCTGGAGGCTTATTTGGGTGGACTCGCCAAGAAGCTATTCCTCATGCTTGAAGGTAATCTTTTGTATCAAACAGACATTTTAACTGTGATCTTTCCATCCGACTGTTGTCTTGAGTCGGTGGTTGCGCTTGCAGAATTTTGCCAGAACTTTGAAGAGGAGACTGGTCGACTGGAACCAAACCTGGATCCCATCAACTCTCCTGTGAAAGATGAAGTCGCCATGAATGTGCTCCGGCTTGAATCTCGCGTTGTTGCTGTCGTCGACTATCTTGCAAGGTTGAAGGTCGCAACTTCCCGCATCGACACAACACTCTGTCCAAGAAAGACGCTCCAGAACGACCTCGAGTCTTTGATGATTTCGGTGAGCGCGTCCCAAGTCGAGTGCAGGAGTGGAAGAAGTCTTCGCCGGTGTGGTGCGGATGTTGCTCTATCTCGGCCCGCGTTTCTTTGCAAGGATGCACGAGAGGACAAGCTGGCGGCTCTTAGGGTGGCTAATACCAAGAAGCACGATTTCCGGTCTTTCATGGAGACCTTCATCGCTGCTGCCACTCGGATTGCAGATGGAATCGACCTAGATGAGTTTGTTGCACCTTCCAGCCCTCCACAGGAGGGGTAAAAAACTTCTGAGCTTGATACCTTAAATTTGCCTCGGTATGTCGAGTGATTTTGTAACCGACAAACCTTAATGTGCTTAGCGCTGAGCACTTTCGGTTCCGTTAGGTGTTATCTGAACTTGGATTCGACGTTGAATATGTTTGCATTTGGTTTGAGGTGTCTTTTGCAGGCTAAAGCGAGGTGCTTATTGCAATCGACTTGTTCCCCAATACACTTAGGCGAGCACTGGCTGCAGCTAAGCCCCCGAGCGAGAGGTCTGCTCTCCACTCGGTAGGATTTTCAAAAACTTAGGCGAGCACTGGGCCGCAGCTAAGCCTCCGAGTGGGAGGTCTGCTCTCCACTCGGTAGGGTTTTCAAAAACTTAGGCGAGCATTGGGCTACAGCTAAGCCTCCGAGTGGGAGGTCTTCTCTCCACTCGGTAGGGTTTTCAAAAACTTAGGCGAGCACTGGGCTGCAGCTAAGCCCCCGAGTGGGAGGTCTGCTCTCCACTCGGTAGGATCTGGTGGGGAACGTAGTAATTTCAAAAAATTTCCTATGCACACGCAAGATCATGGTGATGATATAGCAACGAGGGGAGAGTATTGTCTCACGCCCTCGTGAGACCAAGCGGAAGCATTGACGCAGCGTAGAGGAAGTAGTCGTCGTCCTCCGGTCCAACCGATCCAAGCACCGTTACTCCGGCACCTCCGAGTTCTTGACACACGTCTGCTCGATGGCACCCCGATCTCCGATCCAGCAGAGGTGCGGGAGGAGTTCCGTCAAGACGACGGCGTGGTGGCGATCTTGATGTTCTTCATCGCAGGCTTCGCCTAAGCACCGCTACAATATGACCGAGGTGTAATATCGTGGAGGGGGGCACCACACACGGCTAAGGAACGATCTCAATGATCAACTTGTGTGTCTAGGGTGCCCCCTACCCCCGTATATAAAGGAGGGAGGGAGGAGGTGGCCGCCCAAGGGGGCGCCATAGGGGAGGAAACCTACTCCAAGTAGGTTTCCCTCTTTCCTAATCCAAGTTGGAGGGGAAGGAAGCAGAGTACTAGTAGGAAGGAGGAGGGGAAGGAGAGAAGGAAGGGGCGGCCCCACCCAATTAGGATTGGGCTTGGGGCGCCTCTCTCTGCTCCTTCTCCTCCTTCCACCAGGGCCCAATAAGGCCCATATACTTACCGAGGGGTTCCGGTAACCTCCCGGAGCTCCGGTATATTCCCAAACTCTCCCAGAACCTTTCCGGTGTCCAAATATATCCGTCCAATATATCAATCTTTATGTATCGACCATTTCGAGACTCCTCGTCATGTCCGTGATCACATCCGGGACTCCAAACAACCTTTGGTACATCAAAATACATAAACTCATAATATAACTATCATCGAAACCTTAAGCGTGCGGACCCTACGGTTCGAGAACAATGTAGACATGACCGAGACACGTCTCGGTCAATAACCAAAGCGGGACCGGATGCCCATATTGGTTCCTACATATTCTACGAAGATCTTTATCGGTCAAACCGCATAACAACATACTTTGTTCCTTTGTCATCGGTATGTTACTTGCGAGATTTGATCGTCGGTATCAATACCTAGTTCAATCTCGTTACCGCAAGTCTATTTACTCGCTCAGATGTCGTCATCTCATAACTAACTCATTAGTTATATGCTTGCAAGGCTTAGGTGATGAGTATTACCGAGAGGCCCGAGATACCTCTCCGACCATTGGAGTGACAAATCCTAATCTCGAATTATGCCAAGTCAACATGTACCTTGGAAACACCAGAGAGCACCTTTATAATCACCCAGTTACATTGTGACGTTTGGTAGCACACAAAGTGTTCTTCAGTAAACGGAGTTGCACAATCTCATAGTTGCAGGAACTTTGTATAAGTCATGAAGAAAGCAATAGCAAGTATACTAAGCGATCAAGTGCTAGGCTAACGAGAATGGGTCATGTCAATCACATCATTCTTCTAATGATGTGATCCCATTAATCAAATGACAACACATGTCTATGGTAGGAAACATAACCATCTTTGATTAATGAGCTAGTCAAGTAGAGGCATACTAGTGACTATAGTTTTGTCTATGTATTCACACATGTATTATGTTTTCGGTTAATACAATTCTAGCATGAATAATAAACATTTATCATGATATGAGGAAATAAATAATAACTTTATTATTGCCTCTAGGGCATATTTCCTTGATCTCCCACTTGCACTAGAGTCAATAATCTAGATTACAAGTAATGATTCTAACACCCATGGAGTCTTGGTGCTGATCATGTTTTGCTCGTGAGAGAGGCTTAGTCAAGCGGTGCGCAACATTCAGATCCGTATGTATCTTGCAAATCTCTATGTCTCCCACTTGGACTTGGTCCCGAATGGAATTGAAGCGTCTCTTGATGTGCTTGGTCCTCTTGTGAAATCTGGATTCCTTTGCCAAGGCAATTGCACCAGTATTGTCATAGAAGATCTTCATTGGTCCCGATGCACTAGGTATAACACCTAGATCGGAAATGAACTCCTTCATCCAGACTCCTTCATTATTTGCTTGAAGCAGCTATGTACTCCGCTTCACATGTAGATCCCGCCACGACGCTTTGTTTAGAACTGCACCAACTTACAGCTCCACCGTTTAATATAAACACGTATCCGGTTTGCGATTTAGCATCGTCCGGATCGGTGTCAAAGCTTACATCGACATAACCATTTACGACTAGCTCTTTGTCACCTCCATATCGAGAAACATATCCTTAGTCCTTTTCGGTATTTCGGGATGTTCTTGACCGCTGTCGATGATCCACTCTGGATTACTTTGGTACCTTCTGCTAAGCTTATTGCTAAGCATACGTCAGTCCGGTACCTGACATTGCATACATGATAGAGCCTATGGCTGAAGCATAGGAACATTTTTCATTTTCTCTCTATCTTCTGCGTGGTCGGGCATTGAGTTTGACTCAACTTCACACCTTGTAGCACGTGCAAGAATCCTTTCTTTGCCTCGATCCATATTGAACTTTTTCAATATTTTGTCAAGGTATGTGCTTTGTGAAAGTCCTATTAAGCGTCTTGATCTATCTCTATAGATCTTGATGCCTAATATGTAAGCAGCTTCACCGAGGTCTTTCATCGAAAAACTTTTATTCAAGTATCCCTTTATGCTATCCAGAAATTCTATATCATTTCCAATTAATAATATGTCATCAACTTATAAAACTAGAAATGCTCTGAGCTCCCACTCACTTTCTTGTAAATCTGAGCTTCTCCAAAAGCACTGTATAAAACCATATGCCTTGATCACACTATCAAAACGTTTATTCCAACTCCGAGATGCTTGCACCAGTCCATAAATGGAACAATGGAGCTTGCACACTTTGTCAACACCTTTTGGATCAACAAAACCTTCGGCTGCATCATATACAACTCTTTTCTAGAAATCCATTCAAGAATGCAGTCTTGACATCCATTTGCCAAATTTCATAATCATGAAATGCAGCAATGGCCAACATGATTCGGACAGACTTAAGCATCGCCACGGTGAGAAAGTCTCATCGTAGTCAACCCCTTGAACTTGTCGAAAACCTTTTGCAACAAGTCGAGCTTTATAGACGATAACATTACCATCGGCGTCGGTCTTCTTCTTAAAAATCCATTTATTTTCAATGGCTTGTCGATCATCGGCAAGTCAACCAAAGTCCATACTTTGTTTTCATACATGGATCCCATCTCGATTTCATGGCCTCTAGCCATTTTGCGGAATCTGGGCTCATCATCGCTTCCTCATAGTTCGTAGGTTCATCATGGTCAAGTAACATGACTTCCGAATAGGATTACCGTACCACTCACAGTGCGGATCTTACTCTGGTAGACCTACGAGGTTCAGCAGAAACTTGATCTGAAGTTTCATGATCAATATCATTAGCTTCCTCACTAGTTGGTGTAGTTGTCACGAAACCGGTTCTCGTGATGAACTACCTTCCAACAAGGAGTAGATACTGATTATCTCATCAAGTTCTACTTTCCTCCCACTCACTTCTTTCGAGAGAAATTCCTTCTCTAGAAAGGATCCATTCTTAGCAACGAATGATTTGCCTTCGGATCTGTGATAGAAGGTGTACCCAATCTCTTTTGGGTATCCTATGAAGACACATTTCTCGATTTGGGTTCGAGCTTATCGGTTGAAGTTTCTTCACATAAGCATCGCAGCCCCAAACTTTAAGAAACGACAACTTTGGTTTCTTGCCAAACCACAGTTCATAAGGCGTCGTCTCAACGGATTTTGATGGTGCCCTATTTAACGTGAATGCGGCCGTCTCTAAAGCATAACCCCAAAACGATAGCGGTAAATCGGTAAGAGACATCATAGATCGTACCATATTAAGTAAAGTACGATTACGACGTTCGGACACACCATTTCGTTGTGGTGTTCCAGGTGGCGTGAGTTGCGAAACTATTCCGCATTGTTTCAAATGTAAACCAAACTCGTAACTCAAATATTCTCCTCCACGATCAGATCGTAGAAACTTTATTTTCTTGTTACGATGATTTTCTACTTCACTATGAAATTCTTTGAACTTTTTAAATGTTTCAGACTTGTGCTTCATTAAGTAGATATACCCATATCTACTCAAATCATCTGTGAAGGTGAGGAAATAACGATATCCGCCACGAGCCTCAACATTCATCGGGCCACATACATCTGTATATATGATTTCCAACAAATCTGTTGCTCTCTCCATAGTTCCGGAGAACGGTGTTTTAGTCATCTTGCCCATGAGGCACGGTTCGCAAGTACCAAGTGATTCATAATCAAGTGATTCCAGAAGTCCATCAGTATGGAGTTTCTTCATCCGTTTTACACCGATATGACCTAAACGGCAGTGCCACAAATAAGTTGCACTATCATTATCAACTCTGCATCTTTTGGCTTCAACATTATGAATATGTGTATCACTACTATCGAGATTCAATAAAAATAGACCACTCTTCAAGGGTGCATGACCATAAAAGATATTACTCATATAAATAGAACAACCATTATTCTCTGATTTAAATGAATAACCGTCTCGCATCAAACAAGATCCAGATATAATGTTCATGCTCAATGCAGGCACCAAATAACAATTATTTAGGTCTAAAACTAATCCCGATGGTAGATGTAGAGGTAGCGTGCGACGGCGATCACATCGACTTTGGAACCGCTTTCCCACGCGCATCGTCACCTCGTCCTGGCGGTGCTCGCTTATTAGTAGTCCCTGTTTGAGTTGCAAATATTAGCAGCAGAACCGATATCAAATACCAGTGCTACTACGAGCTCTAGTTAGGTACACATCAATAACATGTATATCACATATACCTTTGTTCACTTTGCCATCCTTCTTATCCGCCAAATACTTGGGGCAGTTTCGCTTCGGTGACGATCGCTTGCGGTAGAAGCACTCGAGTTTCGTGCTTAGGTCCGGACTTGGGTTTCTTCTCTTGAGCAGCAACTTGCTTGCCATTCTTTTGAAGTTCCCTTCTTCTTCCCTTTGCCCTTCTTCTTAAAACCAGTGGTCTTGTTGACCATCAACACTTGATGCTCTTTCTTGATTTCTACCTCCGCGGCTTTCAGCATTGCGAAGAGCTCGGGAATAGTCTTGTTCATCCCTTGCATATTATAGTTCATCACAAAGCTCTTGTAGCTTGGTGGCGATGATTGAAGAATTACATCAATGACACTATCATCGTGAAGATTAACTCCAGTTGAATCAAGTGATTGTTATACCTGACATTACGAGTATATGTTCACTTGACGAACTATTCTCCTCCATCTTGCAGCTATAGAACTTATTGGAGACTTCATATCTCTCAATACGGGCATTTGCTTGAAATATTAACTTCAACTCTGGAACATCTCATATGCTCCATGACGTTCAAAACGTCGTTGAAGACCGGTTCTAAGCCGTAAAACATGGCACATTGAACTATAGAGTAGTCATCAGCTTTGCTCGCCAGACGTTCTTAATGTAAATCGGTTGCAGAAGCAGCACTGGCACCCAGCGGTGCTTCGAGGATGTAACTCTTACGTGCAGCAATGAGGATAATCCTCGAGTTCTGGACCCGATCCGTGTAATTGCTACCATCATCTTTCAACTTTGCTTTCTCAAGGAACGCATTAAAATTCAACGGAACAACAAAGACGAGCCATCTATCTACAAACAAACATAGACAAGCAAGATACTATCGGTACTAAGTTCATGATAAATTTAAGTTCAATTAATCATATTACTTAAGAACTCCCACTTAGGCAGACATCTCTCTAGTCATCTAAGTGATCACGTGATCCAAATCAACTAAACCATAACCGATCATCACGTGAGATGGAGTAGTTTTCAATGGTGAACATCATTATGTTGATCATATCTACTATATGATTCATGCTCGACCTTTTGGTCTCCGTGTTCGAGGCCATATCTCGCATATGCTAGGCTCGTCAAGTTTAACTTTGAGTATTCTGCGTGTGCAAAACTGGCTTGCACCCGTTGTAGATGGACGTAGAGCTTATCACACCCGATCATCACGTGGTGTCTCGCACGACGAACTTTGGCAGCGGTGCATACTCGGGAGAACACTACTTGATAATTTTAGTGAGAGATCATCTTAAAATGCTACCGTCAATCAAAGCAAGATAAGATGCATAAAGGATAAACATCACATGCAATCAATATAAGTGATATGATATGGCCATCATCATCTTGTGCTTGTGATCTCCATCTCCGAAGCACCGTCGTGATCACCATAAATCACCGGCGCGACACCTTGATCTCCATCGTAGCATCGTTGTCGATTCGCCATCTATCGCTTCTCGACTATCGCTACCGCTTAGTGATAAAGTAAAGCAATTACTGAGGCATTTGTATTTCATACAATAAAAGACAACCATATGGCTCTCGCCGATTGCCGATAACCGGTTACAAAACATGATCATCTCATACAATAAAATATAGCATCACGTTTTGGCCATATCACATCACAACATGCCCTGCAAAAACAAGTTAGACGTCCTCTACTTTGTTGTTGCAAACTTTACGTGGCTGCTACGGGCTTAGCAAGAACCGTTCTTACCTACGCATTGAAAGTGCAACTAATCCCCGGGTGGTTTTGGTAATTAATAACAACATATATATCATTGAACTAATAGTTTCTTGAGAATCATTTCAGAAAGTTCAGTGATATGGGTATGACAAGGACTGAAGAGTGGACCCCTCAAAATGCTAAGGCAAGCATTGGCAAAAGCTCAAGACTCCATTTTTGGTTTAGTGATCCAAGATCACATTGAGTCTATAGGAAAGCCAATACTATTAAAAGGGGATGAGGTTATGATAATGATCTGGTTGCTCAAAGTGCTTAGTGATACATCTCCTAAACTATCAGCAACTTTCACTTCCATTATACACTCATAAGTAATCTCGGTCCCACCGATTTCCTAAACTCAGTCACCGAGATGAACCACCTCACCATATAGCCAAACCCTAGAAATCTCGGATTTTCCGATTCTGAACTCGGTCTCACCGAAACTTGAGTTGCCAAGCTTCTGTAACCTTCTGTCATCAAATCGGTGTCACCGAGATGATAAAGTCGGTCCCACCGAGATTGGCAAGCTCATGTCTTTGCACGAATCGGACTCACCGAGATTGTATTTTCGGTCCACCGAAAATCCCAACGTTCACATGTTTTGAACTTTCGGTCTCACCGAGTTGTCAACTTCGGTCTGACCGAGATTGGTCAAATGTGTGTAATGGTTGGATTTTGTGTGGAGGCTATAAATACCCCTCCACCCCCTCTTCATTCGTGGAGAGAGCCATCAGAAAGAACTACCACTCCTACCTTACATTTCTGAGAAGAAAACTACCTACCCTTGTGTTGAGATCAAGTTGCTCCACTCCCACCAAATGAAGCTTGATCTCTAGCCTTCCCAAGTTGCTTTCCACTCAATCCTTTCTTCCACCACAGCCAAATCAGTGAGGAGAGTTGAGTGTTGGGGAGATTATCATTTGAAGCACAAGAGCAAGGAGTTCATCATCACCAACACCATCTATTACCTTTTGGAGGTGGTGCCTCCTAGATTGGTTAGGTGTCGCTTGGGAGCCTCCGTCGAGATGTGGAGTTGAACCAAGAAGTTTGTAAGGGCAAGGAGATCGCCTACTTCGTGAAGATCTACCCGAGTAAGGCTAGCCCTCCGTGGGCGTGAGCCATGATGGCATAGACAAGGTTGCTTCTTCGTGGACCCTTCGTGGGTGGAGCCCTCCGTGGACTCTCGCAGCCGTTACCCTCCGTGGGTTGAAGTCTCCATCAGCGTGGATTGACGATAGCACCACCTATCGGAACCACGAGAAAAATCTCCGTGTCTCCAAATTGCGTTTGCTCTTCTCCACCTCTCTTTACTACATGTGCAATTTACTTTCCGCTGCCTATACTCTAGAATTGCATGTGTAGGGTGATACTTGACTTGATCATCATTGTGAATCTGCCAAAAACTTGTCTTTATCAAAAGGCTGAATTTTTATATTGTCAAGTAGTCTAATCACCCCCTAGACATACTTTCGATCCTACAAGTGGTATCGAGCTTTGGTCTCCATTGTATTGGTCTCCATTGCATTGGACTCCATAAGCTTGGTTTCACAACCTAGGAGAGTATGGCGTCTAGTGAGGGTAATTTTAAGAGAGGTCCTTACTTTGATGGTACAAATTTTGCTAGTTGGAAGCATAAAATGAAAATTCATATTCTTGGACATAACCCAGCCGCATGGGGCATTATTTGTGTTGGTTTGCAAGGTGAATTCTTGAGGAAGGAAAAGTTCGGATCGCGAAGCCTAGCGGATGAATTGCGGATGTTGCAAAACAATGCTCAAGCTTGTGACATTCTCTTCAATGCTTTGTGTCCCGAGGAGTTCAACAAAATCAGCCGTCTTGAGAATGCAAAAGAGATTTGGGATACTTTGGTCGAAATGCACGAAGGTACCGAGTCCGTAAAGGAATCAAAGCTAGATGTTCTTCAAGGTCAACTTGACAAGTTCAAGATGAAGGAAGGTGAAGGAGTCGCTGAAATGTACTCTAGGCTTGCTCTCATCACCAATGAGATTGCCGGCTTAGGAAGCGAAGAAATGACCGACCGATTCATCATCAAGAAGATTCTCAGAGCTTTGGATGGAAAGTATGACACCGTGTGCACTTTGATCCAAATGATGTCAAACTACAAGAATCTCAAGCCAACCAAAGTCATTGGAAGAATTGTTGCTCATGAGATGACACTTAAGGATAAGGAAGAGCTTCACAACAAGTCAAGTGGTGCTTATAAAGCTACAATTGATGCTCCCACAACCTCAAGTGACAAGCTAGCATCCAATGAAGAGATAAGCCTAATGGTGAAGAACTTCAACAAATTCTACAAGAGTAGAAGCAAAGAGAGAAGCTCAAAGTCTAGATCATATGATGAAAAGAGATCTTCTAGTCGTGATCGAAACTGCTACAATTGTGGAAGACCTGGACACTACTCAAATGAGTGTTCGGCTCCCCACAAGAGAAGAGAAGAATCTCCAAGAAGAAGAAGCTCAAGAGAAGAGTCACCTCGTAAAGAGAGAAGGAGTAGAGATGATCGTTATGAACGAAGACCTTCTCGGAGAAGCAAGGATTCGGAGAGGAAAGACAAGTCATCAAGGAGCTACACAAGAAGAAAACATCAAGCTCATGTAGGTGAATGGGTCTCCGGCTCCGACTCGACAATCAATCCGAAAGAAGCTATCACTCCAACTCCGACTCTGATCAAGATGAAGGTGTTGCGGTCTTGCTCTCGTGTCCTCCAACTCCAACTCCTATGACTTATTTGATTCACCAAATGAGGGAATTGGAAGATGCTTCATGGCTAAAGGCCCCAAGGTATCACACCCTGAATTCATTGACTTTGATAGTGATGAGGATGACTTGCTTGGTGAAGATGAGCTCTTACATGATAAATCTAGTGAGCCTAGTAATGATGAACATGCTAGTAGTCTTTATAGTCGAGAAGAGTCGAATGACAATGCTATGAAGGAGATTGAGCGTCTAACTAAAGAACTAAACACTCTTAAGTTAGCTCATGAAACAACTCAAGAAGATCATAGAGAGCTCCTAAGATCTCATGAGAAGCTACGCTTGAGAAGCTCAATCTAGAGCAAGAACATGAGTTTCTAAAAGCAATCAATGACGATCTTGAAAGAAGAGTTCTTCATATCTTGCCAAACGACTTCTCTTGTGTAATTTCTTGCCACCTATTAAAACTAAGCATGACAAGCATAAGAAAAATTCTTCATCTAGTAGTAACAATAACCATGCTAAATCTAATATTGTTGCTTCTAGTAGTTCTCTTGATTCCACTAACAATGTTTCAAGCCAAGTTACACTTGAGCAAGAAAATAGTTTATTGAAAGGGATTATAGAGAAAGGTGTCTACAAGAGCCTTGCGGAAGCAAGAACTTTTAGGAAATTGTTCTTAAGCAAGGAAGGCAGGAAGAATCAAGGAATTGGTTTTGAGCGAAAGTTCAACGCCGAGGGTGTTGAATGGGAAGAAGGTCAATATCCCACTCCAAAGTTTGTTTCTCAAAAGGAGAAGTATGATCCTACTTCTTCCAATGAAGAACAAGCTCAAGATGATCTTCCACCACAAGACCACAAGCTAAAAGGCAAGGACAAGCTTCAAGAGGAGATTGATGCATTTATTGAAGCACCTAAAGCCATGGTCAAGTGGGTTCCCAAGGAAACATAAAGTTCTACTTCGTCAAGCTCAACTACAACCCCAAGGATTCCCATCAAGATGATGTGGATCCCGAAGAAGAAGAACTAGAGAGTTCTTGAGGGTGACTCCGCCAACATACTTCACTCACATTCATTTTGGCAAGAACTTGTGCAATCAACTTCCACATTATGCACTAGTTCATGGAGTCACAAACCCTCTTGTTGGTAAGTCAAGGGACAAGGTAATCATTGCTTTCATGGACATCATCTATTGTGTACTTCAATCTATGTCCATGGATATCCTTGTTTGTTCCTTGTGGGACTAACCCATGTAGGTATTGAAAGTGCCCGAATCCAAAGGATTGCTCCCAACTCTTGATGATCTTCATCAACATTGAGCATCCACATCTTCAACATCTACATGAAGTCTTCTCGACAACCCAAGGTTAGTTTGACCCTTTAAAAGGGTTCTCACATCTAGGGGAGCTTTGCTCTAAAGAATTGAGCAAAAGCATCTTCAAGTGATGTGAACACATTAATGCTTTATGTAAAAGTGGTAACCCCACTTGTGCTTAAGCGATGAGTATGACCTATGATCAAATGTTCTCATTTGACTCCTAAGTCAATATACTCATATATAGATGACCTAGTCATCGACAAATTGTGTGATAGTAGCTAGAGTTTTGTTGGTGCATGTTTGACACATATTTCATTTGCTATCTTATTGTGTGAGCATGTTGGATGCATGATTTTATCCATTCGAGGACATCCATTTGTTGCTTTGGTAGTTTTGATTTTTCGACCAAATGGATGGACAAGAATGCCTAAGTACCTCCCTAGCTATCTATGCTTTCTTGTCTCAAATTCTATTCATGCTTACATCACAAACTTTGAACAAGTCATTTTCGGACCCACCGAGTGAGGAGCACTCGGAGCCACCGATCCGTCAAAGGCTAAACTTCCAAAACCTTCTAAGTGCTTTCGGTCAGACCAACTCACTCATCGGTCAAACCGAAAACGTTTAGATTGATCTAGGTTTTCACCTCGGTGAAACCGAGTTGTGAATTCGGCGTGACGAAGTGTAATCGCCTACAGTAGTTATCCATCTCGGTGCCACCGAGTTTTACAACTCGGTCCCACCGACAGCAAAGGGGTATATATACTCCGAGGGCCGCGCGTTGATTTCTACTTCAAACATTTCGCCCCCGCACCCCTTGCTGCCGTCGCCGTGGTCTCCGGATCGTCTCCGTAAATGCTTTGTCGCGCCGCTTGAGTCTCCGTCGCCGTCAGCGGACATCTTCTCCGCGTCGTTGCGCCAGAGAGGAACTCCACCAAGTTAGGGTGAGTTTGATCCCCTCGTGCTCCCATCTCCGATTCAATGCACGTTTGGTTTGCCTAGTTTCTTGCCACGTTTGAAATCTTCCTGAACACTAGATTAGTTCCTTTGGACTAGATTCGAGTAAAAGTTTTTGGGTTAGGTTTCCGACGAACACATCTCAGTGAGACCGATTTTACATTCTCGGTATGACCGATTTGGCCTCTGGCCATTACCTTTGCACCTTCGGTCCAACCGAGTTGTGCAAATCGGTGTGACGAAATGAGGATTTAGTGAAACCCTAGTGTTTTCGGCGGGACGAAACCCACTTCGTCCAACCGAAAGTGGTGTGAAAGCTTTGTTTGAACACTTGGATTCACGAATTTTAAACTCGGTCGACGAAATGTCTTCTGTGAAAACCTAAAACTGAAATTTGAACTCATTTTGTTTGCAAAAACTTGCAGTTTGTGATAACTCTTCTACTCTGCCTACACCTTATCTATTCACGGGTTGTCGGCCATGTGGGATGTCGGTGACAGCGAACAGTCGAGTCACCTATTGAAGAAATTCCAGAGGCAGGCACTAGTCCTGATCCCAGCAGCTCATCAGATGATGGTGAGAGGAGCACACCAAGTGGTTTGCCTCCTGCAGCCACCAGGGCCAGGAAGAAGAGGAACTCAGATGAGGAAGACTCAGATTTTGTGGTTGAGGAAGAGGTCTCCTCAAAGCCCAAGAGAAAAGTTGTTGCCAAGGAGCCTCAAGGTCAGCAGACAAAGAAGGGCACCAGAAAAGTGAAGGAATCCACTGTTGCCAAGAAACTGAATATGGAAGAAGCTACAAGCAAGGTGAAGAAAACTTCCAAGAGGAAGAGGATAGTGCATGATGAAGCAGCAGAGGAAGATGATGATGAGGTAGCACCCCAGCCTCCTCAGAAGCCTAAGCTCATGGGTGATGCCATCAGGGCAGGAGCCACTTCTAAGTCCAAGCCATCTGCTCCAGTCAAGGCAGCTCCAGCAAAGACTGCTGCCAAGCCCAAGAAAACATCGGGAACATTCCAAAGCATCGAGAAGAAGAAAGATGATGTGCCACCAGGTGTGTCGGATGATGAGGCACCAGTCTTCTTTGAAACTTCGACAGAAACTGCCACTTCACAATGATGCTCATCCTCAAGCTGAGAACATGAAGGAAAGGAAGGATAGAAGTCTCAAGCTATGGAGACAAGCTGATCCATATGTTGTGAGGAGAAGAACTGCTGTTGATCCAAGATTCCACACCAGAGAGCAGCAGGACTTCTATGAGACTGTGCTGATGGACAAGAAGCCCATAGTTGCAGACACCAGATATGTTGATTGGAAATACATTGTGATGAAAAGAGCACAGAGACTTCTTTCCACATGTGCATGAGAGCTTCACCTGCGTGTGGTGTTGCAGACTTTGTAGGTCGAAGTTGACCAGTTGGAATGATGAAATGATTATGCAATTCTATGCCACACTCATTTCTATCGGATGGAAAGATCACATGGATGGTGAAGGCCAAAGATTCTCTTCAATTTGTTGAAGAATGGGCAGAACTGCTGAATGCTCCGGTGCCAAGAGAGGATGATGTTGATGTCTATGGTATTCCCAAGAAGAACCATGAATCTATGAAGAATATGTACAAAGAGGTTCGACAAAGGATGTAGGAATCTGGAAGCTTGGCTCGATGTATTATCTCGAGCAGGTCTACCTACCACAAACACTATTACGAGGCATACCTTGATGCCCAAGTGCGGAGATCATCGCATGATCGGAGGATACTCTATCAACATGCTGCATATACTTGATGAGAAGGCACCTTTCAAGGTGATGGACTTGATAGTTGAGATTATTAAGAGGACTGCGGTGACCGAAAAGGTCATGTGGATTTGCCCGCACATTCGGATGCTTATCAATGCCAAGTTTGGCACGGGCACATTCTGTTGGATAGAGAGCACTTACCACTGCAGCCTGAGCATGAAGATAATGTTGTTGTGATGGATGAGGAGGATCCAACGTCGGTTGAAGGTCAAGCAAAGATTGAAGCTGCCAAGAAAGCTAAAGGCGACAAGGAAGCAAAGAAGCAGCAGCAGCAGCTAAACCAAAGAGTGTTGGAGAACAGCTACTTGAAGCTACCCAAAGGATTGAGCAACGCTGGCCAGCATTATGCAGTCTCGGGAGAGCCTTGAGAGGATTGTTGAAGACAAGATCCATGCTCTGGATGTCAAGCTAAGCTGAAGTGCAAGTGCTTGTCAACAAGCTTGAGGCAGATATTGAGGAAGCAAAGAGGAGAAGGAAGAGCTTATCGTGAGATGCAGGATGACTTAGTCGGGATGCTTATGAACAGATCTGCTCCGGTTCCCACAGGACCCGATCATTGCTATTCGATGGCAGACACGGGACTACAGCCTCGGCACCTCCACAGCTCCATCGGTTGCTCCGGCTCCAGCTCCAAAGTGACCACTCCTCCAAAGACAGACATCGGTGAAGTCTTCGCAGATGCTGCCATATCAACTCAACATCAACCTGGCAGAGCATAGCGAGTCCCTAGTGGCGCTTAGCTCTATGCCTTTTCGAACTTTTGGTAACTTGTTGCCAAAGGGGAGAAAGTGTATAGATCATAGGACTTCGAGAGAGAGAGTGCTTTTGTCTTTGCGCTTTTGCTCTTTCGTTCATTTGCGGTCTTTTGAGATACTTTTGGTTTTTGAGACATTACGTGTGTTTGATACTCGTTTCATGCTACCTTAATGAGTGCTTGGTCGTACTATGCTTTAATGTGTGCTTAATGCTTATCATATGCTATTCATATCTTGTATGACCATTTACTCATGTCTTGGTGATTGGGTGCATGCTATTCATTCTTATCATTTTGTGCGCTCCACCAAGATGTATGTGACATGGAAGAGTGACCCATGATCCTAATCGATTGTGCATTTGCATTCAAACGCAAATCTTAAATAATGCACAAATTTAGGGGGAGCTCTTGCTTATCACATACTTCTCAAAGCGACGATATTATTCATTGATTATATCCTATGTCGAAGCTTTGATCTATATGTTGTCATCAATTACCAAAAAGGGGGAGATTGAAAGTGCAACTAATCCCCGGGTGGTTTTGGTAATTAATAACAACATATATATCATTGAACTAATAGTTTCTTGAGAATCATTTCAGAAAGTTCAGTGATATGGGTATGGCAAGGACTGAAGAGTGGACCCCTCAAAATGCTAAGGCAAGCATTGGCAAAAGCTCAAGACTCCATTTTTGGTTTAGTGATCCAAGATCACATTGAGTCTATAGGAAAGCCAATACTATTAAAAGGGGATGAGGTTATGATAATGATCTGGTTGCTCAAAGTGCTCAGTGATACATCTCCTAAACTATCAGAAACTTTCACTTTCATTATACACTCATAAGTAATCTTGGTCCCACCGATTTCCTAAACTCAGTCACACCGAGATGAACCACCTCAGCCATATAGCCAAACCCTAGAAATCTCGGATTTTCCGATTCTGAACTCGGTCTCACCGAAACTTGAGTTGCCAAGCTTTTGTAACCTTCTGTCATCAAATCGGTGTCACCGAGATGATAAAGTCGGTCCCACCAAGATTGGCAAGCTCATGTCTTTGCACGAATCGGACTCACCGAGATTGTATTTTCGGTCCCACCGAAAATACCAACGTTCACATGTTTTGAACTTTCGGTCTCACCGAGTTGTCAACTTCGGTCTGACCGAGATTGGTCAAATGTGTGTAACGGTTGGATTTTGTGTGGAGGCTATAAATACCCTCCACCCCTCTTCATTCATGGAGAGAGCCATCGAAAGAACTACCACTCCTACCTTACATTTACGAGAAGAAAACTACCTACCCTTGTGTTGAGATCAAGTTGCTCCACTCCCACCATATGAAGCTTGATCTCTAGCCTTCCCAAGTTGCTTTCCACTCAATCCTTTCTTCCACCACAGCCAAATCGGTGAGGAGAGTTGAGTGTTGGGGAGATTATCATTTGAAGCACAAGAGCAAGGAGTTCATCATCACCAACACCATCTATTACCTTTTGGAGGTGGTGCCTCCTAGATTGGTTAGGTGTCGCTTGGGAGCCTCCGTCGAGATGTGGAGTTGAACCAAGAAGTTTGTAAGGGCAAGGAGATCGCCTACTTCGTGAAGATCTACCCCAGTAAGGCTAGCCCTCCGTGGGCGTGAGCCATGATGGCATAGACAAGGTTGCTTCTTCGTGGACCCTTCGTGGGTGGAGCCCTCCGTGGACTCTCATGGCCGTTACCCTCCGTGGGTTGAAGTCTCCATCAGCGTGGATTGGCGATAGCACCACCTATCGGAACCACGAGAAAAATCTCCGTGTCTCCAAATTGCGTTTGCTCTTCTCCACCTCTCTTTACTACATGTGCAATTCACTTTCCGCTGCCTATACTCTAGAATTGCATGTGTAGGGTGATACTTGACTTGATCATCATTGTGAATCTGCCAAAAACTTGTCTTTATCAAAAGGCTGAATTTTTATATTGTCAAGTAGTCTAATCACCCCCCCTCTAGACATACTTTCGATCCTACACGCATCAAAACCACAACGATAGTTTGTCAAATAGACTCCGTTTTAACCTTCACAAGGACGGGCGTATACACTCAGTTCAACTAAAGTTGGAGAAAGCAGACACCGCTAGTCACTGTGTGCAAAGCACGGCGGTAAAACCAGTCTCGCGTAAGCGTCTGGCGTAATGTCGGTCCGGGCCGCTTCATCCAACAATACCGCTGAACCAAAGTATGACATCTTTGGTAGGCGGTATGACTTATATCGTCCACAACTCACTACTGTTCTACTCGTGCATATAACATCAGCGCATAAAACCTAGGCTCGGATGCCCTTTGTTGGGGAGCGTAGTAATTTCAAAAATTTCCTCACGCACACGCAAGATCATGGTGATGATATAGCAATGAGGGGAGAGTATTGTCTCGTACCCTCGTGAGACCAAAGCGGAAGCGTTGGCATAGCGTAGAGGAAGTAGTCGTCGTCCTCCGGTCCAACCGATCCAAGCACCGTTACTCGGCACCTCCGAGTTCTTGACACACGTACAGCTCGATGGCGCACCCGATCTCCGATCCAGCAGAGGTGCGGGGAGGAGTTTCGTCGGCCTGACGGCGTGGTGGCGATCTTGATGTTCTCTGTCGCGCAGGCTTCGCCTAAGCACCGCTACAATATGAGGTGTAATATCGTGGGGGGCACCGCACACGGCTAAGGCGATCTCAATGATCAACTTGTGTGTCTAGGGTGCCCTCCTACCCCGTATATAAAGGAGGGAGGAGGAGGTGGCGGCCCAAGGGGGGCATAGGGGAGAAACCTACTCCAAGTAGGTTTCCCTCTTTCTAATCCAAGTTGGAGGGAAGGAAGGAGTAGTACTAGTAGGAAGGAGGAGGGGAAGGAGAGAAGGAAGGGGGGGCCCCCACCCTGGTCGGATTGGGCTTGGGGCGCCCTCTCTTGCTCCTTCTCCTCCCTTCCACCAGGCCCAATAAGGCCCATATACTTACCGAGGGTTCGGTAACCTCCGGAGCTCGGTATATTCCCAAACTCTCCGGAACCTTTCCGGTGTCCAAATATATCCGTCAATATATCAATCTTTATGTCTCGACCATTTGAGACTCCTCGTCATGTCCGTGATCACATCAGGGACTCGAACAACCTTGGTACATCAAAATACATAAACTCATAATATAAGCATCATCGAAACCTTAAGCGTGCGGACCCTACAGTTCGAGAACAATGTAGACATGATCGAGACACGTCTCGGTCAATAACCAATAAGCGGGACCTGGATGCCCATATTGGTTCCTACATATTCTACGAAGATCTTTATCGGTCAAACCGCATAACAACATACTTTGTTCCCTTTGTCATCGGTATGTTACTTGCCCGAGATTTGATTGTCGGTATCCAATACCTAGTTCAATCTTGTTACCGGCAAGTCTCTTTACTCGTTCTGTAATACGTCTTCTCATAACTAACTCATTAGTTATATGCTTGCAAGGCTTAGGTGATGAGTATTACCGAGAGGGCCCAGAGATACCTCTCCGACCATTGGAGTGACAAATCCTAATCTCGAATTATGCCAAGTCAACATGTACCTTCGGAAACACCTGTAGAGCACCTTTATAATCACCCAGTTACATTGTGACGTTTGGTAGCACACAAAGTGTTCTTACGTAGCAACGGAGTTGCACAATCTCATAGTTGCGAGGAACTTTGTATAAGTCATGAAGAAAGCAATAGCAGTATACTAAGCGATCAAGTGCTAGGCTAATGAGAATGGGTCATGTTAATCACATCATTCTTCTAATGATGTGATTCCATTAATCAAATGACAACACATGTCTATGGTCAGGAAACATAACCATCTTTGATTAATGAGCTAGTCAAGTAGAGGCATACTAGTGACTATAGTTTTGTCTATGTATTCACACATGTATTATGTTTCCGGTTAATACAATTCTAGCATGAATAATAAACATTTATCATGATATGAGGAAATAAATAATAACTTTATTATTGCCTCTAGGGCATATTTCCTTCAGGATTTTCAAAAACTTAGGCGAGCACTGGGCTGCAGCTAAGCCCCCGAGTGGGAGGTCTGCTCTCCACTCGGTAGGATTTTTATGGCGTCTCTCTGAAGGATAAGGCGTTAATCGACCTTGTCTTTCTTATGGAGAGCACATTATACTTGTGGCGTAGCTTGGAAGGAGAGGGTGGCGGTCGGCCTGCACCTCGTCCCCCTTGCGAAGCACATGTTGTACTTGTGGCGTAGCTCGGAGGAAGAGGGTAGCAGTCAACCTGCACCTCGTCCTCCTTGCGGAGCGCACGTTGTACTTGTGGCGTAGCTCGGAGGAAGAGGGTAGCAGTCGACCTGCACCTCGTCCTCCTTGAGGAGCGCATGTTGTACTTGTGGCGTAGCTCGGAGGGAGAGGGTAGCAGTCGACCTGCACCTCATCCTCCTTGCGAAGCGCACGTTGTATTTGAACTTAGGCGAGTGCTTAGACTGCAGCTAAGCCCCCGAGTGGGAGGCTGGCTCACCACTCGGTAGGATTTTATTGAAACTTAGGCGAGTACTTGGACTGCAGCTAAGCCCCCGAGTGGGAGGCTGGCTCACCACTCGGTAGGATTTTATTGAAACTTAGGCGAAACAGATTCGCAGCTAAGCCCCCGAGTGGGAGGCTGGCTCTCCACTCCGCAAGGATTTTATTGAAACTTAGGCGAAACGGATTCGCATCTAAGCCCCCGAGTGGGAGGCTGGCTCTCCACTCGGCAAGGATTTTTCTTTACAAACTTAGGCGAAACGGATTCGCAGCTAAGCCACCCACTGAGGGGAAATTTTATTGAACAAATAAAAGTGACAACAATCATTGGGGAAATTATGACACTATTATCTTGTGAAACATGAACTATAGAAGTACTTTTATTACAACTCATCCGAGTGAATACTTAAGTGTAAAAGGGGCGGAGCAACTCCGCGTTCCAAGCTCGGGTCTCGTTGATGTTGTGCTTGACGTTGTAAAGACGGTACGCTCAACCTTGGTGACGATGAAGGGACTTTCCCAAGAAGGAGCAAGCTTGTGTGGTTTTTGCTGATCCTACCGTTGGCGCCATCCCACTCGGAGAACCAAATCTCCTTCCTGGAAGGTTCGACTCCTCACATTCCTGGCGTGAAAGCGGCGCAAGTCTTGCTGGTAAATGGTCGATCGGATCAGAGCCATCTCCCTTTCTTCCTCTAGAAGGTCGACTGCATCCTGCCGTGCTTGCTCTGCTTCAGCTTCGGTGTAGAGCTCGACTCGAGGAGCATTGTGAAGCAGGTCACTCGGCAAGACCGCTTCAGCTCCATAGACCAAGAAGAACGGAGTTCTCCCAGTCGACTGGTTAGGTGTAGTCCTCAACCCCCAAAGCACTTAGGGAAGTTCGTCGACCCATGCTCCAGCCGCATGCTTGAGATCACGCATCAGTCGGGGTTTCAACCCTTTGAGAATCAAGCCATTGGCTCGCTCTGCTTGTCCATTCGACTAAGGATGGGCGACTGAAGCATAGTCGACTCGTGTGCCTTGAGATGTGCAGAACGCTCTGAATTCTTCCGAATCAAAGTTGACCCGTTGTCAGTGATGATGCTGTGCGGGACTCCATATCTGTATATCAATTCTCTGATGAAGCTGACAGCGGTACCGGCATCAAGGTTCTTGATGGGTTTAGCCTCGATCCACTTGGTGAACTTGTCGACTGCTACCAGCACGTGTGAAGCCGCTTCAGCCTGTTCTTAAGGGTCCAACCATATCCAACCCCCATACTGCAAAGGGCCAGACGAGTGGTATGGTCTTTAAAGCCGATGCGGGCTTGTGCGACATATTGGAGTAGAATTGGCATCCCTCACACTTGTCGACTATCTCCTTTGCCATTTCATTCGCTCTTGGCCAGTAAAATCCGGCTCGGTATGCTTCGGTCACGATGGTCCGAGAGGACGCATGGTGACCACAGGTCCCCAAGTGGATGTCGTCAAGGATTATTCGACCTTAATCTGGCGTTATGCATTTCTGACCAACTCCAGTTGCGCTTTCTCTGTACAGCTGCCCCCTTATCACGGTAAAGGCTTTAGATCGACGGACGATCCGTCGAGCCTCTTTAAATCCTCAGGAGCTCTTTCCTCAAGATATACACAATATATGGTCTTGTCAATCGGGAGTGATCACTAAAGCTTCCATGATCGAGGTCGACCACTCTGGAACTTCAACCTCGATCGGATCTGTGATACTCTTGGGCTGCGGAGCTTCTTGTAAAAGGATCTTCTTTGACTAATGGAGTATGGATATGCTCCAAGAACACATCTTTGGGAATGGCTTCTCTCTTGGAACCTATCTTTGCCAAATCATCACCGCTTGATTTTTGATCGGGGTATATGATGGAGCTCTAACCTTCAATTTCTTTTCAAGCTTCCTCTTTGCATTGCAAGTATCCTGTCATCATTTGGGCTTCTAACGTCCCACTCCTTCATCACCGATTGACCACCAAATCTGAGTCGCCATAAACCATAAGGCGACGGACGCCGAAAGTGAAATGGCCATGCACAACCCATATAAAAGTGCCTCAGATACGCTTCATTGTTGGAGGAATCAAAGTGAATCTGGAGCACATATCCGAGCTTATCTCCTCTGGAAACCAAAACTACCCAAAGACCGGAACCATTTAACATCTTAGAGCCATCAAAGAACATGGTCCAATCTTTGCGAGTGAACTTGAGTCAATTTCTTTGTTGTTCAATCCACTCGGCAAGGAAATCTGCTATTGCTTGGGACTTAATGGCTTTCTTTGCCTCAAACACGATATCAAGGGAAGGAGTTCAATCGCCCATTTAAGCCACTCAACCGGTTGCATCTCTGTTGTGCGAGAATCTCGAAAGTGGGGCGTCACGGCATTGTAATGGAATGATCGAGAAATAATGAGCAACCTTCTTCGTGGTCATGTAGATCCCATACACAAGCTTCGATAATGAGGATATCTTTGCTTCGATGGAGTCAAAACTTGAGAAAGATAATACTTTGGCGCTGAACTTTGAAGGCTTTCCTTCTTCTTCCGCTCGACCTAAGCCTTGCATCGGCGACTTGTCTGTGGCTGCAATATAAAGCAACAGAGGCTCTTTGCTGATTAGAGCAGCAAGCACCGGCTAGGTGGAGAGCGAGCTTTAGCTCGGCAAGCGCTGCATCGACTTTCGAGTCCACTCGAACTTATGCGCCTTCTTCATCGATCGGTAAAGAGGTAATGCCTTTTCACCGAGGCGAGAGATGAATCGACTTAGCGCGCCAAGCATCCGATAAGCTTCGGACATCGTGCACCCGCGCAGGCGTTTCATTGAGTATAGTGCCAATTTTTTACGGGTTAGCGTCGATTCCTCGTTCGGAAGCGAAAACCGAGTAACTTTCCACGGGAACTCGAATGTGCACTTTGATGGATTGAGCTTGATATCATACCTCCCGAGATTGGCAAATGTTTCAGTGAGGTCGGTCAACAGTCGGAACCCTTTCGCGATTTGACCACAATATCATCCATATGCGCTTCCACGTTCCGGTGATTTGAGTGAGTAAACACTTCGAATCATCCTCATGAGCGTGGCTCGGCATTCTTGAGGCGAATGGCATGGTGACATAGCGAAGCACCTGAATGGAGTGATGAAAGCTGTTTTGATCTCATCGGGTCCATCTGAGGCGGATCGATGGTATCCGGAATAAGCGTTTATAAAAGACAATCTCTCACATCCCGCAGTCGAGTCGACAATTTGGTCGATGCGAGGGAGAGGAAAATGATCTTTCGGGCAGGCCCGATTGATATGTTTGAAATCAATGCACATGTGAAGTGACTTGTCCTTCTTGGGGACCATGACGACATTGGCGAGCCACTCGGAGTGATATATCTCTCGGATAAACTCTGCTGCCAATAGTCGAGCCACCTCCTCACCAATGGCCTTTCTCTTCTGGACGGCGGACCGTCGAAGATGTTCTTTGACAGGTTTTGCTTTTGAGTCGACTCTAAAGCGATGCTCAGCCTGCCCCCTGGGAACACCCGGCATGTCAGTAGGCTTCCATGCAAAGATGTCCCAGTTCTCACGGAGGAACTGGATGAGCGCTTCTTCCTATTTAGGGTCGAGTGTTGTGGAAATATGAGTCGGAGCTGCATTGGGGTCGGTCAGGTGAATGTGAACGGGCTTCGTCTCGCCAGACGACTGAAACGCTGATTCCGTGGCAGGCTTCTTGGCTCGCAACAAATCACGCGGATCTGCATTTTTCTTGTATTCTTCTAGCTCTACCACTGTTATCTGGGAATCGGCAATCTTCGAGCCTTTCTGAAAACACTCTTCTGCCTTCTTCCGATTGCCAGTGATAGTGATCACGCCCTTGGGGCTGGGCATATTCAGTTTGTGGTACACGTAACATGGTCGAGCCATGAACCGTGCGTAAGCTGGTCGCCCCAAAATAGCGTGGTAAGCGCTCTGAAAATCCACGACTTCAAATGTCAGCCTCTCTTTGCGGAAATGCTTCGAGTCTCCGAACACCACGTCCAGAGCTATTTGGCCGAGTGACTCGGCCTTCTTTCCAGGTATAACTTCATGAAAACTCATGTTGCTGGCGCTTAGTCGGGACATCGGAATGCCCATTCCTTTCAGCGTCTCCGCATACAATATGTTCAGTCCGCTACCACCATCCATTAGCACCTTCGTCAGTCGAGTGCCTTCAACGACCGGGTTCAACCACCAAAGCTTGCCTCCCTGGGGTGGCTATATGAGTCAGGTGATTGGACTGGTCGAATGTGAAAGCACATTTGCTCCCTGGGTGGTTTTGGTAATTAATGACAACATACTTTGTGGTTGGACTAATGCTTTTATCAAGTATGTTTCAGGAAATTCAATCACATTGGCTGGCAAAAGGACAGAAGAGGTGGACCCCTCAAAATGCTAAGGCAAGCATTGGCAAAAGCTCAAGACTCCATTTTGGTTTAGTGATCCAAGATCACATTGAGTCCATAGGAAAGCCAATACTATTAAAAGGGGATGAGGTCATGATGATGATCTGGTTGCTCAAGTGCTTAGTGATACATCTCCTAAACTATCAGCAACTCTCACTTCCATAATACACTCATAAGTAATCTCGGTCCCACCGATTTCCTAAACTCAGTCACACCGAGATGAACCACCTCAGCCATATAGCCAAACCCTAGAAATCTCGGATTTTCCGATTCTGAACTCGGTCTCACCGAAACTTGAGTTGCCAAGCTTCTGTAACCTTCTGTCATCAAATCGGTGTCACCGAGATTGGCAAGCTCTTGTCTTTGGACGAATCGGACTCACCGAGTTTGTATTTTCGGTCCCACCGAAAATCCCAACGTTCACATGTTTTGAACTTTCGGTCTCACCGAGTTGTCAACTTCGGTCTGACCGAGATTGGTTAAATGTGTGTAACGGTTGGATTTTGTGTGGAGGCTATAAATACCCCTCCACCCCCCTCTTCATTCGTTGAGAGAGCCATCAGAAAGTACTACCACTCCTACCTTACATTTCTGAGAAGAGAACTACCTACCCTTGTGT
This sequence comes from Aegilops speltoides, assembly GCA_021437245.1. Classification (NCBI taxonomy): domain Eukaryota; kingdom Viridiplantae; phylum Streptophyta; class Magnoliopsida; order Poales; family Poaceae; genus Aegilops; species Aegilops speltoides. The sequence continues at coordinate 274,341,780 of CM038141.1, forward strand.
TGAGATCAAGTTGCTCCACTCCCACCATATGAAGCTTGATCTCTAGCCTTCCCAAGTTGCTTTCCACTCAATCCTTTCTTCCACCACAGCCAAATCAGTGAGGAGAGTTGAGTGTTGGGGAGATTATCATTTGAAGCACAAGAGCAAGGAGTTCATCATCATCAACACCATCTATTACCTTTTGGAGGTGGTGCCTCCTAGATTGGTTAGGTGTCGCTTGGGAGCCTCCGTCGAGATGTGGAGTTGAACCAAGAAGTTTGTAAGGGCAAGGAGATCGCCTACTTCGTGAAGATCTACCCCGAGTAAGGCTAGCCCTCCGTGGGCGTGAGCCATGATGGCATAGACAAGGTTGCTTCTTCGTGGACCCTTCGTGGGTGGAGCCCTCCGTGGACTCTCGCCGTTACCCTCCGTGGGTTGAAGTCTCCATCAGCGTGGATTGACGATAGCACCACCTATCGGAACCACGAGAAAAATCTCCGTGTCTCCAAATTGCGTTTGATCTTCTCCACTTCTCCTTACTACTTGTGCAATTTACTTTCCGCTGCCCATACTCTAGAATTGCATGTGTAGTATGCTACTTGACTTGTGTGTTATGCAAAATCTGCCAAAATCTTGTCTTGGTCAAAAGGCATAATTTTTATCTTGTCGAGTAGTCTAATCACCCCCCCTCTAGACACTCTCACCTTCTTCGATCCTACAATTGGTATCAGAGCATTGGTCTCCATTGCTTTGGTTTGCACACCATTGGAGGAAGATGGACGTGTCTACGTTTGGGAGTGTTAGCCATAGAGTGCCTATTCTTAATGGAGTGTCCTATAACTCGTGGAGGATTGAAATGCTTATTATCTTTAAGATGTATAACTTGCAAATATGTTGAAACCCCTATGTGCCTCCATTTGACCCTTGCACCCTACCATGGATGAAGAGCTTGATTTGCTTCGTAACCTTAGGATTGTAAATGTTATCATTAGAGGTTACCCGATAACTTGCTTAAGCTCGTCACAAACTTTGAGTGCGCCTATGCTATGTGGAAGTTCTTGGAAGAACTTTATCCGACTGCTCTTTGAAAGGTCTTGATGAAATTCTATACAAGACTATTGAATTTGATATGATCGCCCCAATGATCCCAACTTTGATAAATGCTTCTTTGAGCTTCGTGATCTCATGAAAAGAAGGGTGATCCTTGTCTTATCAATGCTCTAATTAGAAATGCTCTTGTATTGCATTCGATGATTATTGTCACATTGACAAAACTAATGCAAGTTGTTGTCAAATTGACCTAGGAGTTGATGATGAACTATCTATGGGTCAATATGATGATGAGCATGAGCATGATGATGATTACTCGATTCGGACACCGAGCTAGACAAGATCATGAAGAGTCTCAATCTCATGGCAAATCGAGAGACTACATATCCGGTGGAAAAGAGTGGATTCTTGATAGTGGATGCACCGATCACATGACCGGAGGCGAAGACATGTTTCGAGAGCTTGCAAAGAGCGATGGTCCACGCAAGTATGTGACTTTTGGAGAAAACTCCAAAGGTAAGGTACTTGGCCTTGGTAAGGTGGCCATATCTCATGATAGCTCTATTCAAAATGTCATGCTTGTTGAATCACTTGGATACAATTTACTTTCCGTGTCTAGATTAGTGACTTTGGATTCAATGTGCTATTCACAAGTAGATTGCCAAGTCTTTCGTCGTGACAATCATAACATGGCATTTACGGTATCCGTAGAGGTGATCTATATATTGTTGATTTCACTAAGAAAGCCCAACCTAGAACTTGCTTCATTGCTAAATCTGCTAAAGGTTGGTTATGGCATAGAAGGCTTGGACATGTTGGTATCGTAATCTAGACAAGCTAATCAAAGGTGATCATATTCTTGGTGTTAAAGATGTTCTCTTTGACAAAGATAGACTTTGTAGTGCTTGTCGAGGCAGGAAAACAAGTAGGTGGAAGTCATCCACGAAGAACATCATGACCACGAGGAGACCGCAGAGCTTCTTCATATGGATCTCTTGGTCCCAATGCTTACAAAAGCCTTGGTGGTAACTCCTTTGGTCTAGTTATAGTTGATGATTATTCAGATTTACGTGGGTATTTTTCCTTGATGACAAATCACAGGTTTAGAGAATCTTCAAAACCTTTGCCGAAAGGCCCAAAATCAATTTGAGGTGAAGATCAAGAAAGTTCGGAGTGACAATGGAGCGGAGTTCAAGAACGCCCATGTAGACTCTTTTCTCGATGAGGAAGGATTCTACATGAGTTCTCGGCTACGTACACTCCTCAACAAAATGGAGTTGTTGAGAGGAAGAACCGAACACTCATAGAGATGGCGAGAACGATGCTTGATGAATACAAGACACCGAAGCACTTTTGGGGTGAAGCCGTCGAGACAGCTTGTCATGCTATCAACATGCTTTATCTTCACAAGCTCCTCGGCAAGACTTCATCTGAGCTCCTCACGGTAACAAACCCCAAGTGGGATACTTTCATGTCTTTGGTTGAAATGCTATATCCTTGATAAGCATCGTCGGTTTAAATTTGCTCCTAAAACTCATGAAGGCTTTTTCTTGGTTATGGATCAAACTCCCACACCTACCGTGTCTACAATAATTTCACCGAAAGGTTGAAGAGGCGGTAGATGTGAAGTTTGATGAATCTAATGGCTCATAAGTAGAGCAAATGCCTATTGATGTAGGAGACAAGGACCCATCGGAAGCCATTCAAGATTTATCTATTGGAAAGATCCATCCCATGGAAGTGAAGGAGAGTACCTCATCTACATATGTGGAGCCCCCTACCTCACGGCAAGATGAACCTCAAGGCAACATGGAGGCCTCCACAAGTGGAACTCACCAAGATGAGGATGTGCAACAAGAAGATCCACCGCAACCTCCTTCTCCACCACCTCAAGACAACACCAACAACAATGAAGAAGAAGAAGAGGAAGATGAGGATGATGAGGAAGCTCAGCCACAACCACAACAAAAGCTATCCCGAGTCCGAGCAAGAGTCAAGAAAATCATCCGTGGAACAAATTATGAGCGACATCAACTCCGGAGAATTACTCGCTCTAAAACTCGCTTAGCTAACTTTTGTGAGCATTACTCATTTATCTCTAGTCTTGAACCTATGAAGGTAGAAGAAGCACTTGAAGACCGGATTGGGTGAGCGCTATGCACGAAGAGCTACACAACCGAGAGGAACAATGTATGGACTTTGGTAGAGAAGCCCAAGGATGATCAAAACGTCATTGGAACCAAATGGGTGTTTCGGAACAAGCAAGATGAAGATGGACAAGTCATCCGCAACAAGGCTCGTCTCGTAGCTCAAGGTTACACACAAGTCGAAGGTATGGACTATGGTGAGACCTATGCTCCCGTTGCTAGACTTGAGTCCATTCGCATTCTTCTTGCTTATGCCAACCACCATGATATTACTCTCTATCAAATGGACATTAAAAGTGCTTTCCTAAATGGTGAAATTGAGGAGGAAGTATTTGTGAAACAACCTCCCGGATTTGTGAATCCTAAAAAGCCTAATCATGTTTACAAGTTGCACAAAGCTCTTTATGGCCTTAAACAAGCTCCTAGAGCTTGGTACAAATGCTTGACCAGCTTTCTTCTTGAAAAAGGGTTTGAGATTGGAAAAATAGACTCAACGCTATTCACGAAAAGGGTTGATGGTGAACTATTTGTGTGCCAAATATATGTTGATGATATTATCTTTGGTTCAACTAACCCTCATTTTAGCGAGAAGTTTGGAAAGCTCATGTCGGAGAAGTATGAGATGTCCATGATGAGTGAACTCAAATTCTTCCTTGGGTTGCAAATCAAGCAATCTAAGGAGGTACCTTTGTCTCACAAACAAAGTACACCAAGGATCTCTTCAAGAAGTTCAACATGCAAGAAAGCAAAGGTATGAGAACCCCATGCCTACAAGTGGACATAATGACTTGACAAAAGATGGAGAACCCGTTGATCAAAAGGTTTACCGATCTATGATTGGTTCTCTACTATATCTCTGTGCTTCGTCGTCGACATAATGTTGAGTGTATGCATGTGTGCTCGATATCAAGCTGCCCTAAAGAATGTCATCTTAAAGCTGTTAAAATAATTGTGAGATATTTGATACACACACCAAACTTTGGCATTTGGTATCCTAAGAGGGCCTCTTTCGACCTCGTTGGCTATTCGACTCGGACTATGCGGTGGCGGGGTTGATAGAAAGTCAACTTCGGTGCGTGTCAATTTCTTGGTCGATCCCTTGTATCTTGGTCCTCCAAGAAACAAAATTGATATCATTATCTCTTGCCAAGCAGAATATATTGCTGCTGGTTCATGTTGTGCTCAGTTGCTATGGATGACACAAACGCTTAAGGATTATGGGATACATGTGAGACATGTTCCTTTGCTATGTGACAATGAGAGTGCGATTAAGATTGGACACAATCCCGTGCAACACTCTCGAACGAAACATACTGAAGTTCGTCACCATTTTATTCGTGATCACATTGCTAAGGGTGACATCAATCTTAAGCATGTTCGTACTGACAAACAACTTGCTGATATCTTTACAAAACCTCTTGATGAGAAAGTGTTTTGTCGCTTAAGGAGTGAGTTGAACATCATTGATGCTTCAAACTTGGAGTGAAAACTCCATTGATGCATGCAAGGCATGAGCCTAATTGACTAATCCTTGATATTTCTCTTATGATGATGATCATATGTCTTGGACACATTTGCCCCCTTGTATTGCATCTAACTCCTTGCAGGTACTTGGATGATCTACATTCCACAAGATTACCACACACTCAAATTTTGAGTAATCTTGTCATTGACCAAGTATCTAGCCCTTTGGGATGTTGAGTTCAAGGAACAAAATTCCACATATCCTTTTAGACACCTTATACATCTAGTATTTCACTCTTGTCATCTTGGATATCCTTGAGTATTTCCTTGCTTGCCTAACCCATGTAGGAAGATGAACTACACAAATGGAAATGGCGCTCCAACTTCACATTCAATGAGCACCTACATCAAGTTCACCTACATGAACAAAGCAACAACAAGCCCAAGGTATGTTTTTCACATCTTAAAGGAGCTTTGCTCAAAGACATGAGTACAAGCAGCTTCATAAGATGTGATCACATCAAATGCTTAATCGAAAAATGGCAACCCCATTTTGAGCCTAAACGATGAGTATGACCTATGATCAAATGTCCTCATTTGACTCCTAAGTCAATATACTCAAACATAGGTGACTTTGTCGCCGACCCTTATCTAGATGAAGTACATATGTTTTGGAGTTTTTCTAGTTTCTCTTATGCTCTCTTATTGAGTTTTCATTTCAAAAAAAAAAACTTCATCTAGGAAGTTTTTCATTTCTATTCCTCTGTCTTTGTGAATATCCTTTTGGCTCTGATCAATTCCTTGAAAATCATTTACAAATTCATTGCAAATCCTTTGAAACATTCCTTGCAAAGTGAGCTGAATTATTTCTGTATTTCCTTGGATTAAACTCGGCGTCACCGACTTAAATACTTCGGTCTGACCGAAAAGGATCTGCCCTAAGTCCATGACTTTCGGACCCACCGATCCATCTTGTCTCGGTGTCACCGATTTATTTCTTTCAGGATATCATCTTCTGCAGCTCCACTCAATGATTCTCTATGTATGTTTTCTTATTACCCTGTTGTGATTCTTAAGGATCCCATTTCTTTCCACCTTCCCTGACCTTCCTAGTTTGCTGTCCTTTTCGGCACTTGATGTCAAAGGGGGAGAAGACTTAGGGGGAGAAGAGAAGATTTAGGGGGAGAAGAAGAGCAATCTTACCTTAAGGGGGAGAGAATCACATCAAAGCTTTGCCGTGTTCCACATTGGATATTACATTTGGCATCATTCTTTTGATTTTGCTTTTTCCTCAAAGGGAGAGGAACCTTCACAATTGATATCTTATGGAAAGCAAAATCCCTCAGAATTCATTGAAAATCTTTTAGTTTCAGGAGACATGTTTGCTGATTCAAGCTTGTGCTCAATATGAGACACTCTTTATACATGTCATCCCTGGCTTGGTACTCTTGATGTTCTTGCAGTTGGTTGAAGAAATACTCTTGTGTTATCTAACCTTGTTTTCCCAAGTTTTATTTCTTCAGGTACAATGCCAAGGAACCCCAAGGTAAGTATATGCACCTTGCAGAATGTGCATGATGGTGACTTGCTTGTGAATACTTGTTTGCAAGAAATCACCATGCACATATGCATTATCACTCACTTCTTTTCATCGCTCGATGCATATAGCCAAGCTGCATGTAGCACATCTTGCTTTTCTCTCTTGTGTGCTTGTGGTAGTCCAAAACCATAATCTATGAAAATCTTGCACACTTGTAGGGGAGCCTGTACTACATGTTTGTCAAAGCTTTCGTGATAATTCTGTCTTTCTTTCAGTAAGCTTTGATGTCTTATTTTGTGTGTTGCCATCAATTACCAAAAAGGGGGAGATTGAAAGCACATTTGCTCCCTGGGTGGTTTTGGTAATTAATGACAACATACTTTGTAGTTGGACTAATGCTTTTATCAAGTATGTTTCAGGAAATTCAATCACATTGGCTGGCAAAAGGACAGAAGAGGTGGACCCCTCAAAATGCTAAGGCAAGCATTGGCAAAAGCTCAAGACTCCATTTTGGTTTAGTGATCCAAGATCACATTGAGTCCATAGGAAAGCCAATACTATTAAAAGGGGATGAGGTCATGATGATGATCTGGTTGCTCAAGTGCTTAGTGATACATCTCCTAAACTATCAGCAACTCTCACTTCCATAATACACTCATAAGTAATCTCGGTCCCACCAATTTCCTAAACTCAGTCACACCGAGATGAACCACCTCAGCCATATAGCCAAACCCTAGAAATCTCGGATTTTCCGATTCTGAACTCGGTCTCACCGAAACTTGAGTTGCCAAGCTTCTGTAACCTTCTGTCATCAAATCGGTGTCACCGAGATGATGAAGTCGGTCCCACCGAGATTGGCAAGCTCTTGTCTTTGGACGAATCGGACTCACCGAGTTTGTATTTTTGGTCCCACCGAAAATCCCAACGTTCACATGTTTTGAACTTTCGGTCTCACTGAGTTGTCAACTTCGGTCTGACCGAGATTGGTCAAATGTGTGTAATGGTTGGATTTTGTGTGGAGGCTATAAATACCCCTCCACCCCCCTCTTCATTCGTTGAGAGAGCCATCAGAAAGTACTACCACTCCTACCTTACTTTTCTGAGAAGAGAACTACCTACCCTTGTGTTGAGATCAAGTTGCTCCACTCCCACCATATGAAGCTTGATCTCTAGCCTTCCCAAGTTGCTTTCCACTCAATCCTTTCTTCCACCACAGCCAAATCAGTGAGGAGAGTTGAGTGTTGGGGAGATTATCATTTGAAGCACAAGAGCAAGGAGTTCATCATCATCAACACCATCTATTACCTTTTGGAGGTGGTGCCTCCTAGATTGGTTAGGTGTCGCTTGGGAGCCTCCGTCGAGATGTGGAGTTGAACCAAGAAGTTTGTAAGGGCAAGGAGATCGCCTACTTCGTGAAGATCTACCCGAGTAAGGCTAGCCCTCCGTGGGCGTGAGCCATGATGGCATAGACAAGGTTGCTTCTTCGTGGACCCTTCGTGGGTGGAGCCCTCCATGGACTCTCGCATGGCCGTTACCCTCCGTGGGTTGAAGTCTCCATCAGCGTGGATTGACGATAGCACCACCTATCGGAACCACGAGAAAAATCTCCGTGTCTCCAAATTGCGTTTGATCTTCTCCACTTCTCCTTACTACTTGTGCAATTTACTTTCCGCTGCCCATACTCTAGAATTGCATGTGTAGTATGCTACTTGACTTGTGTGTTATGCAAAATCTGCCAAAATCTTGTCTTGGTCAAAAGGCATAATTTTTATCTTGTCGAGTAGTCTAATCACCCCCCCTCTAGAGACTCTCACCTTCTTCGATCCTACAGAATGTAATGGGAGTTTGAGACCATCTCAGATAGCTTGGTGTCGCCGGGGCGACCATGTTTACCTCACGGTTGATAACCTTCAATCGGCTTTTGCTTTCCACATCAGCAAAGATCATCGAGTGGAATTAACATGAGGATATCCTCCATCACTTTGTCCTCCTTGTCCTCGGCTTTATCCGACTCCTTTTCCTTGTCCTTGGGCTATTTTCCTTGGGCCTTTGGATCAAGAGCCAAGATCGACGAGTGGTATGCTTCGGGTAGATGAAATTACCCTCTTCGTCTTTCTTCGTGTGGATGTGACACGACAGATCCATCACGTCATTTCCTTCCTTATCTTTCACCTTCTTGGGGTTCCAAGAACCTTTGGGCTTTCCTTTGAATTTGCCCTGAGTCACGGCCAGAGCCTCTCCAGGAGCCGCCGGTTCGGCCTTCCGCTTCTGCTTCCGACTGGAGTTTCCTTTCTCCGACTGACTCGGCTTGTACTTGTCGCTCCGGAGTCAGTCCTCTTCTTCACCATTGGCATACTTGGTGGCGATTTCTATCATTCGACTCAGGGTCATATCTCCGGTCCGACCAAACTTCAAAATTAACTCTCTGTTCTTGACACCATCTTTGAAGGCACAGACCGCTTGATGATCAGACACGTTCTCCACGGTATGATGCAAAGTAATCCATCTCTGAATGTAATCTCTTAAGGTTTCATTCGACTTATGCACGCAGACTTGCAGCTCTGTCAATCCAGCTGGTCGCTTGCAAGTTCCCTCGAATGTCCTGACGAACACTCGAGAAAGATCTTCCCAAGTGTAAATCTGCTAGGAGCTAAGCGATTCAACCACATACTGGCTGAACCTTCCGGCATGAGTGGTAAATGCTTCATAGCTACTTCATCATTTCGCCGCTAATCATACCGCCACCGGTAGTCTTCAAGCGAGGTTTTAGGCTTGGACTCATCGGTGAACTTACTTACTCGATCGCCAACTTTGAAGTTGGGGAATCTTCTGACTCGATAGCCTCTTTGAAACATTACGGACTGAAACATGGACTCATTGCTGGTGGGCGCATCTCTGTCATAGCCACCTCGATGAGCTCTGTTCGATCGACCAGACCTTGCGATGATGGACCGCGCGTCAAAGCCTGGTTCCCTGGGGTCGACCGGAGCTCTTCGCCCAACACTGAGCTGGCGCCTGTCATCTTGCTGTCGATGGGCGTAAGACCCACCTCTTGGGGGAGGAGTGGGCACTTGACGCCTATCGTCACGATCGAATCGGTCACCGTACTGGTCACGTCGACTTTCACGTCCCTCACGCCGCAGAGGCGATCTTGGGCTGTGAGCCGACTGAACTGTATTCGCAGCGACGGATCGACTGTGAATCCTGTTGCGTGACTGTGACACAGCTGAATTCTGGTCTCCTGTTGCTCGAAGCAAATCCCTGATCTGCATCAAGCCTCTGCTAGCCTCCGACTGAGAGGGCTGAATTGACTCTGCTATACGGGCTGCGGCTGCTAAATTCTGAATCGGGGTTCGATATACCTGAGTCGGTTGCGGAAAGAGTTGACGTCGACTGGAGTCGGGTACTCGTTGCCGTCTTGGCGTTAAATCGGTGCTCGCTGGAGGTTCTCGGTCGAGTGCGTTCACCAAGTTGGCCATGGCGTGCCTCCTCCAAAGCGCGAGCCTCGGGGTTTCTCTGCGATGGGAGTATGCGGGGCATCCATGTTCGGCAGCGAAGATCTTCTCTCGGAGGAAGTGAGTGGCTCGGGCTGATATTCCTCGTGGGCCTGAGCGGGGTCGCCTCCGCCGTCTACCCCGTCGGTGCGGGGGAAACCGGGAGGACTACGAGGCCCATTGACCATCAGAACCTCAGCCGCCGGATCGCTGCTGTCGCACTCGGATACGGTCTCTATGGAGCGGTCGACGGTCGAGCAGTAGTAGAGATTCGTCGAGCTCGATTACGCGACTTGGGTGGTGGTTGATTGGCGAGCCATCTGCGTGTCTCACCCACCGCTGGAGCCTCGACCGACCAGGCGCTTCTTGTTGGCGGGAGACAGGAGGAGAACGACGCGAGTCGACCGTCTGGTCGGCGGTTGCGCATGACAAGACGCGCGGAGACACGCCCGAAAATGCGCGTAGCACATGAGACGGAAAGCGTCGATGTCGAGTGGAGCTTCACGGAGCCAAGCGGAGTCGTCGGCGATGAAGGTGAAGTCGCCGAGGCGGATCTCATGACCCTCGACCAAAACTCCACCGAAACCATGATGAAAGCAATCGGAACAATTGCAACTTCTCCAAAATCGCTAAGACACCGGCCCCATGGTGGCGCCAACTATTGTGGTTCTAAGTCGACAAGAGAATGGGGGTAGGTATGGAGAGGCAAGATCCTAGCTATGGAGCAGTTGTATAGACAAAGGGATTTCTGAGTTCGGGCTCTTCTCGGAGGAAGTAACAGCCCTACGTCTCGGAGCAGGAGGCGGTCATTGGATTATGTGTGCGTGGGTTACTGAGTGCGAACCTTTTACACTAAGGAGGGTGGCTTATATAGTGTCCTTGAGACCCTCCGGCCCTCGATTATCTTGGGTTTAAAGTACATAAAGGTTTGGCGTTACTGGAAACGCCCTATATAAAGTGTCATCAATGCCATATAGACTACTTAATTACAGACCGTTTGGAGGCAGAGTGGCTCTTGACCTCCTGGTGGTCGAGTGGGTTCTTCATGGTCGAGTCCTTCGAGTCCGTCGAGTGAAGTCTCCCTTGGTCGACTGGAAGGCAGCTTCTTCTGAGGATGTCCTTGGGAAGGGTACTTAAGACAGGTCTGTGACCCTACCCTAGGTACATGACTTCATCACTAGCCCTTTCCATCAGTTCAGAATTTGGTTGCGTCGACTAGTGCATGAAGCTTAACAGGAGGAACATGTCCAATCCATAAATTCCAGCACCATCATTTATTTGATCCAAAGGCAATACACAAAAATGTTCTAAGAACTGGAATCATATAAAAAATAGGATGAAATACTTATAATCCTAAGAGCTTCTGCGAGAAGGGCCCTTTTCATCAGTTCAGAATTTTGGTTGCGTTGACTAATGCATGAAGCTTAACAGGAGGAACATGTCCAATCCATAAATTCCAGCACCATCATTTATTTGGTCCAAAGGCAATACATAAAAATGTTCTAAGAACTAGAATCATATAAAAAAATAGGATGAAATACTTATAATCCTAAGAGCTTCTGCGAGAAGGAGCATAAAAAGAATGATAAGACATAACATTTTTATTTTCAATGTCGACTAAAGTCACTGTGAGATTGTGATCGTAGGCGACATTGCGAGGTGTGGAACAATAACAAGTGATGGGTAATATTTAAACAGTTATGGCTATAATACAGAGGAGGAGAAGGGTATAATAAACCCATTAAAGAGTATCACCATAAGAATATGAATAACTTGACATTGTGTTTACCAAAGACGTGTTGATGGCAATGCGGAATTTCTTTGGCGGACAAATTCTTGTATGCCTAAGGATCTTGAGTGAAGTTTTGTTCATGTTAAGAATTAGTTGCATGTGACATATGCCTCTTATAGTTTATGAATCTTGTAATATTCGTAGTGTATAATTGAACTCCCTCAAGTCGGGTGCATAGGGTGTGCGCCTGTTTCTAGATCGACAAGTTGTCTAATCAAATATGTAGGAGTATTATATGTGACAGAAAGCATATGTTTAGAAACTTCATCTATATATGAATCTGATGATATGCTTTTGGCGACATACAACACATGTTTGGTTAATCAAATTGACGACCTAGAATCACGTGCACATCCTATGCACATGGTTGGAGGGAGTAGCATGACGACCACACGTTGGCCACATAGAACTCTCAGCAATGTGAAACACATAGTGTTACTGAATAACCTTAATTCTCACGTTTAAATGAAACATATGTTCCCTTGGTTTGATTTTATAATCAAGGTGCAAATTTGCACCCTCTTTTATGGAAATTTTGTTAACATTTATGAGGCATACGTCCTCAACTGATGAACAATGTGTAAACAGACATGTAGAACCATAGCAGCTACTCAAATAATTATGTTGACATTTTCAACATAGTACTCTCACTGATGTGAAACACGTGGAACTCTCAAATATCTGTTACTCAATAACCTTAATTCTCATGTTTAAATCGAACATATGTTTTCCTTTGGTTTGATTTTATAAGCATGGTACAAATTGGTACACTTTTTAATGGAAATTTTGTTAACATTTATAAGGCGTATTTTTCAGAAAAATAAAACATCTATGAGGCGTACGTCCTTATGTGATGAATGAACAATGTAAACAATTTTTTTTGAATTAATTTGAATTGCTTACCACATATGTCAGGTGGTACAATGTGAACAAACCTGTGAAACCATAGCTGTTCCGCTGGGCAAAATTGACAAATTTGACCTTCGAGCGAAACTATTTCACAAATTAAATTATTTTTGAAAATATTTCACACCGCTGACTCTTTTGTGTAGCGCCCGATAGCAAGGCGCTGCACTCTCTTATCTCGTCTCTTTTATGAAGGCTGCTGCAAGTATAGTCTGTGGCCTAAGCTGTCGGCGTTGCACAAATGTGGCGCCTAAGTGTTAGGCGTTGCGCACTAGAGTGCAGCGTCTTGCTGTCAGGCGCTGCACATTAGAGACCAGCTGAATGAAATACTTTTAAAAACAGTTTAATTTATGAAATAATTTCATCCTGAGGTTAAATTTGTGCCTTTTGCCGTTCCACTGTCAAGCCATCACCGGCAGCCATTGGGAAGGAGCCCATCAATGGTCACGCACTTTCTAAATTGCATCTATTCATAGTTGTCGTACTAGGCCTTTGAGTTGTCATGGCGCCTTTTGTGCTGGTTGGTCAGGTGCTCGTGACGCGTAGGATTGGGAAAGGAGAAGAAAAAACGAGGTGGCGACTGGCGGGGGTGCGGAGGACGGTGGCGCGGGACCGGACCAAGAGTGGGTGGGCGGCACGGCAGCTGGCTTTTATCATCCGCCCACCTTCGTTTTAGCTTTACGGCAACGCCTCCACGATGCCAACATCTTCCCACGTCGTTATGCGGGCACATGCTTTGGAGCGTCCCTCTCCTGCAACCGTCGCCATTTTTGTAAGCTCCGTTTCTCTGTGAAGCCGGTTTGGTTTCCTGTCGTCGTTGGGGGGCTTCGCACTTTCCACGGCGGCCAGGCCACGGCCAGGGCAGGCGCATCAACGCATGCGAGAGATTCCTCCTACGGCGGCCGAGACCATGCCCGTGCCCAATATGTTTCGTCGTGGACTTCACGACTTGACTCGTCATGTGGTGGCTGGGTGGCTGTGTTCTTGGCACGAAATGCACGCAGGTATACAGATGTGACTCTCCGCTAGGTGCCGAGCACTACGACGCTGCCTTTGCACGGCCCGTGGTTAGCACTAGCAGCCAGGATCACGTGTACGTCATATGCCATTGCCATCCATCGGTACCACAGCCCACGGGTACTAGTGAACAACTCCGGATCAGTAGCTCTGCCTCTGCACACCCTCGTGGCTGCTCGGCACGGCGAAGCACAAGCCAAGATCCGTGACGCTTGTACAGACCAATCCGGCCGAGTTTTCTGCATATATTCAACAGCTTGGTCGCTACAACTCTCTTCAGAGCGTCACCAGCAATGGTGGTGGTACCCTTCCCCTATCGCTTAGTCACCCGAGCTCTCCTGGTGCTCCTACTAGCAGCTCTTGTATCTTCGAATGCCGAGCCAAAGATCACCCGGCAGGTCGACCTCCCGGCTGGTGAACATCTCGGCAACGAAAGGTTCCCAGCCCACGAACAAAGGACGGCTCCCGCCGGCAGGACATCCCCTGACACGCCGTGCTGTGGTCACGATCACCACCGGCACAAAGCTCTGGTGCCACCGTTGAGGCTTCTTGGACTGAGGTCACCCGTCGTTACTCCGCCCCCACCGCAGCAGGGCAGGCGGCGGTCCAGCATGCGGCCGCCGCACTTTCCTCCACCGCCGCCACCGACACCGCCTCCGCCTTCACCGTCACCGCAACTGTAGCAAGCTCGTAGCTGCGACAGCGGGGCAGGGCATCGGTTGTCTATTTCCCTTCATGGAGCTTTGGCTTGTTCAGGATAGACAATCAAGGCGGCATTGCGTGCTACCAGTTCTTTAGTTAGGTGTTTCCGAGCAGCAATGGAAGTTCACGGATCGTACCTTGTCTACCTATTGACTTTGTACTACACTTTTTTTTTAAAACTGGGCAAAAGATTTGCCGCATGTATTAATTAAGGAGAGAGTAGAGTGTTTATGTTACGAGCCCGAAAATACAAATTTGTTTTTCGAGGGTACGCTAAAGGCGTACCTTAGCTTTATAGAAGGGAGAGAATATGTATAAGAGATTATAATTTTGTCTGTTAGGCCACAACCAGCCTTACCGAGCCTCCACTCCACTCACACGCTACTCTACTACTTTGACATACGTTGATCTCCAAAAGCTCGTGCCGTGGCCCAAGTCCTCAGATCGTCGAAGATCATGTCCACCGTGCCGTGCTCATTCTTGATCTGGCCCGATCCAAACACCCTCGCGTTCCTCTGTTTCCATAACGTCCAGCAGATAAGCATAACGAAAGTGTCAAAACCTTTCCGAGATTGCTTATGATTTCACTTTCTAGCATCCAACCACCGTTGCACCAACCTTGAGTCGTTGGTTGGGCAAAGCTCCATCGTCAACCCCATCCTAGTAATGCAACTGAACCACACTTGCCTCGAGAACACACATTGCTGCAGAATGTGATCTACCGCATCCTCCTCTTGGTCACATAGGAAGCATTTTGATGTTTGATCTTGCAGGCCGTGTCTAGCCCTTCTGTCCGAAGTCCATAACCGATATTGCACTGCCAGCCACATGAAAATTTTGCATGCCAGTGGAGCCCAACACTTCCAAATAGCTTCAAAGGAGTGGAATCTAACTCCTCCCTCACATAGCATCTTATAAGCAGAAGATGCAGAGTACGTTCCTGACGCATTCCATGCCCAAATAGGGCTGTCCTCGGTCCAAGCATCCAGTTACACCTCCTCTAAGATCTCCCAAAGGCCTATAAGCTGGGTTAAGCCTTCCGTGCACAAGTCACCCACCACATCGTTCAAGCCTCTCGGACAAGTCTCATGTTAGCAACTTGCGTACGAACTGGCGTCGCCACCAGAGGAGCGACCTCCGCGATGGTAGCGCCATGGAGCCACCTTTCTTTCCAGAACAAAGTTTTGTCTCTAGCTCCAACCCTCCATTTTACCAAGCTTCCAAACGCTTGCACCACCGGTTTGTCTTCGGTCAAGCTGAGCCCTTGCCACGGCCTGGAGGCATCCGTACGTCTAAGCCATTCCCATCTCAATCTTAGAGCAATACCATGCTTGTGTAGATCAATGACGCCAAGCCCTCCCATGTGCTTTGGCCTACACACTCTCGCCCAAGATACTACACATTTGCCTCCCTTGACTTCCTTAGTCTCGGCCCAAAAGAAGGCCCTACATCCTTTGTCCACTCTATCAAGAGCCCATTTTGGCGCCTCCGCAACCATGAGGTGGTGAGTAGCCCGCGCTCTCATGACTTGGTTGACAAGAACCAGCCTGCCGGGTCTAGTCACCAAACCCCTTTGCCATCCCGGCAGGATGTGGAGGACAGCGTCCTCCATCGGCTGCCACTCCGATCTTTTCAGCTGCCAAATTCTTAACTGCAATCCAAGATACTTGCATGGGAAGGTGACAATCTTCCAGGGCAACGCCGACTTAACAATCTCCTCGTCCTCAGGCTCCGCCGGAATCATGATAGCCGCCGATTTGGCAAAATTCACTTTAAGCCCAAATGCTACTCCGAAGATGGTAAGTGTCTCTTTGACGAACAAGAGATCCGTCCGTGTGTGTTTGATGAAAAGAACCACATCGTCAGCATACAAGGACAGTCGCTGCACTGGGCTACATCCATTAATGGTACTCATCACTCCAGCCTCATGTGCCTTGATGATGATATGCGTGAGGACATCCATGGCGACAAAAAAGAGTAAAGGGGAGATCGAGTCCCCTTGCCTCAAGCCTTTGGCATGCATAAACTTGTCGCCAGCACAACCATTCATGATCACCCTGGAGCTAGCTGTAGTAAGCAGAGTTGCGATCCATGAAATCCACCGCTCCGAAAAACCTTTGGCTCTTAATACTTCAAACAAGAACGGCCACGCCAAGGAGTCAAAGGCTTTAGTGATGTCGAGCTTGAGCAACACTCCTTTAGCTTTCCTTCTATGCGTCGACCGCGCCATTTGCCTCACTAGAAGAAAATTATCATGCAAGCATCTCCCCTTTATGAATGCAGACTAGTTCACCTGGACAAGTTCCCCCATGCACGGTCTAAGTCTCGCAGTAAGAAGCTTAGATGTAATCTTGGGCATGCTGTGCACAAGGCTAGTCGGCCGAAAGTCAAATACCGAACACGCATGTGGGGACTTCGGCAGGAGAGTGATCAAAGCTTGGTTTAGACTCCCAAAACCCCTACCATTGCCAAGAAAAAGCTTATGAATTGCAGCCATGAGATCTGCCTTGATCACCTCCCAAGCTTTTTGAAAGAACAAGCCAATGAACCCGTCCGGTCCCGGAGCCTTGTCAGAGGGTAGGTCCTTGATGACTGCCCAAACCTCCTCCTCTGTAAACATACGGTCTTGCTCCGAGAGGTCAACGTGAGCAACTCCAAGACCCTCCAAATCAACCGTAAACTCTCGAGCTACGTCCTTGCCCAACAAATTCTTGTAAGCATTGTAAAAGGCTTCCTCCTTGCCTTTCTGATCAGTGATAGTGCGCCCCTCCATGCTCAAAGAAGGTATGTAGTTCTTCATTCGCCTCCCATTCGCCACCAAATGAAACAATTGCGTGTTAGCATCCCCTTCTTGAAGCCATGTTATTCTTGACCTTTGTCTAGCGATGGTTCTCTCTAGGGATGCTAGCCCTAGCGCAAGTTGCTTCAGCGTTCTTCTAAGCCATCTTTCCTCCTCCGTAAGCCTACGGTTTTCCTGAGCACAGTCGAACTGCATGATAACGATATTCGCTATGGCAATCTGTAACTTGATATTTCCAATCTCCCTTTGACCCCATGCAGCAAGAGCTCTAGCCGTGTTGCGCAACATGATATTTAGCCGCATGAAAGGATCCGTGATGCCGGGATCACAAGTCCAAGCCTCCTTCACGATGTCCAAGAATCCATCCATTTTGACCCAAAACTTCTCAAAACGTAACCTCCTTTTATAATGCATAGGCTCATGGAGAGTGAGATGCAAGGGGCAGTGGTCCGAGTGCTCGGTGGACAAAGCTTGCAACAAACATTCCGGGTGATCAAGTTCCCAATCAACTAAAACGAACGCACAATCAATCTTGGTAAGCATGGGCGTCTCCCTTTCGTTACTCCACGTGAACTTGCGCCCATGCAAAAAGAGCTCCTTGAGCGCATTATTATCCACAAAATGCTTGAACTTCCCCATCATTCTCCGATCTAAATTCGAGTTGTTTTTATCTGCCGCGTAAAGGATAAGATTGAAGTCACCAATCACTAGCCATGGACCCGGGCATAGTGATCTTCTCTCCAAAAGATCATTCAGGAAATTTATCTTTTGCTCATCTTCCTGCGACCCATATACTACGGTTAACCACCAAGGTGTACCATCCTTAGGCGAGACAAAACCCGTGATGCAATGAGAATCATTGACAAAGTTCGTCACCATCACCCTAGTAGTGTCCTAAGCCACAAAAATACCACCTCTTGTCTCCGACGCCGGTAAGTAAGTAAAACCATCATAGTTCGGTCCCATGCATTGCAAGATTACATAAATGTTCACTTACTCTAACTTAGTTTCTAATATACATACAATCGCCGCACGAATAGAGTCCACAAAGCCTCTTAGTGCCTTCCTCTTGGCCAGGTTGTTAAGGCCTCTGACATTCCAACACGCCAACTCCAAGGCGTTGAAAGACATCGGACAAGGATGGCTCCAACACCACCGCAGCCCTCGCACCTACTGCACCATAACAGGCTCATCCATCCCTGCCTCCCCTGCTAGATTGAGCGGTATTGCCTTCCCAAAGATGGCCGCGATGGCCCTCAACTGTGGCTCCTAAAGGGGCGAATCGAACACCGTACGCAGCTGACCTAGCGCGTCCTCGGAAACGGCCAAATCATCACAATCAAAACCTAACGTCTTGAGCAACATCGCTTCAGCAGCTGATGCCTTAGTCTTCCTGGATCCACCAGAACAAACAGACCGAGTCGTGCGTCGCGGCGTGAACGGATCTTGTCCAATCCTTACTCCTCTTAGTCCTTCAAACTCCTTAAGGAGTGGCGACACAAGTTTCTTAAGCAGCCCGGCGCAAAACGTTTTGATATTGCCCAGCGCGGTGATCTCCTTGGCCGAGAGATGCCCCTCATGGCGCTGCTGAGACACATCCGCACAAACCACCGCGTCAAAATCGCCACTCAAAATCCCCTGCCTGCATGCATTGTACGTAGTCACATCCGTGCATGCAATGGCGGGCTGCAACTCCTGTAGCATGGGACCCACCACAGGCGCATCTGCATGCATCCCCACCTCTCCTTCCTCTGTCGATGTCTGCAGCAAATCATCGACCGGGGCCCATCCATCTGCAATTTTGTCGGGCACCGCAGGAGAAACCTGCCTTATCACTTCCTCGGCTCTCGCGCCGTCCTAGACTGGCGCAGCCACAACCGACCGGTCCACCTCCTGTCCCTCAGTCGCATCCTGATTGGCCAAAATCGCATTCTCCAAAGCATCAACTAGACTAACAGTCTCCATCGCAATTGCTGCAGCCTCGGGATCCCCTGGGGCCATGCTGCCAGCCCGTGGCTGGTTTGCTCCCTCCCCAACTTTATCTACTTTACCAGCAACCTCGGGACCCGCCTCTGTCTGGATCAGCCACTGCGGCTCGGGATTGGCTGGCCCATGCTCCGCGGTCCCACCATGGTTAAAAGACACCACCGCCAATCTGCATGGCGCCACCTGTGCAGTCCTCGACATCACCACAGCGGGCGGGGGAGTGGCCCCATCATCCCTGCCCGGATCTTCTGTGGCAGCATGCGCCACAGGAACCACCAACACGGCCTCGGCAGCCAACTGCCTGCTCTCTCCAGCCCCGTTTGCCACCGCGGTGACCACCGGTGAGTGCGCCTTCACCACCGTGCTCTGAGCCATAGGTGGAATCCTCCAGTCCGACGGCCCGATACACCCCATCAAGGCATGCATGTAGGAACCGCCCGATGCCCTGCTGACCGGCGCACCTCCGCGTCGATCATGAACACCTCTCATCCATGGCAAGACACGCCACTCGCCCCGACCAGAGAAGTCACTGGAGTCTTCAGGCATCCCGCTCCGTCCGCTACCATCGGAACTTGGCGGCCTCAACCAGCGCTCTGGACCCTCATGGTCACGAATCCTGCCGATGTGAATAAGCGTCTTGTACTCCAGCAGCGCCCGAGACGTGGGCGTCCTTGCCGCCGGTCCTTCGTTCACCACTTGCTTCGGAACCCAAAGCCGCCTGTCCACTGGCACTGGATCAACGCACCAGGCACGTAGCTTGAAGAGAGACAAATCCTCCCTGTTCTCTGTCTCCGGCACCAAGCTCTCCACCAGACACGACGAACCCAGAAGTTCCACCGCCGTCTCAGACGTCCATGCATGAGATGGGATCCCCTCGATCATGAGATCAACTTGCGAACACATCACCCTCGAAACAGCTTGAGCTTGCTTGAGCCATGGCTTGACAAAGAGCTTGAAGAAACCATGCTCGATGGTGCCCGCTGCCAACGCCTTGTTGCGCAATTCCGGCGCCACGAACACCACCAGAAAATCCTCGGGGTGGAACTTGTGAACCAAAAATCGGTGGCGTGGGATGCGCAACTCCTCCGACAAAGCTTCAGCAGCTTCCTGGCATGACACCACTGGCCTAGTGCCGCCCACATAGGCCACCACCGGCAGCCTCAGGCGCTGCTCGAGATCCTCCATCTCCGGTGTACGTCGGAGAACGCAAATATTACCAGTAGCAGCAGCTGCAGCCGACACCTGCCCAGACCCCACAGGTGCGATGACAACCGGGACTGGCGAGGACCCCTCCAAAGGAGTGATCTGCCTAGTCGCTGGTGTCAGCCTGCTCGCTGGTCCAGCCTGCGTCGACGGCTGCGAAGCACACGCTACCTTGGCCACCACCTCACGCCGGAGATCCTCCTCAGACCTGGGGCTCCGAGGCCGCTTACACGCCGACGAGATGTGACCCTCCAAGCCACATCTGATGCATAGTGGAGGGATCCAACAATCATCCCGACGATGACCTTCACGGAAGCAGTTGAAACAGACACCGAAAAGGTCCGTCGGGATCTCCCTTATTTCCGGCGACGACGCTGGTGAACGTGAGGAGCGCGGCCGAGCACCACCCAACACCGCCTGCTGCCGAAGCGCCCTCCTTTTGCGCCACAACGCCTTGCACGACGACCCCGGCCTGCGCCACGGCGCAGCAGAACCAGCGGCCGCCCTGTGGTCGGTCCCGATTGGCGCACCTCCAGCACCTGTCGAGAAGCCCTCAGATTCCGACGAACTAGACAGCCCCAGGCCGGAGACTATGGGCTGTAGCCTGGAGGAGACGGAAGCCGGGCTCGCAGATCCGGCGGCCATGGTGAAAACCCCCGCGAGCGACGGGAACGAGATCAGGAAGCACCAGGGCCCGAGCGACCGCTCGCGAGAGAGAGGACGCCGGGAAGGGCGCGCTAGAGCGGGGGACCAGAGCACTAGAGCCTAATTACGTGGGTTCTAAGCATCGCATGGACACCGACACTAGTTAAAATACAAATTTGTTACTCTCCCGGAATAATGGTCCCTAACTTTTTGGCACAAGCGGCAACCCAAAGTGAAGCCTCAAGTTTGATGTTGTTGAGAAAGATCGTTGGCGGAGAGGACTTGTTGCGAAATATCCTTGCGTTTCTTTCATTCCAAATAGACCCAGAAATGAGCATGGTAAGGGACGCACAAGCCTTACGATTTGAGACGCTTTTGTCAGAACGGTTAATCCACCAATCTTTGACCAAGGGCTCAAGATGCAATGAGGAAGTATTGATGTGCTTGAGGTGTAGCCACTCATCGTGCAAATTCCAAAGACGAAGAGTGAATATACACTTGTAGTGTACAAAATGTGGGCTCCGGATTCTTGCTCTTTCTTGCAAAGGGGGCAAATATTGCAATTTGGCTAACCCTGCTTAGCCAATTTGTCAGCCATCCAAATCCTTTCTTGAATTGCTAGCGACGCAAAGAACTTGACTTTAGGCGGTGCCCAAGCATTCCCGTGCAGCATCCGTGAGAAGGCAGTCCCCATGAATTGTGCCAAGTACGTCGTGGCCGTTGAGTATTGACCGTTCTCCATGTGCTTCCAAACAATATCATCTTTGGCATGCTCTTCAAGGTTGAACCCATGGAGAAGAGTCCATAGGTTTATTTGCTTTATGTACTCGATGGTGAAGCTTATGGAGATTTTAATCTTTGAAATCCAAGCTTTATTGTGGAGTGCGTCCTTGACCTTCCAATTCTTCCTCGTGTATGCCGCAAAAATAAGAGGTGTGATATCCTTTGGTTTTCGATCTTGCACCCATGGCTCCTCCCAAAAGGGTGTCTTCGCCCCATCCAACTGTGATAATTATGGAGGCGTAGAAGAGATTGAAGTCCATCTTGTAGCACGGGTTTTTCATGCGAACCCACATTCTTGAAGGCTCCTTCTGTTCAAACCAAGGCCATCTTAATCTAAGGGCTCTCGCGAATTTTGTTGTGTTTATCACTCCAAGGCCACCCCTCTCGAAAGCCCGACAAACCATGTCCCAATTAATTTTGTATTTAGCACCGGTTGTCTTATCCGTACTGGACCAAAGGAAGGCACACTCAAGTTAAATGTGTGTCTGAGTTATTCGTCAGTGGCTCAGAAAGGTAGGATGAGAATCTTATTAGGCATCTGTTTATCTGCTGAGGAAATTTTGAAGTTGTGTATTCTGACTCCGGGTGAGGGAGATTTTATTGCTTGGCACTATGAGAAAAACAGTTTTTTTCTCGGTTAGAAGTGCATATAGGCTGGCGCTGAACCTAAATGACTCTAAGATTGAGTTAGGGAGTTCCAGTGGTGCTGTAAATGGAGAAAGGAGGCTATGGAATATTATTTGGAAGGCTAAGGTCCGTTAGTAAGTCGGAATTTTTGCATGGCGTGCTGCTACACACAGTTTGGCGGTTCAAGTTATCAGAGTTAAACACCACCAAACTACCATTTGTTTGTGCTCGATTTGTAGTATCGAAGATGAATGTGTGTTTCATACTTTGGTGAGATGTCCCAAGGCTCGTGCGCTCCCTATGGCGGTAAGGGAGGTTTGGAATTTACCAGGTGAAGTGTTTTCAAATTTTCTGGGCCGGATTGGTTACTTATTTTATTGGATAAAGTAATATCACCGGTGTGTGAGCAAATTATATTCATGTTTTGGAGGGCATGGCAACTAAGGAATGATTTGATTTTTGGTAAGTGATAGGAAACTATCTCTACATCTGTGAGCTCTATTCAAAACTACTGGGCGTCCTTCTCATCCTGTCAATCCAATATGAAGATGGAGATTAGCAACAAATGTAAGGAGAGGGTGGATGATTAAATTTTTACTAATGATGTGCAAGAGAATCTTGTGACTTGGCGGCTTCCTACTACAAAGTTCATTAAGATTATTGTTGACGCAAGTTATGTGGAGGCCATGAGTGCTGCGGGTGTGGGTGTGGTGGCCAGGAACCATACATGAGAAGTTATCATTTAGTCGTGGGATTATATTGGGGTGTGCAGTAGTGTGGATGAAGCGGAACTTAGAGTGACTCTTGCGGGGTTGTACATCGATATTACTCTCCACAAATCCATCATTTTAGAATTTGATTGTTCCTTTTTTGCCTCTTTTCTTGAAAATGATCTTCCGGGCAGGTCTCCTCTAGTTGATCTAAAGATGGAAGCATTGCATATTTCCAAGATGATGATAAATTGCAAGATATCCAAGATTAATAGAAGGGCCAATAGGGTGGCGCACAAGATTGCGAAGTTCAGTTTTGATAATAGGTCCAATGGTGTGCTTCTTAATAGTTTTCTCTCTCCGTGGCTAAAGTTGTAACTGATGATTGTATCAATGTTTTAAGTTATTGGTGGGGTTTTAAAAAAGTTTGTTTATGTTGTGGAGGATGCTTGGGGGGGACCACCAATGGGGTGATGTAGTAGACCACCTGCGGGGAGAGGGAAGATTTGACTAGGGTAGTACGCCCAATAGCGGTGCTGTTGTTGCCCTCCCAAGGAGTGAGTTTGGCCGACACTTTTTCCTGCAATAATATGATATCCACCTTTTTTAAGTTGTCACCCGGAGAGGGGCAATCCCAAGTACCTCATCGGAAAGGAGGTTTTGCCGTCGGTAAGCTTTGGAGGATACGCTCAAGGTTGATGTGTGCACATTCAATCAGAACCACCGAGCTCTTGTTTAAGTTGGTGTGGAGGCCCATGACCTCATTGAAGCCTTTGAGGATGCCGGAGAGGTTATCAATATCTCTCTTGATGGGGGCAGACCTCAGGTAGGGGGTCCCAGGCTGTAGATCTCAGATCTATGGGTAACAGGAGACGAAGGAGACAATATTTACCCAGGTTCGGGGCCTCTCGAAGAGGTAATACTCTACCTCTTGCTTTGATTGTATTGAAGATGGTGTATCGAGTACAAGCTTGATCTACCTTGAGATTGTAAGTTGTGTTCTAGCCCTAGGGCTAGCTGGTGGTAATTGTGACTGTGGTCTCTTCAAACTAATCCTCTGAGCTTATATAGACACTAGGGGTACCTAGGGTTACACATGGTCGGTTGCCAATCTAGGGATACGCATGCCGCTGGGCCGACGCAAGTCTTGAGTGCATGTCAAGTCTTTGGCGAAGTCCATCTTGATCATGGCGGAGTGTGGAGCTTCCGGAGTCTTTCCTTATGAAAATAGTGGGTCGTAGGCTCGACTCTTGCACTATGGGCTAACTAGGTTGGTACCCCCTAGTCCTGGACACCGTCAGTAGCCCTTGAACTGGTATTTGATGCCGAGGACCACAAATTACCTTGGACGTATGAGTTCAGCCTTGGAGTCTTTGGCTTGACAGGCGAGTTCCTCCTTTACCAATCTTGAGTTTGGCCTTAGCCCCCCATGCCCAGTTGTTTTCCTTTTATTAAAATAACCTTCCCTCGATCGTCAAGCCGTCCTAGGAATAGGTCACTTTATGGTTAGGCATCAAAGCGTCAATTTCTTTCTTATATTTAACGGGTATCCAGCCCAAAGTTGAGGTAAAGCGCATCTCAACTTTCCCGTTCTTCGACCCAACAAAGAGAGTCACCCCCAAAATCCAACTTTGAGAGCTTTAGAAATGGCGAACAACGCGGGCTCCTCCAAGCGCCCCCATGGTCCCCTTAAAGGTGACTGGGGAAGCTACTTCATCACCCGCCTTCAGCTCAACCGGCTCACCGCCCAATGTTATTCGTCGGATCCAGACCTAACCTCCACCTGCCCAGGCTTAATATCTGTAGACGGGCAGGCACACACTGGCCGCCACCCCATTCCTCACGGGGACGAGCAAGTATGCTTTGTTCCCTTTCTCCTCCGCAGCCTAGGATTTCCTATCCATCCTTCCCCTGGGGGGCTGCTCGAGTTCTATGGGATCCAACTCCATCACTTGACTCCCAATTCGATTCTACACATCGTAGGATTCGTTGCCCTTTGCGAAATGTACCTCGGATGCACGACAGACTTTGGGTTGTGGAGGAAATTTGTGTGTGACCTATTCTTGAGGAAAGCTACATGAAGTGGGCGTGGCTGACGTCTACCGAATAGCCTGGACTGGCTACCCCACAGGCACCCCTCGAGAGGATATCAATACGTGGGCGTCTGGTTCTATATGGATGGCACCCCCTGCATGAACCAGTTCAGCCCCGACTCCTGACCTTCTCCTTGAAGCCTTTGAAGAAACGTTTTAATTGGAGGCTAGGAGCACTGCCCAAAAAGACTACTCTGATGTGACTCGCCTGGCCGCTTGAAAAGTCCAGCCTCTTCGACAACACCAACATCTGTAATGTATGTACAATGGCACCGACGATGCCGCCTAATCTATTCGGAGAGTCTTCAAGGACCAAGCGGCCTTTGGCGCAACCCTGGCCGACATATAAAAGGGAGAACTAGTGGACTTCGCGAAGCAAAAGTTCGTAGACGGTTTGTCTTATTGCAATATTGCCGAGATATTAACTCTTCCCAAACCTCCTCGTCCATCCGAGTAGTTCGTATTATTCTTTCTAAATGTCTATTCATTATATCTGAACAAAGATGAAGGCTCTGGGTTGAGAGATGTCCCTTGCCTGAGCCGGGTGTGTATCTTTGAGATGATGACCCCGGCTTCCATGAAGATGAAGAATTGTCCACCATATACGAGGAGGGGAATTTTTATCAAGAGAGCCTTGATCGCTCCAGAGTGGCTATCACCCCCGACCTGCCAGGGATCCAGCCATCTTTTTCGGTAAAACCATCTCCAGCTTCTACTCGCAAGAGAACTTCTTCCTGTGAGGCCCCAAGCACCCTGACGCCTCTTCCTAAGGGTCGACGCTTGAAGCACTCGCGCGCTGGTCCGGGCTCTCAAGATGGCCGCCCAAGAGCCACATAGGATGCATCCCAATGGACAGCCGCCCGCGAAGATGGAGCGTGATGCCACCTCCAAGGACAGGTGATTTTATTGACAGTGATACTTCGGGGGTTTATTTTGGCATCAAATGCTCCTTTAATCTCAGGTGCAGGCGGCCCACTTGGGCATCAGTGACCGAGGAAACAATCGCCCGGGGTTCTCCGGCCCCGAGGACCAGCGTTGACGTCGTACCCGTCCCAGGGGATGCTCCCGAAGCTCCTCAAGCGAAGACTTCAAGGACTTGTTCAGCCACCACTTCCGAGGTCGAAAGTGCCATGAACCATCAACGGAGGAGGGCTTCTCTAAGGAATCTTGCCTTCTCCGTGTTGGGGAACATAGTAATTTCAAAATTTTCCTACGACCACACAAGGTCTATCTAGGAGATGCATAGTAACGAGAGGGGAGAGTGTGTCCACGTACCCTCATAGACCAAAGCGGAAGCGTTTAGTAACGCGGTTGATGTAGTCGAACGTCTTTATGATCCAACCGATCCAAGTACTAGACGTACGGCACCTCCGTGTTTAGCACACGTTCAACACGATGACGTCCCTTGAGCTCTTGATCCATTAGAGGGTCGAGGGAGAGTTCCGTCAGCACAACGGCGTGGCGACAATGTTGATGATGTTACCAGTGCACAGCTTCGCCTAAGCACTATGACGATATGATCGAGGTGTTAAACTATGGAGGAGGGCACCTCACATGGCTAAGAGATTGTATGTTGTGCTTTGGGGTGCTCCCTTGCCCCTGTATATAAAGGACGAAGGAGGAGGAGGCCGTCCTAGGAGAGGCGTGCCTATAGGGGGAGAACAACTAGGGTCCGCACGCTTAACGTTCGATGACGATTTGTATTATGAGTTATGTGTTTTTGATGACCGAAGTTTGTCCGGAGTCCCGGATGAGATCACGGACGTGACGAGGAGTCTCGAAATGGTCGAGACATAAATATTGATATATTGGAAGATTATGTTCGGACACCGGAAAGGTTTCGGAATGGTTCGTGCATTTTTCGGAGTACCGGGAGGTTACCGGAACCCCCCGGGGGATTAATGGGCCTTCATGGGCCTTAATGGAAGAGAGGATGCAGTGGCCAGGTGTAGGCGCACGCCACCTTAGCCCAAACCGAATTGTACTAGGGGAGGGGGCGCAGCCCCCCTTTCCTTCTCCCTCTCCACCTCTTTCCCTCTCTCCCCTCTTGGAATAGGAAGGGGACTCCAACTAGGATTGGGAATCCTACGTGTTGGGGATATAACTATTAATGTGACCCGTCCAGGAGGGGCCGAGTTATACCTATGGTGATTCATGATGTGAAGCCCATGAGGATATTGAAGATGGCAGTTCACAGGAAAGGGTTCAAGGCCCAAGGGCGACTTAAGGCTCGTAGGAGTAAACCGCCATACGTGTAAGACTCGTATTGTAAGGCATGTATAGTTAGTCACTGAACCGAACACATTATCTATGAGCCGGCCGGGACTCCGTGAGCCACTAGGCGTCATCCTGTGTATACAAAGGGACGACCCGATGGCGGTTCAGGGTAGGAAACAATAGATCGAAAGCTAGGTCAAGCGTATTCGCTCCCTAGTAATCGAGACATAAGCAATACCACCTCAAATTTGATTAGGCCTTTACCTTCAACACAAGGGGCTGAACCAGTATAAACTCCAGTGTCCTTTGTCCCATTTAACCCCTTTAAGCTAACCTAGTTGCGACATCTGTTGTGACTATTCCACGACAGTTGGCGCCCACCATGGGGCCAGCGCACGGTGGTTTCGAGTTCTTAAAGGGTAGCTTCAAAGGGATCAACGGATATGCGGTGGGCCGGATGACCAAGAGTAGTTGCGGCAAGCTCTACATCGACAATGCAGGCTGGGGCCCCGAGGCCAGCTCAATTGAGTATGGGTATTGGGTCCCCTTTGGCGGAATTCACGTGTTCATTGACAAGATCGGCAAGCCGGGCCCTGAGCCGGACATCTGCACCGACATCATCGAGATGGCTCAGCGTGCAAGACCCGCCCGAGCTCAGCCCGCCGTGAAACGTGCCTTCGTGGGATTCATCCATGGGGCGGAACTTGATGAAGGATCTATGTATGGCGGTGAGATGGCCATCTATTCCAACGGTGAGTCGTCCACGGGAGAGACTACTTCATTGTATCAACTACAAGACGGCAGGCTTGGGGGCTGTTCCGATGGTGACAGTATTCCGGAACCCTATGAGCCGCCGAACAGGGTCGCAATCTTCATGGCCGGAACATAGCCTAGGCAGAATTCTTCAACTGCGGCAGCAATGATCTCCGGGTCAGCGGCAGCGATGGCAGCCGAGGCGAGGAGGCCTGTCTTGCGCACTGGCTCGATTTTGGTGATTCTTTGGATAAACTGACAGCCTTGTTAACAGCAGAGGTTAGCCCGGTGAATCAAGCTCAGCATAACGCAGAAATTGCAAAACTGTGTGACGAGGTAGCACAAGCCAAGAAAGACATGGCGGCGGAGGATGTTAGGATGGCAATGGAGCGAGCTGCTTTGGATGCTCAAGCACAACGGGTCCAGGCTAGTTCCTTCCGGCTCTCCTAGGATCACAACGCTTCAAATGAAATCATGAGAAGAAGGCACCAGAGTCGCCTACCGTAGGTTTATGAGGCGAGGAATCTCTTTGGTACACCTGGAGCAGGGACTAGTAACCAGCCGAAGGTAAACCGGGTTGAAGCGCCTGGGGCTGGAGCGCCGGCTCAGCCGTGCACGACAGAGCCCCCTTGTTTGAATAATACTCTGCCTCAGCATGTGCCAACACCGCCGGGTCATTATTCCAACCCTTTGGATAATATGATCGCTGCAGCGACGCGATTGGCGGCTCTCCTAGTGGATGGCGATTCTCCAGTGGCGGTTGAAACATGAAGAGCTAGGGAACTTCTTCAAACAACATTGGTATAGCAGGAGGCGTATTCTTAAAGTTGAGAGAGGATTCATTCGACCCCTCGCCCAAGCCGGAGTTATAGTAGACACATGGACTCACCGGCCGTTTCAAGACATGACCAGCGCCGTAACCAGCCGCGGGCTTGACCCGCCGCCTGGTGGTGCCCATGGTTTGGCCGATCAGGATAGGGCACGCCGCAAAGCTGAGCAGGCGGCTCACCAACATCTTCCGGTTTATCCGACGGCTTCGATAGAGGCAGGCATGGCCTCGAGAACCATAGGTATACCTTGTTTAGTGCCGGCTCTGCGTAATGAGTGTTGATGTCTACCACACAACCTTCTTCTTGTAGACATTGTTGGGCCTGCAAGTGCACAGGTTTGTAGGACAGTAGCAAATTTCCCTCAAGTGGATGACCTAAGGTTTATCAATCTGTAGGAGGCATAGGATGAAGATGGTCTCTCTCAAACAACCCTGCAACCAAATAACAAAAAGTCTCTTGTGTCCCCAACACACCTAATACAATGGTAAATTGTATAGGTGCACTAGTTCGGCGAAGAGATGGTGATACAAGTGCAAAATAGATAGTTGATAAAGGTTTTTGTAATCTGAAATAATAAAAACAGCAAGGTAACTAATGATAAAAGTGAGCGTAAACGGTATTGCAATGATAGGAAACAAGGCCTAGGGTTCATACTTTCACTAGTGCAAGTTCTCTCAACAATAATAACATAGACCGACCACATAACAAGCCCTCAACATGCAACAAAGAGTCACTCCGAAGCCACTAATAGCGGAGAACAAACGTAGAGATTATGGTAGGGTACGAAACCACCTCAAAGTTATTCTTTCGGATCGATCTATTCAAGAGTTCATACTAAAATAACACCTTAAGACACAAATCAACCAAAACCCTAATGTCACCTAGATACTCCGTTGCACCTCAAGTATCCGTGGGCATGATTATACGATATGCATCACACAATCTCAGATTCATCCAACCAACACAAAGTACTTCAAAGAGTGCCCCAATGTTTCTACCGGAGAGTCAAGAACGTGTGCCAACCCCTATGCTTAGGTTCCCAATGTCACGAAACCCGCAAGTTGATCACCAAAACATACATCAAGTGGCACATGATATCCCATTGTCACCACAGATAATCACGGCAAGACATACATCAAGTGTTCTCATAAAAGACTCAATCCAATAAGATAACTTCAAAGGGGAAACTCAATTCATCACAAGAGAGTAGAGGGGGAGAAGCATCATAAGATCCAACTACAATAGCAAAGCTCGGGATACATCAAGATCGTGCCATAGAGCAACACGAGAGAGAGAGATCAAACACATAGCTACTGGTACATACCCTCAGCCCTGAGGGTGAACTACTCCTCCTCGTCATGGATAGCGCCGGGATGATGAAGATGGCCACGGTGATGGGATCCCCCTCCGTGAGTCTTGGAACAGGGTCCCGATTGGTTTTGGTGGCTCTGAGAGGCTTGCGGTGGCGGAACTCCCAATTTATCTTTTGTTACGGAAGTTTTAGGGTGCGAGTATATATGGGTGCGGGGGTACATCGAGACTCTACGGGGCCCCACGAGGAGGGGGGCGCGGGGGGCACCCTCGTGAGCACCCGTATCTCCTGATGTGCACTCCAAGTCCATCGGGTGGCTTTCCTTCCAAAAATAACTTCTCCAGTTGATTTCGTTTCGTTTTGACTCCGTCTGATATTCCTTTTCCTCGAAACACTGAAATAGGCATAAAACAACAAATCTGGGCTGGGCCTCCGGTTAATAGGTTAATCCCAAAAATAATATAAAAGTGGATAATAAAGCCCAATATTGCCTAAAACAGTAGATAAAGTAGCATGGAGCAATCAAAAATTATAGATATGTTGGAGACGTATCAAGTGTCTGCCCCAGGATTTCAAAGGACCTCGTAAGGTGCCCAACTACATAGCCGACTTACCCCCCGAGGCGTGGATTGAGAGTTATGAGATGGCCATGGAGCTGTTAGAAGTCAGCGATGCTGCGTGTGCCAAATACTTCACCATGATGCTGGATGGGATGGCCTGTACTTGGTTAAAAGGTTGCCTGCAAATTCCATCAGGTCATGGGATGAGCCAAAAACTGGTTTATTCAGAACTTCAAAGATATGTGCAAACAACCCATGTTGATTGTGGATTTGGATGCTTGCGCCCAAGAAGAGGGCGAGTCAACGACCCATTGGGTGCGTCGGGTCAAGGCTATCCTGCACTCATCGAATAACATCAATGTCGGCTCAGCAGTTTTAGTGTTGGCAAAGAATTGCCGTTTTTTTGCCTCTCAAGTAGAAGCTAGGGCGGCTCAAGCGCGATTGCAATGATATGGGACAGCTGATAGCGGCTCTAGTTAAATATGCTGACTCTGATAGTACCATGGACCCCGAGTCTAATGATGATAAGCCGGGAAAGGGAAAGAAGAGCGGCAACACCAAGGGCCAGCAGCATAACCCAGTGAGTCAGGGGGCAATGGTAAGCGCAAGGCTGATAGTAATTCAGATTTTCGAGCCAATACATGTATGCAGAATAATGGTCAGCGTCGGAAGCCACCTCCTCGGACAGGTGGATCAGGTGTCAATCTTGAGCGCTTACTGAATCAGCCCTGCCCAAAGCATGGCACGAAGGAAAGGCCATCCACTCACCTTTGGAAAGATTGTCAAATTATGAGGGAGCTCAGAAATTCTGAATTTTTTTAGAACAATCATGGGCCAGGCGGCGGCTCAGGTTCTGGTGGCAGCGGTTCTCATGGCCTGGGTTACGGAGGTGGCGATTCTAATTCCGGCTTCCAGGGTCACCAACACCATCAAAGAAATTAGGGTGGTTATAATCAAGGTAATCAGGGTGGTTACAATCAACAATCCGGTCAAGGGTCGTGAGCAGCAACAATCGGATATCAAAGTCATCAAAGCGGTGAATAGTGGGCAGTATCATGTATTCACCACAAGTTTGTGCAAGCGGGACCAGAAGCTCGACAAGAGGGCTGTGAACACCGTTGAGCTGGCAGTTCCCCATTACTTACGATGGTCTGAGCAGCCTATTATGTGGAGTCGAGAGGATCATCCGCCCCGGGTTGATAATGCAGGTCACTTGGCTTTTGTGGTGGCGCCTCAAGTTGGTGGATACAAATTCACTAAGGTACTCATGGATGGGGGTAGCAGCATTAATATCCTTTATTATGATACTTCCCGTCGCATGGGGTTGACTGATAAAAATCTTAAACCGTCCAATACTGTTTTCCATGGAGTGGTGCCTGGTAAGTCGGTGTACCCTGTATGCAATACTGAGTTGGAAGTGGCCTTTGGAGATGAGCATGATTCCAGGGCCGAGAAGTTAACCTTTGAAGTGGTCAACATTAGAAGCCCGTACCACGCTCTATTTGGGCGGCCGGCTTATGCCAAGTTCATGGCACGACCTTGCTATGTTTATCTACAGCTTAAGATGCCGGGTTACAAGGGGACCATCATGGTGCATGGAAGTCGGAAAATATCTTTGGAGTGTGAAGAAGGTGATGCTGCTTATGCTGAGTCTGTCTGTGCAACAGAGGAGTTGAAGTTCTATAAAGACAATGTTGATCCGGCCGATATGACATCATTGAAAAAACCAACCACAGAGCATGATCCGGTGTTGAAGTTTAAGTCGGCCGATGACACTAAGCTAGTTGACTTTGTTCCTGGCGATTCATCCAAGCAGTTCAGTATCGGTGACAATTAACCTGGATCCTAAATAGGAAAGCGCGCTCATCGAGTTCATCCATGAGAACCGGGATATCATTGCATGGAAACCTTCTGATATGCCAGGTGTACCGAGGGAACTCGCTGAGCACACTCTTAATATCGATCCGAAGTTTAAGCCGGTCAAGCAATTTCTTCGTCGCTTCAATGAGGAGAGGCGTAAAGCCATTGGTGAAGAAGTGTCCCGGCTCTTAGCGGCTGGGTTCATCGTGGAAGTCTTTCATCCTGAGTGGTTGGCTAATCTGGTGCTGGTACTTAAGAAAACGGCACTTGGCGTATGTGCGTGGACTACACGGACTTAAACAAGGCTTGCCCAGCTGATCCTTTTGCTCTCCCCCGTATTGATCAAATCATTGATGCTACAGCGGGTTGTCAGCGTTTGAGTTTTTTGGATGCTTATTCTGGTTATCATCAGATCAAGATGGCAGTTAAGGACTAGGAGAAGACAAATTTTATTACTCCCTTTGGAGCCTTCTGCTATGTGTCTATGCCTTTTGGGCTCAAGAGTGCCCAGACGACTTACCAACAATGTGTGCAGAATTGTCTTCACAGTCAGATTGGGCGCAATGTTCATGCTTATGTGGATGATATTGTGGTGAAATCCAGAGAGAAGGATACTTTGATAGATGATTTGAAGGAGACCTTCAACAATCTTCGGGTCTACAAGATGATGCTTAACCCAGCCAAGTGCATCTTTGATGTGCCAGCAAGCAAGCTTTTGGGTTTTCTGGTTTCTAACAGAGGCATTGAGGCTAACCCGGAGAAGATCAAGGCCATTACCTCCTTGGCAAAATCGGCGTGTATCAATGATGTTCAACGTCTGGCGGGTCGTATTGCTGCTTTAAGCCGGTTCATAAGCCGGTTGGGTGAGAAGGCCATACCACTATACCAGATGATGAAGAAAACAGATAACTTCGTCTGGAGTGATGCTGCTAATGACGCATTCGAAGCTTTGAAGAAACAGCTAGCTGAGCCGCCAGTCCTTGCTGCACCTATTGATAAGGAGCCGTTGTTATTATACGTGGCTGCTAATGCCCGAGCTGTCAGTGTAGCTATTGTGGTGGAGCGGAAGGAAGCAGGCAAGGAATATCCAGTTCAGCAGCCGGTTTACTATATCAGTGAAGCGCGCATTGAGTCCAAGCAGAGGTATCCGCACTGGCATAAGCTCGTTTATGGGGTGTTCATGGCTAGTCGGAAGCTTAAGCAATATTTTTTGGGTCATCCCATCACTGTGGTTAGTTCTGCTCCCTTAGGGGATATTATCCAAAACAGAGAAGCCACAGACTGGGTAGCCAAGTGGGCCATTGAGCTTGGACCTCATGGCTTAAAGTATATGCCCCACATGACCATCAAATCTCAAGCACTTGTGGATTTCATCAATGACTGGACAGAGCTGCAGATGCCTGAGGAGAAGCTAGATAACACATATTGGACTATTCACTTTGATGCGTCCAGGCAATTGGAGGGCTCGGGGGCTGGAGTTGTTTTAGCTTCCCCTCGAGGTGACAAGTTTTGTTATGTTCTAAGGTTGATGTTTCCCTATACTAACAATGCAGCTGAGTATGAAGCCTTGCTCCATGGTCTTTGGATGGCTAAGGAGATGAACTTAAGCCGGGTGAGATGTTTTGGTGACTCAGACTTGGTGGCTCAGCAAGTTTTAGGCAAATGGGATTCTAAGGATCCACTCATGGTGGCTTATCGTCGTGAGGTTGATGCTATTGCTGGGCACTTCAAGGGTTATCAAGTGGAACACATCGATCGCAGGAAGAATGAGGCGGCTGATGCCTTAAGCCGGTTGGCGTCTCAGCATAAGCCGGTGCCACCTAATACTTTCTTGGATATTCTGCATAACCCTTCTGTCCAATTGCCTACAGAGGAAGATCTGGCTATTCCTGAACCGGAAGCACAATTGGTGGCGGCTCTTGACATTATCCCTGATTGGACAGTCCCATATTTGGCTTATATGACCTGGGGCGAGTTACCTGAGGATGAAACTTTGGCCAATCAGATAACCCGGTGGTCTAAGTCCATGACAATTGCCAATGGCGAGTTACACCATCGCAGTGTCACTAGGGTGTTTCAGCGTTGCGTCTCTCCTGAGGAGGGCCGTGAGATTCTTCGCGAGATTCATGAAGGAGATTGTGGTCATCATGCCGGTTCAAAGTCTCTTGTGGCTAGAGATTTTCGTCATGGATTTTATTGGCTGACAGTTCATGCTGATGCAGAGGATTTGGTCAGTAAATGCGATGGTTGTCAGAAATTTTCACGACGAGCTCACGTGTCGGCTCAAGAATTAAGGATGATTCCAATTACCTGACCGTTTTCAGTTCGGGGGCTTGATATGGTTGGGCCTTTTAAAAGGTCCAAGGATAATAAGACCCACCTTTTGGTGGCGGTTGACAAAGCCGGTCCAAGTGGGTAGAAGCAGAGCCGGTCAGTAAGTGTGACGCAGCAACGGCGGTTCAATTCATCAAAAAGGTGATTTTCCGCTTTGGTTTTCCCCACAGTATTATAACTGATAATGGCACAAATTTGTCCAATAGTGCCATGAAAGAGTTTTGTCAATGTGAGCATATTCGGCTTGACATGTCGTCAGTGGCTCACCCCCAATCCAATGGTCGAGCGGAAAGGGCCAATCAAGAAATTTTGAAAGGCATCAAGCCCCGGCTTATGGTTCCTTTGCAGAGAACGCCGGGTTATTGGGTGGAGGAGTTACCTTTAGTGCTATGGAGTATCAATACTACTCCCAACAGTTCTACGGGTTACACACCTTTCTTCATGGTTTATGGAGCATAGGCGGTTCTCCCTAGTCACATCCGTCATGACTCACCCCGCATGGCGGCTTACGTTGAGGCTGATAAGGAAAGAGCGCATCAAGATGCACTTGACCTGTTAGATGAGGAGCGTGACCTTGCGGCGGTTTGTTCGGTGATTTACCAACAATATCTACGCCGCTATCACAGCCGCCGGGTTAAGACCAGAACCTTTCAAGAAGGTGACTTGGTGCTCCGTCTCATCCAGGACCAAACTGACATGCACAAGCTATCCCCACCTTGGGAAGGTGTAACGCCCCGAATTCGATGCGCCATGTGTCCGCCAGTTATTCGCCGTATTTGCCATGTCATTTGCTTGCGTGTTGCATATTGCCATGTCATCATGTGCATTTCATTTTGCATACGCGTTCTTCTCATGCATCCGAGCTTTTTCCCCGTTGTCCGTTTTGCAATCCGGCACTCCTATGTCCTCCGGCGCCCCTTTTTTGCCTCTTTTTTTGTGAGTTGGTGCTAAACGTTCTCGGAATGGACCGAGGTTTGCCAAGTGACCTTGGTATAGCACCGGTAGACCGCCTGTCAAGTTTCGTGCCATTTGGAGGTCGTTTGATACCCCAACGGTTAACCGGGGAACCATAAAAGCCTCTTTTGTTTGCAGCCCAACAACCCCTTCAAAGTGGCCCAAAGCCCAACAAACTCCCCTCCATGCTCTCGGTCATTCGATCACGATCGCGTGGCCGAAAACCGCTCCTCATTTGGACTCTCCTAGCTCCCTCAACCTATATATATGTGCATCTCCCCCGAAATCCCGGTCTAACCCTAGCAGTCTTCCTCCTCGCGTCGCCGGACATGTCCGCCGGACACCTCACCCCGACCAATCCCATCGTGACACGTCAGCAACCCCGCCGCCCCATCCACTCAGCCGCCGCCACGTGGCTCCGCGTCGTCCCGCGCGCGCGGCAGCGAGCAGCAGCAGCGCTCCGCCCGGCCCAATCCGCTGCCGCCGCCGCCCATGGATGCCCAGCTGCGGCCGCCGCGCCGCGCCGACCTCCGCCTCGATCGCCGCCCGTGCGCCGCGCGCCTCGCGCCTCAGCGTCGGTGCCTCGGTCGCCCTCGGACCCCCGCCGCTGCCAGCTTCGCCGCCGGTGCCTTTCGGACCAGCGCCGCGCCGCCCACCACCGCTTGCCCGGCCTCCGCGCCGCCGCAGAGCGCCGCCGCCGCGGAGCGCATCCAGCGCTGCTCCCTCCCCTCCGGCCTCCTCCGACGCCAGATCCGGGGGCCCCATGCCCGGATCCGTCCTCTCCCGGCTTCCCCGACCTCTCCCTCGACTCCGGCCGCCGTCTCCGTCCTTCTCCGGCGAAGCTCCGGCGAAATCCTCCGCGTTGACCTTTTCCCCGCGAGGTTGAAATATCTGCCAAGTCCCGAAATATTTTGCATAATCATGTCATGTTCATTGCATCATAACTTGCTGCATACTGCTCCGTTTCGTGCGTATAATATGTCAAATTGTTCGTCTCAACGAGTAATTCATTTCATTCCATTGCATAATTTTCATTAGAGCTCATCTTGATTCCCTAAATGCTGTTGGATGAGTGCATGTTGATGTTAATCTGCTGGAACTGTTATAACATGCTCATTTGTCATTTTTGCCATGTTTGATGTGCGCATCCTATGAGGTTGATGTCTACATGTGTTTTGATCTATGCTACGCCATCTTTCCAGTGGTGCCATCCATGTATTTTTGTGGGTCTTGTAGTGAGTGCATCGAGCTTGTTAAGTAGTGTACTTGCTGTTGCTGTTTTCCTGACAGATTCTGTTATATTTTGTTGCTATGTAAACATGCTTCTACTAGTTATTCTATGCATAATCTGGAGATGTTCACTAAGGATGAATTGTTATACATGTCATGCTCTATCCATTCGTGCCCCTGGTTGCATTTATAGCCTGATGTATCATGTTGTTATCTTGCTCCAAAGTTTGCTAAATAATGTTGCTGTCAACCTGTTAACATGAAGTTCAGTTTTGGCCATGTGCTTTTCTAGTGATCCATGTACCCTATGAACTTGCTCTTGCCATGCTTAGCTTCATAAACATGTATTCTTGCTTTTGGTTGCCTTCCCATGCCATGTATTTCTCTGTGGTGAGTGGTTCAAGCTCACCAACATGCCTACTTATTGTTGTTCCTGCCATGTATGAATCTGTCATATCTTTTGCCATGTTTACATGGGTGCCATCTTATCTTCTGATCCTTTTTGGCTCATGGTCAGTAAGGGACTTTTGTTCTATGCAATTAGTAGATTCATGCCATGCCTTTGTTTGCCATGTTAAGCTCCTGTAGCATGTTATTTGATAGCTCTAAACATTGCAACCTGATGTTATTTCTGCTAAGCCTGAAACTGTTATTATTTGCAATCTTTCCATGTCCTTTTGAGCATGTTCTAATTGTTTCTGGAGATAGCTCAGTGTTCATGTTTTGACATGCTTTACCTGTGGTTCATGCCCATGCCTTTTGTTCTTACGTTGAGGTGCTGTAGCTTATTGTTTTGATGCTTGCATTATGCCTAGTTGCTGTTATGGACAGATTGTTGCTATAACTTGTATAGAGTGTATGTGTTGAACTGTTGCTCCGTTTTGAGTGTGCTCTATATGAAACTTGCTTGATTTTTGCATGTCGCTTCATATTATCATGTTACATCCATGTTTGGGAGTGTTTTCTTGATGTTTGTATGCATTTTGTATCAATGCCATGCTTAACTTGTTTTGCTCATATCTTCTAGGCCGTAGCTCCGAATCTAATGAACTTTATGTGTAACTTGACTAGAATTTCGTGTAGATCCTCTTGGTGCTCTTTAACTTGATGTTTAAGAACTTCAACTTAATGTTTGTTCAGTTCTGGACCAATTTCGAAACTTGCATATGAGGACTTACCGGAATTGTTATATGTTGTTCTCGGCCTCATTTAAACTTGCTTTGATGTGTTGCTCTTGTTTGCATCATCTCTTGCCATGAGTAGCCTCATCTAGCTTTCTCATGCATCATGCTTGTTGTGCATCATGTCTTGTCATGTGTGGTGTGTTTACCATGTTGTGTGCTTCTTCTCGATAGTTCCCGTTTTGTTGCGATCGTGAGGACGCGTTCGTCTACGTGTGGTTCGTCTTCGTGGCTTCATCTTCTTCATGGACTCGCTCTTCTTCCTAGCGGGATTTCAGGCAAGATGACCGCTACCCTGGATCTCACTACTATCATTGCTATGCTAGTTGCTTCGTTCTATCGCTATGCTGCGCTTCCTATCATTTGCTCTTCAAGCCTCCCAAATTGCCATGAACCTCTAACCTTTGACACCCTTCCTAGCAAACCGTTGTTTGGCTATGTTACCGCTTTGCTCAGCCCCTCTTATAGCATTGTTAGTTGCAGGTGAAGTTGAAGATTGCTCCATGGTGGACATGGTTTTGTTGGGATATCACAATATCTCTTATTTAATTAATGCATCTATATACTTGGTAAAGGGTGGAAGGCTCGGCCTTATGCCTGGTGTTTTGTTCCACTCTTGCCGCCCTAGTTTCCGTCATACCGGTGTTATGTTCCCGGATTTTGCGTTCCTTACGCGGTCGGGTGATTTATGGGACCCCCTTGATAGTTCGCTTTGAATAAAACTCCTCCAGCAAGGCCCAACCTTGGTTTTACCATTTGCCTCACCACCACCTACTTTTCCCTTGGGAGTCGCTCTCTCGAGGGTCATCTTTATTATAGCCCCCCCGGGCCAATGCTTGTCTAAGTGTTGGTCCGAACTAGAGTCATTTGCAGTGCCCCCTCAGGGAAACTTGAGGTCTGGTTTTAGTTATGGAGTGCTCATCGGTGTTGCCGAGAGCGAGATATGTGCAGCTCCTATCGGGATGTCGGCGCATCGGGCGGCTTTGCTGGTCTTGTTTTACCATTGTTGAAATGTCTTGTAAACCGGGATTCCGAGACTGATCGGGTCTTCGTGGGAGAAGGAATATCCTTCGTTGATCGCGAGCTTATCATGGGCTAAGTTGGGACACCCCTGCAGGGTATTATCTTTCAAAAGCCGTGCCCGCGGTTATGTGGCAGATGGGAATTTGTTAATGTCCGGTTGTAGATAACTTGACACCAGATCCAAATTAAAACGCATCAACCGTGTCTGTAGCCGTGATGGTCTCTTCTCGGCAGAGTCCGAGAAGTGAACACGGTCTTTGGGTTATGTTTGACGTAAGTAGGAGTTCAGGATCACCTCTTGATCATTGCTAGCTTCACGACCATTCCACTTGTTTCTCTTCTCACTCTCATTTGCGTATGTTAGCCACCATATATGCTTAGTCGCTGCTGCAACCTCACCACTTTACCCCTTCCTTACCCATTAAGCTTTGCTAGTCTTGATACCCATGGTAATGGGATTGCTGAGTCCTCGTGGCTCACATATTACTACAACAACAGTTGCAGGTACATGTTATGCGATGATCTTGATGCGAGAGAAATGTTTGCTTGTTTGGAATTCTTCTTCTGCTTCTTCTTCGATCAGGGGATAGGTTCCAGGTCGGCAGCCTAGCTAGCAGGGTGGATGTCGTTTGAGCTTCTGTTTGTGTTTCATCCGTAGGCGGATGGTGCTCTTATGTAAGATGTTGTTGTATTCATGTGGCATTGTATGCCTCTTGTATGTATCCCCATCTATTATGTAATGTTGATGTAATGATATCCACCTTGCAAAAGCGTTTCAATATGCGGTTCTATCCTTGGTGGGACCATCGAGTCTCTTTAGGATAGTATCGCATATTGGGCGTGACAGAAGGACCCTTTGTGGCCAGCAAGAATTTGAACAATGGGTCATACTATCTCATCGATGTTCGAGACTACAAGGACTCACGTCAGTCGGAGGAGGAGACCCACCAGCCGTGGAATATTGCTCATCTTCTGCCTTACTACACTTGAGCCACCGGCTCTTATGATGTACATGTTTTCGACAATGTATATATTACGATGATTATAATAAAGCTGGCATCCCTGATAAAGCAGGGCCTCTGTCGTTTCATTTCTACAAATAATGAGTCTTTTTCATCATAATTTCAAAGGTCACTTGGGGGCTTCCTGCTCGTATTCGAAGCATAGTTGTCGTTACCCTCTTGATCGGCGCAATGCCAAAACCTTATGGTCACTAGGGGGCTTCCTGATCGTATTCGAATCATAGCTGTCGTTACCCTCTTGATCGGTGCAATGCCAAAACCTTATAGTCACTAGGGGGCTTCCTGATCGTATTCGAATCATAGCTGTCGTTACCCTCTTGATCGGCCCAAGGCTACAAAACACTTGGGGGCTTCCTGCTCGTATTCGAAGCATAGATATGACATAACCCTTTTGGTCCGGCTTCCTGCTCGTATTCGAAGTATAGCCTTGTTTTCTCATTTGGTTTGATGTTTTTAACATTTTTTCGGTTCTTCTGGATACTTACTTGCCTTATGGTTTAAAGTGATTCAGGCCATGTAGCCTTAATTCTCATAGCTCATATTTTAAGCATACCCGTGGTTTCTGTTAACCCGGCCTGGTGTGAGGCGATAAGTCACCCATATATGAGGATATTAAGTACTTGGAAGTATTGGCTTATAAGTTTTGGGTTATCACCCTTACTGCATAGGTATCATAAGCCGGTAGTACGATTCAATATCATAGGTATGATATTGTTGTATATGAGGTATTATGACCCGCCCTACTGTAAACCGCCAAGGGCCATTGTGATCTATTTACGTGCAGGATAATTCTAAGTTTCATCTGCACAAATCAACGTGATGATAAAAGGATAATTATCCAGTGGCGGCTCAAACAGCGTTGGGCAAAACGTAAACGTGGACGATGGCATGACAAAGCAAAGTTTTTGCAAGCCTATTACATGACACAAGGAGCCCAAATGATTAAGTGTTTTTCAGAAGATCAAGTATATGAACCACCCAGCAGATCAATTTTCTTGGCTCTGATGGCCTGGAGCTTCTGGATCATCCTTCTCCGCTTCTTCATCCTGCTCTGCTTCCTAGAAGGTTGGTGATGACCAGTCAATGCCATTCAAGGCTAGGAATTCAGCTTCATCATCAATAAGCTCGGACAGGTCAACTTCAGGAGCAAAAGTGTGCTTACGGATTGGGGGAATGAGACCCATCACTTTATAAGTCGGCGTAGGCAGCTTCTAGTTTTCCATGTCATAAGCTGGTTGATATCTTGAAAGATCTGTTTCATTGGCATTCAAGCTGGCAAGAGGGCGTATCTCCTTCATGCAGGCGGAAAAGTCTTTCTTATCAAAAGGCGTGCCACCTTCTTTCAAGCTTGGATACTTGGTCGATATATCTGCCGGGTCTATGCTACGTCTTGAGCTTGCGTTGGTTTTCCTTGAAGAGGACAGGGTGATGCAGCAAAGTAGCGTAAATATTTCCCTCAGTTTTTGAGAACCAAGGTATCACTCCAGTAGAAGGCTCCTCAAAAGTCACACGCACCTACACAAACAAACAAGAACCACACAACCAACGCAATAAAGGGGTTGTCAACCCCTTCACGGCCACTTGCGAAAGTGAGATCTGATAGAGATTGTTGGGGACGTAGCAGAAATTCAAAATTTTCTACGCATCACCAAGATCAATCTACGGAGTAATCTAGCAACGAGGGAAAGGGGAGTGCATCTACATACCCTTGTATATCGCTAAGCGGAAGCGTTCAAGTGAACGGGGTTGATGGAGTCGTGCTGTCGTGATCCAAATCACCGATGATCCTAGTGCCGAGCGGACGGCACCTCGCGTTCAACACACATGCAGCCGGTGGCGTCTCCCATGCCTTGATCCAGCAAGGAGAGAGGAGAGGTTGGGAAGACTCCGTCCAGCAGCAGACGACGGCGTGGTGGTGGTGGAGGGCGTGGCAATCTGCAGGCTTCGCCAAGCACCGCGGAGAGGAGGAGGACTTGGGAGAGGGGGAGGGCTGCGCCAGAACTTGGGGTGCAGCTGCCCTCCCACCCCTCCACTATTTATAGGTGGGGAGAGAGGGGGCCAGCCCCCCTAGATCTCATCTAGGGTTGGGGGCGGCGGCCAAAGGGGGGAGGAGTGCCTCCCAAGTCAAGTGGAGGCCCTCCCTTAGGGTTTCCCTCTCCCATGCGCATGGGCCTTGGGGGCTGGTGCCCCTAGCCCATTAAGGCTAGGCGCCCCTTACAGCACCATGGTGCTGTATTGGGCGTGGTGGAACATTTTCCGGACCTCCGGACCCCTCCGAATCCTCCGAACCTTCCGAAGCTTCCGGTACAATCTGGAAAAACCGAACTTTTCCCGGAACCCGAACAACAACTTTCCATATATAAATCTTTACCTCCAGACCATTCCGGAACTCCTCGTGACGTCCGAGATCTCATCCGGGACTTTGAACAACATTCGGTAACCACATACAAACTTCCTTCATAACCCTAGCATCATCGAACCTTAAGTGTGTAGACCCTACGGGTTCGGGAGACACGTAGACATGATCGAGACTACTCTCTGGCCAATAACCAACAGCGGGATCTGGATACCCATGTTGGCTCCCACATGTTCCACGATGATCTCATCTGTAGAACCACGATGTCAAAGATTCAATCAATTGTATTCAATTCCCTTTGTCTAGCGGTATAGTACTTGCCCGAGATTCGATCGTCGGTATCCCGATACCTTGTTCAACCTCGTTACCGGCAAGTCTCTTTACTTGTTCCGTAACACATCATCCCGTGATCAACCCCTTGTTCACATTGTGCACATTATGATGATGTCCTACCGAGTGGTCCCAGAGATACCTCTTCGTCACACGGAGTGACAAATCCCAGTCTCGATTCGCGCCAACCCAACAGACACTTTCGGAGATACCCGTAGTGCACCTTTATAGCCACCCAGTTACATTGTGACGTTTGGTACACCCAAAGCATTCCTACGG
The DNA here is from genome assembly GCA_021437245.1 of Aegilops speltoides. NCBI lineage: Eukaryota > Viridiplantae > Streptophyta > Magnoliopsida > Poales > Poaceae > Aegilops > Aegilops speltoides. The sequence continues at coordinate 274,384,959 of CM038141.1, forward strand.
TATCTGGGAGTTGCACAATCTCATGGTCTAAGGAAATGATACTTGACATTAGAAAAGCTATAGCATACGAACTACACGATCTTTGTGCTAGGCTTAGGATTGGGTCATGTCCATCACATCATTCTCCTAATGATGTGATCCCGTTATCAACGACATCCAATGTCCATGGTCAGGAAACCGTAACCATCTATTGATCAACGAGCTAGTCAACTAGAGGCTTACTAGGGACATAGTGTTGTCTATGTATCCACACATGTATCTGAGTTTCCTATCAATACAATTATAGCATGGATAATAAACGATTATCATGAACAAGGAAATATAGTAATAATAATTAATTTATTATTGCCTCTAGGGCATATTTCCAATAGTCCCCCACTTGCACTAGAGTCAATAATCTAGTTCACATCGCCATGTCATTAACACTCACAGGTCACATCGCCATGTGACCAACATCCAAAGAGTGTTCTAGTGTCACTAAACTAGTTCACATCATCATGTGATTAAGACTCAATGAGTTCTGGGGTTTGATCATGTTTTGCTTGTGAGAGAGGTTTTAGTCAACGGGTCTGCAAGATTCAGATCCGTATGTACTTCGCAAATCTCTAGGTCATATTGTAAATGCTGCTTCCACGCTCCACTTGGAGCTATTCCAAATGGTTGCTCCACTATACATATCCGGTTTGCTACTCAGAGTCATCCAGATAGGTGTTAAAGCTTGCATCGACGTAACCCTTTACGCCGAACTCTTTATCACCTCCATAATCGAGAAACATGTCCTTATTACTCCAAGGAAAATTTTGACCACTGTCTGGTGATCCACTCCTTGATCACCTTTGTACCCTCTTGCCACACATGTGGCAAGGCACACATCAGGGGCGGTACTCAGCATGGCATACCGTATAGAGCCTATGACAAAAGCATAGGGGATGACCTTCGTCCTTCCTCTTTCTTCTGCTGTGGTCGAGCTTTAAGTCTTAACTTCATACCTTACAAATCAGGCAGGAACTCCTTCTTTTACTGATCCATCTTGAACACCTTCAAGATCATGTCAAGGTACGTGCTCATTTGAAAGTACCATTAAGCGTTTTTGATCTATCCTCATAGATCTTGCTGCTCAATGTTCAAGCAGCTTAATCCAGGTTTTTCTATTGAAAACACTTTTCAAATAACCCTATATGCTTTCCATAAATTCTACATCATTTCTGATCCACAATATGTCGACAACATATACTCATCAGAAATTCTATAGTGCTCCCACTCACTTCTTTGGAGATACAAGTTTCTCATAAACTTTGTATAAACCCAAAATCTTTGATCATCTCATCAAAGCGCATATTCTGACTCTGAGATGCTTGTTCTAGTCCGTGGAAGGATCGCTGGAGCTAGCATACCTTTTAGCATCCTTAGGATCGACAAAACCTTTCTGATTGTATCACATCAACCTTTCCTTACGAAAACTGGTAAGGAAACTTGTTTTGACATCCATCTGCCAGATTTCATAAATGCAGCTAATGCTAACATGATTCCGACGGACTCAAGCATCGCTACGGATGAGAATATCTCATCGTAGTCAACTCCTTGAACTTGTGAAAAACTCTTTGTCACAAGTAGAGCTTCATAGACGGTGACATTACCGTCCATGTCCGTCTTCTTCTTAAAGATCCATTTATCTCAATGGCTTGCCGATCATCGAGCAAGTCCACCAAAGTCCATGCTTTGTTCTGATACATGGATCCTATCTCGGATTTCATGGCTTCTAACCATTTGTCGGAATATGGGCCCACCATCGCTTCTCCATAGCTCGTAGGTTCATTGTTGTCTAGCAACATGACCTTCAAGACAGGATTACTGTACCACTCTGAAGTAGTGCGCATCCTTGCCACCCTACGAGGTACGGTAGTAACTTGATCCAAAACTTCATGATCACTATCATAAGCTTCTACTTCAATTGGTGTGGGTGCCACAGGAACAACTTCCTGTGCCCTGCTACACACTAGTTGAAGTGACGGTTCAATAACCTCATCAAGTCTCCACCATGCTCCCACTCAACTTTCCTAGACAAACTTTTCCTCGAGAAAGGACCCGATTCAAGAAACAATCCCTATTGCTTTCGGATCTGAATTAGGAGGTATACCCAACTGTTTTGGGTGTCCTATGAAGATGCATTTTATCCGCTTTGGGTTCGAGCTTATCAACCTAAAACCCTTTTCACATAAGCGTCGCAGCCCCAAACTTTTAAGAAACGACAACTTAGGTTTCTCCAAACCATAGTTCAAACGGTGTCGTTTCAATGGAATTACGTGGTGCCCTATTAAAGTGAGTGCAGTTGTCTCTAATGCCTAACCCATGGACGATGGTGGTAATTCGATAAGAGACATCATGGTACGCACCATATCCAATAGGGTGCAACTATGATGTTCGGACACACCATCACACTATGGTGTTCCAGGCGGTATTAATTGCGAAACAATTTCCACAATGTCTTAATTGCGTGCCAAAACTCGTTACTCAGATATTCATCTCTATGATCATATCATAGACATTTCATCCTCTTGTCACGAAGATCTTCAACTTCACTCTTAAATTACTTGAACCATTCAATAATTCAGACTTGTGTTTCATCAAGTAAATATTCACAGTACCTACTCAAATCATCTATGATGTAAGAACATAACGATATCCACTGCGTGCCTCAACACTCATTGGACTGCACACATCAAAATGTATTGCTTCCAACAAGTTGCTTTCTTGTTCCATTTCACTGAAACCGAGGCTTTCAGTCATCTTGCCCATATGGTATGATTTGCATGTCTCAGGTGATTCAAAATCAAGTGAGTCCAAACGGTCCATCTGCATGGAGTTTCCTCATGCGTATATACCAATAGACATGGTTCACATGTCTCAATCTTTTCAAAAACGAGTGTGTCCAAAGATCCATCAACATGGAGCTTTCATGCGTTTTATACCAATATGACTTACATGGCAATGCCACAAGTAGGTGGTACTATCATTACTATCTTATATGAACATGTGTATCACTACGATCGAGATTCAATAAACCATTCATTTTGGGTGCAAGACCATTGAAGGTATTATTCAAATAAACAGAGCAACCATTATTCTCCTTAAATGAATAACCGTATTGCGATAGACATTTTCCAATCATGTCTATGCTCAACGCAAACACCAAATAACAATTATTTAGGTTTAACACCAATCTCGATGGTAGAGGGAGCGTGCGATGCTTGATCACATCAAGATTGGAAAACACTTCCAACACATATCGTCAGCTCACCTTTAGCTAGTCTCCGTTCATTCCGTAGCCTTTTATTTCGAGTTACTAACACTTAGCAACCGAACCAGTATCTAATACCCTGGTGCTACTAGGAGTACTAGTAAAGTACACATTAATATAATGTATATCTAATATACTTCTATCGACCTTGCCAGCCTTCTCATCTATCAAGTATCTAGGGTAATTCCACTCTAGTGACTGTTCCCCTTATTACAGAAGCACTTAGTCTCGAGTTTGGGTTCAACCTTGGGTATCTTCACTAGAGTAGCAACTGATTTGCCGTTTCATGAAGTATCCCTTCTTGCCCTTGCCCTTCTTGAAACTAGTGGTTTCACCAACCATCAACAATTGATGCTCCTTCTTGATTTCTACTTTCGCGGTTTCAAACATCGCGAATATTTCAAGGATCATCATATCTATCCCTGATATGTTATAGTTCATCACGAAGCTCTAGCAGCTTGGTGGCAATGACTTTGGAGAAGCATCACTATCTCATCTGGAAGATCAACTCCCACTCTATTCAAGTGATTGTTGTACTCAGACAATCTGAGCACAAGCTCAACGATTGAGCTTTTCTCCCTTAGTTTGTAGGCTAAGAAAATCGTCGGAGGTATTATGCCTCTTGACGTGGGCACGAGCCTGAAATCCCAATTTCAGCCCTCGAAACATCTCATATGTTTCGCGACGTTTTGAAATCGTCTTCGGTGCCTCAACTCTCAACCGTTTAACATTACTGAACTATCACGTAGTTATCAAAGCGCGTGTGTCGATGTTCGCAACATCCACGAGCGACGTTCGAGGTTCAAAGACATCGGCGGTGCATTAGGACATAAGCCTTCTTCGAAGGAACGAGGACAATCCTCAGTTTACGGACCTAGTCCGCATAATTGCTACTATTAACTTTCAACTGAATTTTCTCTAGGAACATATCTAAACAGTAGAACTAAAGCGCGAGCTTACGACATAATTTGCAAAGACCTTTTGACTATGTTCAGGATAATTAAGTTCATCTTATGAACTCCCACTCAGATAGACATCCCTCTAGTCATCTAAGGGATTACATGATCCGAGTCAACTAGGCCGTGTCCGATCATCACGTGAGACGAACTAGTCAACGTCGGTGAACATCTTCATGTTGATCGTATCTTCTATACGACTCATGCTCGACCTTCGGTCTTCCATGTTACGAGGCCATGTGCGTACATGCTAGGCTCGTCAAGTCAACCTAAGTGTATTGCGTGTGTAAATCTGGCTTACACCCGTTGTATTCGAACGTTAGAATCTATCACACCCGATCATCACGTGGTGCTTCGAAACAACGAACCTTCGCAACGGTGCACGCTTAGGGGAACACTTTTCTTGAAATTATGCGAGGGATCATCTTATTTAAGCTACTGTCGTTCTAAGCAAATAAGATGTAAAACATGATAAACATCACATGCAATCAAATAGTGACATGATATGGCCAATATCATATTGCTCCTTTGATCTCCATCTTCGGGGCGCCATGATCATCTTCGTCACCGGCATGACACCATGATCTCCATCATCATGATCTCCATCATCATGTCTTCATGATGTTGTCATGCCAACGACTACTTCTACTTCTATGGCTAACGCGTTTAGCAATAAAGTAAAGTAATTTACATGACGTTCTTCAATGACACGCAGGTCATACAAAAAATAAAGACAACTCCTATGGCTCCTGCCGGTTGTCATACTCATCGACATGCAAGTCGTGATTCCTATTACAAGAACATGATCATCTCATACATCACATATATCATTCATCACATCCTTTGGCCATATCACATCACAAAGCACTTGCTGCAAAAACAAGTTAGACGTCCTCTAATTGTTGTTGCAAGTTTTTACGTGGCTTCTATAGGTTTCTAGCAAGAACGTTTCTTACCTACGTAAAACCACAACGTGATATGCCAATTTCTATTTACCCTTCATAAGGACCCTTTTCATCGAATCCGCTCCAACTAAAGTGGGAGAGCAGACACCGCTAGCCACCTTATGCAACTAGTGCATGTCGATTCGGTGGAACCTGTCTCACTTAAGCGTACGTGTAAGGTCGGTCCGGGCCGCTTCATCCCACGATGCCGCCGAAGCAAGATAAGACTAGTAGTGGCAAGAAAATTGACAACATCTACGCCCACAACAAGTTTGTGTTCTACTCGTGCATAGTAACTACTCATAGACCTAGCTCTAATACCACTGTTGGGGAACGTGGCAGAAATTCCAAATTTTCTATGCATCACCAAGATCAATCTACAGAGTAATCTAGCAACGAGGGAAAGAGGAGTGCATCTACATACCCTTGTAGATCGCTAAGCGGAAGCGTTCAAGTGAACGGGGTTGATGGAGTCGTACTCGTCATGATCCAAATCACCGATGATCCTAGTGCCGAACGGACGGCACCTCCGCGTTCAACACACATGCAGCAAGGAGAAAGGGAGAGGTTGGGGATGACTCCGTCCAGCAGCAGCACGACGGCGTGGTGGTGGTGGAGGAGCGTGGCAATCCTGCAGGGCTTCGCCAAGCACCGCGGGAGAGGAGGAGGACTTGGGAGAGGGAGGCTGCACGGAACTTGGGGTGCGGCTGCCCTCCCACCCCTCCACTATTTATAGGTGGGGAGAGAGGGGGCCCCTAGATCTCATCTAGGGTTGGGGCGGCGGCCAAAGGGGGGAGGAGTGCCTCCCAAGTCAAGTGGAGGCCCTCCCCCTTAGGGTTTCCCCTCTCCCATGCGCATGGGCCTTGGGGGGGCTGGTGCCCCTGGCCCATTAAGGCTAGGGCGCCCCTTACAGCCCATGCTGCTGTATTGGACGTGGTGGAACATTTTCCGGACCTCCGGAACCCTCCGGAACCTTCTGGAAGTTTCCCGGTACAATACCGGAAAAAACCGAACTTTTCCCGGAACCCGAACAACAACTTTCCATATATAAATCTTTACCTCCGGACCATTCCAGAACTCCTCGTGACGTCCGGGATCTCATCCGGGACTCCAAACAACATTCGGTAACCACATACAAACTTCCTTTATAACCCTAGCATCATCGAACCTTAAGTGTGTAGACTCTACGGGTTCGGGAGACACGTAGACATGACCGAGACTACTCTCTGGCCAATAACCAACAGCGGGATCTGGATACCCATGTTGGCTCCCACATGTTCCACGATGATCTCATTGGATGAACCACGATGTCGAGGATTCAATCAATCCTGTATTCAATTCCCTTTGTCTAGCGGTATAGTACTTGCCCGAGATTCGATCGTCGGTATCCCGATACCTTGTTCAATCTCGTTACCGGCAAGTCTCTTTACTCGTTCCGTAACACATCATCCCGTGATCAACCCCTTGGTCACATTGTGCACATTATGATGATGTCCTACCGAGTGGGCCCAGAGATACCTCTCCGTCACACGCAGTGACAAATCCGATCTCGATTCGTGCCAACCCAACAGACACTTTTGGAGATACCGTAGTGCACCTTTATATCCACCCGATTACGTTGTGGACGTTTGGTACACCCAAAGCATTCCTCGGCATCCGGAGTTGCACAATCTCATGGTCTAAGGAAATGATACTTGACATTAGAAAAGCTATAGCATACGAACTACATGATCTTTGTGCTAGGCTTAGGATTGGGTCATGTCCATCACATCATTCTCCTAATGACGTGATCCCGTTATCAACGACATCCAATGTCCATGGTCAAGAAACCGTAACCATCTATTGATCAACGAGCTAGTCAACTAGAGGCTTACTAGGGACATAGTGTTGTCTATGTATCCACACATGTATCTGAGTTTCCTATCAATACAATTATAGCATGGATAATAAACGATTATCCTGAACAAGGAAATATAGTAATAATAACTAATTTATTATTGCCTCTAGGGCATATTTCCAACAGAGATAATATGATAAGGTAAATATTTTTGGTATTTTTATGATATAGATTGGAAAAGTAAAGATGCAAATAAAAGTAGATGGGAAACTTATATGATAAAAGATAGACCCGGGGGCCGTAGGTTTCACTAGTGGCTTCTCTCAAGATAGCATAAGTATTACGGTGGGTCAACAAATTACTGTCAAGCAATTGATAAAAAATCGAATAGTTATGGGATTATCTAGGCATGATCATGTATATAGGCATCACGTCCGTGACAAGTAGATCGAAACAATTCTACATCTACTACTATTACTCCACACATCGACCGACTCCTGCCTGCATCTAGAGTATTAAGTTTATAAGAACAGAGTAATGCGTTAAGAAAGATGACATGATGTAGAGGGATAAACTCATGCAATATGATATAAACCCCATCTTTTTATCCTCGATGGCAACAATACAATACGTGCCTTGTTGCCCCTGCTGTCACTAGGAAAGGACACCGCAAGATTGAACCCAAAGCTAAGCACTTCTCCCATTGCAAGAAAGATCAATCTAGTAGGCCAAACCAAACTGATAATTCAAAGAGACTTGCAAAGATAACTTAATCACACATGAAAGAATTCAGAGGAGATTCAAATATTTCTCATAGATAAACTTGATCATAAACTCACAATTCATCGGATCTCGACAAACACATTGCAAAAAGAGTTACATCGAATAGATCTCCAAGAAGATCGAGGAGAACTTTGTATTGAGATTCAAAGAGAGAGAAGAAGCCATCTAGCTAATAACTATGGACCCGAAGGTCTGTGGTAAACTACTCACAACTCATAGGAGAGGCCTTGGAGATGATATAGAGGCCCTCCGTGGTCGATTCCCCCTCCGGCAGAGTGCCGGCGAAGCCTCCAAGATGGGATCTCAATGATACAGAAGGTTGCGGCGGTGGAATTAGGTTTTCGTGGTCCGTTCTGATGTTTTCAGGGTACGAGAGTATATATAGGAGGAAGAAGTAGGTCGGTGGATGCTCGAGGGGCCCACGAGGGTGGGGGGCGCGCCCACCCCCAGGGGGCACGCCGGGCACCCTCATGGCCGCCTCGGTTGTTGGTTGACGTCCACTCCAAGTCTCCAGGTTTGCATTTGTTATGAGAAGATCGCTCCCGAAGGCTTCATCCCGTTTGGACTCCGTTTGATATTCCTTTTCTTCAAAACACTGAAATAGGCAAAAAACTAGTAATTCGGGCTGGGCCTCCGGTTAGTAGGTTAGTCCCAAAAATGATATAGAAGTGTAAAGTAAAGCCCATAACATTCAAACGGGTAATATAATAGCATGGAACAATAAAAAATTATAGATACGTTGGAGACGTATCTGGCATCCCCAAGCTTAATTCCTGCTCTTCCTCGAGTAGGTAAATGATAAAAACATAATTTTTGATGTGGAATGCTACCTAGCATAATTCTCAATGTGATTTTATTTATTGTGGCATGAATGTTCAGATCCAAATGATTCAAAATAAAAGTTCATATTGACATAAGAAATAGTAATACTTCAAGCATACTAATAAGGCAATCATGTCTTCTCAAAATAGCATGGCTAAAGAAAGTTATCCCTTTAAAATCATATAGTCTGGCTATGCTCTGTCTTCATCACACAAAGTATTTAATCATGCACAACCCCGATGACAAGCCAAGCAATTGTTTCATACTTTAGTAATCTCAAACTTATTCAACTTTCATGCAATACATGAGCGTGAGCCATGGACATAGCACTATATGTGGAATAGAATGGTGGTTGTGGAGAAGACAAAAAGGAGAAGGTAGTCTCACATCAACCAGGCGTATCAACGGGCTATGGAGATGACCATTAATAGATATCAATGTGAATGAGTAGGGATTGCCATGCAACGGATGCACTAGAGCTATAAATGTATGAAAGCTCAACAAAAGAAACTAAGTGGGTGTCCATCCAACTTGCTTGCTCACGAAGACCTAGGGAATTTTGAGGAAGCCCATCATTGGAATATACAAGCCAAGTTCTATAATGAAAAATTCCCACTAGTATATGAAAGTGACAACATAGGAGACTCTCTATCATGAAGATCATGGTGCTACTTTGAAGCACAACTGTGGTAAAAAGGATAGTAGCATTGTCCCTTCTCTCTTTTTCTCTCATTTCTTTTTTTATTTGGCCTTTCTCTTTTTTTTATTTGGCCTTTTTTTTGTAAAGTCCAAAGTCTCATCCCGACTTGTGGGGGAATCATAATCTCCATCATCCTTTCCTCACTTGGGACAATGCTCTAATAATGAAGATCATCACACTTCTATTTACTTACAACTCAAGATTACAACTCGATACTTAGAACAAAATATGACTCTATATGAATGCCTCCGGCGGTGTACCAGGATATGCAATGAATCAAGAGTGACATGTATGAAAAATTATGAAGGTGGCTTTGCCACAAATACGATGTCAACTACATGATCATGCAAAGAGAAATATGACAATGATGATGCGTGTCATAATAAACGGAATGGTGGAAAGTTGCATGGCAATATATCTCGGAATGACTATGGAAATGCCATAATAGGTAGGTATGGTGGCTGTTTTGAGGAAGGTATATGGTGGGTGTATGATACCGGCGAAAGTTGTGGGGCACAAGAGAGGCTAGCAATGGTGGAAGGGTGAGAGTGCGTATAATCCATGGACTCAACATTAGTCATAAAGAACTCATATACTTATTGCAAAAATCTACAAGCCATTGAAAACGAAGTACTACGCGCATGCTCCTAGGGGGATATATTGGTAGGAAAAGACCATTGCTCATCCCCGACCGCCACTCATAAGGAAGACAATCAATAAATAAAATTGTGCTCCAACTTCATCACAAAGCGGTTCACCATACGTGCATGCTACGGGATTCACAAACTTCAACACAAGCATTCTTTAAATTCACAATTACCCAACTAGCATGACTCTAATATCACCATCCTCATATCTCAAAACAATTATCAAGTATCAAATTGATCATAGCATCCAATTCACTTCCTATGATAGTTTTTATTATACCCAACTTGGATGCCCATCATTCTAGGACCAATTTTATAACCATAGCAAATACCATGCTGTTCTAAGAGACTCTCAAAATAATATAAGTGAAGGATGAGAGATCAACAATTTCTTCAAAATTAAACCACCGCCGTGCTCTAAAAGATATAAGTGAAGCACATAGAGCAAAACTATTTAGCTCAAAAGATATAAGTGAAGCACATAGAGTATTCTAATAAATTCTAAATCATGAGGGTTTATCCCAAAAGGTGTGTACAGCAAGGATGATTGTGGAAATCTAAAAATCAAAGACTAATATCATACATGACGCTCCATGCAAAACACATATCATGTGGCGAATAAAAATATAGCTCCAAGTAAAGTTACCGATAGACGAAGACGAAAGAGGGGATGCCTTCCGGGGCATCCCAAAGCTTAGGATTTTGGTATCCTTGAATATCTTGGGGTGCCATGGGCATCCCCAAGCTTAGGCTCTTGACACTTCTTATTCCATAGTCCATCAAATCTTTACTCAAAACTTGAAAACTTCACAACACAAAACTCAACAGGAAATCTCATAAGCTCCCTTAGTGCAAGAAAGAAAAAACCACCACATAAGGTACTATAATGAACTCATTATTTATTTATATTGGTGTTAAACCTACTGTATTCCAACTTCTCTATGGTTCATACCCGCCGATACTAGCCATAGATGCATCAAAATAAGCAAACAACACATGAAAAAACAGAATCTGTCAAAAATAGAACAGTCTGTATAATCTGTAACTTCCGAATACTTCTGGAACTCTAAAAATCCTACAACAATAGGAAGTCCTGGGCAATTTATCTATTGATCTACATCAAAAAGAATAAATGCAAAATCACGTTTCTATGAATTACTAAAATTATTTTCGTGCGTGCAAAAGTTTCTGTCTTTCAGCAGAATCAAATTAACTATCACCGTAGGTTATCCTATAGGTTCTACTTGGCACAAACTCTAATTAAAACATTAAAACATCTAAACAGAAGCGAGATGAAATATTTATTACTAAACAGAAGCAAAAAGTAAGAAACAAAAATAAAATTGGGTTGCCTCCCAACAAGCGCTATCGTTTAACGCCCCTAGCTAGGCATAAAAGTGAGGATAGATCTAAGTAGTGCCATCTTTGGCACTCAATTCATAAGTAGCTCGCATGATAGATTCATAAGGTAATTTGACTTTCTTTCTTGGAAAGTGTTCCATGACTTTCCTTAATGGAAATTGGAATCTAATATTCCCTTCCTTCATATCAATAATTGCACCAATCGTTCTAAGAAAAGGTCTACCAAGAATAATAGGACATGAAAGATTGCAATCTATATCAAGAACGATAAAATCTACGGGAACATAATTCCTATTTGCAACAATAAGAACATCATTGATCCTTCCCATAGGTTTCTTAATGGTGGAATCCGCAAGGTGCAAATTTAAAGAGCAACCATCAAAATCATGGAAAACCTAGCACATCACATAAAGTTTTCGAAATCGTGGAAACACTAGCAACCAAATCACATAAAGCATAGAACTCATGATCTTTAATTTTAATCTTTATAGTAGGTTCCCACTCATCTTAAAGTTTTCTAGGAATAGAAACTTCCAAATTAAGTTTTTCCTCATAAGATTGCATTAAGGCATCAACAATATGTTTGGTAAAAGCTTTATTTTGACTATAAGCATGAGGAGAATTCAACACTGATTGCAACAAGGAAATACAATCTATTAAAGAACAATTATCATAATTAAATTCCTTGAAATCCAAGATACTGGGTTCAATGCTATTTAAAGTCCTGACCTCTCCAATCCCACTTTTACCAAATTTAGCATCAAGATCTAAAAACTCCGAATCATTGGGACGCCTTTTAACTAAAGTTGACTCATCTCCAGTCCCATCATTATTAAGATTCATATTGCAAAACAAGCATTTAATAGGGGACACATCAATAACTTTTAGATCTTCATCATTACTTTCATGGAAACTAGAAGAACACGCTTTCACAAAGCAATCTTTCTTAGCACGCAACCTAGCGGTTCTTTCTTTGCACTCATCAATGGAAATTCTCATGGATTTGAGAGACTGATTGATATCATGCTTAGGTGGAGTAGATCTAAGTTTCAAAGAATCAACATCAAGCGAAAGCCTATCAATGTTCCTAGCCAAATCATCAACTTTAAGCAATTTTTCTTCAAGCAAAGCATTAAAATTCTTTTGGGATCATAAATTCTTTAACGCTATTCTCAAACTCAAAGGGCATCTTATTAAAATTTCCATAAGAGTTGTTGTAGGAATTTCCATAACTATTAGAGGAATTACTAGGGAACGGTCTAGGATTAAAGTTTCCTCTATAAGCATTGTTACCAAAATTATTCCTACCAACAAAATTCACATCCATAGATTCATTATTATTTTCAATCAAAGTAGACAAAGGCATATCATTGGGATTAATAGGAGCACTCTTAGTAGCAAACAATTTCATAAGTTCATCCATCTTTCCACTCAAAACATTAATTTCTTCAATAGCATGCACTTTTTTACTAGTAGATCTTTCGGTGTGCCATTGAGAATAATTAGCCATAATGTTATCAAGGAGTTTAGTAGCTTCTCCTAAGGTGATTTCCATAAAAGTGCCTCCCGCGACCGAATCTAAAAGATTTCTAGAAGCAAAATTCAATCCGGCATAAGATTTTTGTATGATCATCCATAAGTTCAAACCATGAGTAGGGCAATTGTGAATCATTAATTTCATTCTTTTCCAAGATTGGGCAACATGCTCATGATCAAGTTGTTTAAAATTCATAATATCGTTTCTAAGAGAGATGCCCTCAGCGGGAGGAAAATACTTAGAGATAAAAGCATCTTTGCACTTATTCCATGAATCAATACTATTCTTAGGCAAAGACAAAAACCAAATTTTAGCACGATCTCTAAGTGAAAACGGAAATAAGTTCAATTTAACAATATCATTATCCGTATGTTTGTTCTTTTGCATCTCACACAAATCAACAAAGTTGTTTAGATGGGTAACGGCATCTTCACTAGGAAGGCCGGAGAATTGATCTTTCATAACAAGATTTAGCAAAGCAACATCAATTTCACAAGTCTCAACATCATTAAGAGGAGTAATAGGATTGCTAAGGAAATCATTATTATCGGTATTGGAAAAGTAACACAATTTGGTATTATCTTGCGCCATCTTGACAAGCAATCCAACACACAAGCAAACAAAAAGGCAAGCGAAAGAGAGAGGAGATTGGGAAAGAGAGGGCGAATAAAACGGCAAGGGTGAAAAGGGGGAGAGGAAAACGAGAGGCAAATGGCAAATAATGTAATGCAAGGGAGATGAGTTTGTGATGGGTGCTTGGTATGTCTTGACTTGAGCGAAGACCTCCCCGGCAACGGCGCCAGAGATCCTTCTTGCTACATCTTGAGCTTGCATTGGTTTTCCTTGAAGAGGAATGGGTGATGCAACAAAGTAGCGTAAGTATTTCCCTTAGTTTTTGAGAACCAAGGTATCAATCCAGTAGGAGGCTCCTCAAAAGTCCCACGCACCTACACAAACAAACAAGAACCTCACAACCAACGCAATAAAGGGGTTGTCAATCCCTTCACGGCCACTTGCGAAAATGAGATCTGATAGAGATAATATGATAAGGTAAATATTTTTGGTATTTTTATGATATAGATTGGAAAAGTAAAGATGCAAATAAAAGTAGATGGAAAACATATATGAGAAAAGATAGACCCGGGGGGCGTAGGTTTCACTAGTGGCTTCTCTCAAGATAGCATAAGTATTACGGTGGGTGACCAAATTACTGTCGAGCAATTGATATAAAAGTGAATAGTTGTGAGATTATCTAGGCATGATCATGTATATAGGCATCATGTCCGTGACAAGTAGATCGAAACGATTCTGCATCTACTACTATTAATCCACACATTGACCGACTCCTGCCTGCATCTAGAGTATTAAGTTCATAAGAACAGAGTAATGCATTAAGAAAGATGACATGATGTAGAGGGATAAACTCATGCAATATGATATAAACCCCATCTTTTTATCCTCGATGGCAACAATACAATACGTGCCTTGCTGCCCCTGCTGTCACTGGGAAAGGACACTGTCAGATATTGGGTTCCGGCAAAACCCTTAAGGTTTGAACTCTAGGGTGCGCACGAAGATCTAGTCCTTACCGATCCACGCCCCAACACCTCGCCGTGAATCTAAGCTGCACGATGAACAACACAAGGGACACAAGGTTTATACTGGTTCGGGCCACCGTTGTGGTGTAATACCCTAATCCATTGTGTGGTGTGGTGGATTGCCTCTGGGGCTGATGATGAATAGTATAGAGGAAGAATAGCCTCGCGAGGGGTGTTCTTGTGGTGGTGCGGTGTTCTACTTGGAATGGATCCCATCCCCTCTACTGTGGTGGCTATCTCTATCTATAGGGGCCCTAGTCCTCTTCCCAAATATTGAGCGGGAAGGGAGCCAACAGCGGCCATTTTGAAGGGGGACAGCTAGTACAAGCTATCCTGACTAAAGTTGGTCTTCGACTGCCAAAGGGACTGGCGATGACGTTGTCTTGGGCTCCACAGTGACCTCCGTCCTGTCGCTCTTTGAAGGGGGACAGCTAGTACAAGCTATCCTGACTAAAGTTGGTCTTCGACTGCCAAAGGGACTGGCGATGACGTTGTCTTGGGCTCCACGGTGACCTCCGTCCTGCCGCTCTGCTGGTCTTCGTCTTGTTGCACCGATATGGAAACCTTTGCTTGATGCCTCGGTACTCTGCGTCTGTGCTTTCCCCCTTTGCACCAAGGAGGAAGTGAGGACACTGCGCAGGCTGGTACCCGCCTGGTCTTGGTCGTCATGGCTTGCGTCATGTGCACCTCGCGAGGTACTCCTTTCCTTGATATCTCCGCCTTCTCGCGAGCCTGCCTGGTGAGGCCGCATCTGAGGAAGCCTTGCGTCGTCCGCCCCGCAAGGCTTGGCTCCTCGCGAGGGTCTTGAGCATGGGTTGATGGAGACGGGCCGTATTGGGCCCTTTGCTGAGCCACGCCACAGCCGCAGCGAGGAAGTCTGGGTCCCCGTTCCTGAATGCCGACAGAGCCCCCGGCCCAAGGCACTTCGGACTTGGCTTAGCGAAGCCAAAGGGCAAGTCTTGGGCGCCTGGCCCCAACAAGCTCTTGGCCTTGGTCGCCGTGTGGCTGTTGATTGGACGTGGGCGTCTCCGCTTCCCCACGCTGTCTCGGCAACTGCCCGACTGACAAAAGGCTGGCCTGGGTTAGGCTTACCTTCATTGCTCTCATTCGCCTTGCTTCAGACCCCCTTTCCTGCTCTTAATCTCTTGCTTCCGAAATCTCGAGATCTGCCTCATTCTTCCTCCTCCAGCGAGCGATGGCGCCCGCAAGGCCGTGGCCGAGGCTCCGCCGGCTTGGTACTCGCCGGCCCTGGATCCCCCCAACATGACAAAGAAGAATCTCATCTCCACACGCCTGATGACGGTGACACATGGCAACGAGATGGGGGAGACCGGGCTCCGGGCCGGCTCCGCCCACCCGGAGGCCAAGGGGAGTACATTCTACCCCTTCTTCATGAGCACCTTCATTGCCGGCCTAGTGCCTCCTTTCTCCGAGTTCTTCTACGCCGTCCTCCGCCATTACAAGATGCATGATCTACATCTCCATCCCAACTCTGTCGTCCTTCTGTCGATTTTTGCTTACTATTGCGACGCGCGCGTTGGGATGATGCCGTCCGTGGCCTTGCTGCGCCACTTCTTCTCCCTCCAAATCTCCGGCAGCCATACCTCGGCGTGCGCTAGTTTCGTCGCGTACTCCAAGGCCAACGCGATTTTGAAGACGGGGAAGAGGGTTGATGGCTTCCAGAGTCAGTGGGTCATGATGGACGCCAGATGCACCCACTCTCGGTTGGTGTTGCCCACGGAGCAGCCGCAGGCTGACGAGGCGTGGTCTTGCGTGAAGCTTGACGACCAACAGGCAAAGTTGGTGCTGGAGAACATGAACGCCGACCTGAGGCCGAGCAACATGAAGGCGGCGAAGCTGACCGGGGCCATGCTCCTGAGGGAGTTCCTGGCGCAGCGGGTGGCTCCACTTCAGGCGCACTCGCGCCCGTTGTGGAGGCTTGGGGGTGCGGATGACGATCTCCGCCTAAACTCGGAGGCCCTGGCTGACGAGGATCTGGTCGCAGCTCTCCGCTTCCTGGTTGGAGAGGACGTGGAAGGCCTGGAAGGCGCTCCCATCCCCTTGTTCCTTTGCGAAGACTGGCAGCAAGTGATGGAAGCCATGCCCACCTTTGATGGGAGCGGTGTCGGTGTCAAAACCGGCGGATCTCGGGTAGGGGGTCCCGAACTGTGCGTCTAGGCGGATGGTAACAGGAGACGAGGGACACAATGTTTTTACCTGTGTTGGGCCCTCTCGATGGAGGTAAAACCCACGCCCCGCTTGATTAATATTGATGATATGGGTAGTACAAGAGTAGATCTACCACGAGATCAAGGAGGCTAAACCCTAGAAGCTAGCCTATGGTATGATTGTTGAGATGTAATGTTGTGTCCTACGGACTAAAGCCCTCCGGTTTATATAGACACCGGAGAGGCTAGGGTTACACAGAGTCGGTTACAATGGTAGGAGATCTACATATCCGTATTGCCAAGCTTGCCTTCCACGCCAAGGAAAGTACCTTGGGACACGAGCCGAGTCTTCAATCTTCTATCTTCGTAGTCCGGGAGTCCGCGGATATTGATAGTCCGCTATCCGGACACCCCTAGTCCAGACTCCTCGGTAGTCTCAAACGGTCTTCAATGACGATAAGTCCGGCGTGCATAATGTTCGGCATTGCAAGGCGGGTTCCTCCCTTGAGTAATCCGGAGAAGATAATGAACACCAGGATAGTGTCCGACTCTGCAAAATAAATTCCACATTCCAAACGTAGAGAGAATAAAACATATACACTGATTCAATCTGCTGACGTATTAGGCGGCGTGACATCACACCGCCACCAAGCCCTTTGTTTGATTTACTATACCACCTCAGCACGTTTAGCGAAGCGGTTTCCTTGGCACATCCTGTCGAAGCAGAGATCATGTTCCCTTTTATTCCGGGATCCTCATCAATACGTGCGTGGGTAACCCAACCGTTCCCGTCGCCACACCTCCTCTATCGAAGGGGAATCTCAAACGGTCACGGAGACGGCCCTTGGTATTTCTTCCCCCTTTATAAGAGGACCAAGGCCTGTCCTTGTCTTTCAACCTCGCATCGAATCTTTCCTCCGCTCCTAGTTCCAGCACCTAGAGCTTCAGATTCGAGCGCTTCGGACCCCAAACCATGTCCGGCTCCGACCTCCAGGGCCGGTGGATGCCCTCCTCCGTAACAGAGGAGGACATATTGAAGTTGCGGGAGGCCAAGCACCGCCCACGGTTTCAAGACAGGTTGCCTGCCCCAGGGCAGGTCGTGCCAGCCCCCGAGCCCGGCGAATGCGTCGTTTTCGCATCTCACCTCCGTCGGGGATTAGGCTTCCAAACGGATCCCTTTGTGAGAGGGCTCCTCTTCTACTACGGGCTGGACTTCCACGATTTGGCTCCGGAGTCTATCCTCCATATCTCCGCATTCATTATTGTTCATGAAGCCTTCCTCCGTCATCCCCACTTCGCCTGTGGCTGAAAACATTCAAGGTGGAGCCAAGATGATCGGGGCGTCAAGCGGAGGCGGCGGGCGACCATAAGCAAGAAGGTCGATGCCCTGTGGCTCGAAGGTTCCTTCCAAGAGGAACAGGGATTGTGGCAGCAGGAGTGGTTTTACATCACCGCTCCAAGGGGCAGCAAGGAAAAGCCGCCGCCCTCCTTCCGCCCGGGACCTCCACGCCAACTGATGTCATGGGTCAACCAAGGGCTCAATTGGGGGCTGTCCAAGGATGTGCCCGCACTGCAGGGCCGGATTCGAGACCTCCAAACAAGGGAGATCGACCTGGTCAAGGTGATGCAGGTCATGCTAATCAGGCACCTCCTACCCTGCAAACGTCGTCCTCTCCGTTTATGGGAGTTCAATCCGGAGGGACCTCGTATTCTCCAG
This sequence comes from Aegilops speltoides, assembly GCA_021437245.1. NCBI lineage: Eukaryota > Viridiplantae > Streptophyta > Magnoliopsida > Poales > Poaceae > Aegilops > Aegilops speltoides. The sequence goes on from CM038141.1 coordinate 274,403,328, forward strand.
CATTTTATGGGTGCGACACCCACGGAGATGTACAAGCTGTTCTTCGGACCGCAGGTGGCGTGTCCGGATTCGGCCGAGGACGCTGGCCTAAGCCGCGATCGCCCGAATACTCAGGTAAATAGCTCAGAGCCCGGACATTCTATTTGTATGCCTTTCAAAAGATCGCCTCTCGACCCTTTATTTTTACAGAATGGGTGGCAATCAAGGCTGATAAGGTGTCCGCCCTCCCAGAGACCGTGACTGGAGCCCGTGCTGGTCGAATGTTGGAGGTCGCGCCACAGAGGGGGCGACGGGGAGATAAAGGAGCTAATACGCCGCCCAAAGGCGATCAAGAGGAGGGAATCAAGGATCCCTCCTTCAGAGGGAGAAGAGGACCGCCTCCAAGATCCGGAGGTCAAAGCCCCTAAGCGTGGGAAGAAATCCTCACTGGTCCGGCGTCCGGAGGGAATCGGACGCGCAATCATCGCCAAGGACCAGCCTCCAACGAGCCGTGAGTATGAAAAAGGAAGTTAATTAATAAGGAGTATCTTCGTTTATGCTTCAGAGGTAACGAAATATTTATATCGCAGTTCGGATCTGCAGCCGCCTCGATGAGTTCATCCTCGGGGACCTTCTTAGGAGATGATGGAGAGCGTCGCGCTCTGCTCTGCCGCGCCGCCAAATGAGGCAGGCGAGCCCAAAGTGTCGTCACGGAGGGCGTCCCCGAGTCCGGAGGGGCCGGAGAGTTCGGCACCCACCAGAGTCCGGCTGGGAGAACTGAAGAATTTGCTTGAGAGGGCGTCCATTTCAGAAGATCACCGCGCATTAATGCGTATGGTGGTCGGAAGGATTTCATCCGCTGAAAGCGGATTGTGTAATGCCGCCATGAGCTTGCTGGCGGGATTTGAGGTATGCGAAAATAATGCACCCCTTTTTTTTTTAACAGTTGTGCATATAAAAAATGCGCCATGTATAGATAGTAGCCCCTGAGACTCGGTAGGTTGTCGAAGACGACAGCGTGCCGAGGATCGAAAATCTCAACATCTCAGGTAATGAATACCGCCGTTCTGATACAGGTGGCGGTTAGTCCGGGGGCCAGCCGGACTAATGAGTTTGCCGAATTAAGTCGACAACTTGACGTGGCAGATGCTGACATCGCACTTGTCAATCAGCGACTTGACGAGTCGCAAGGTAAATAAATTCTCCGCAGCCGCTTTATTGAGTGGGTCAAAGCCCGCCTCTGATAAGTTATATGCTATTTATACAGACAGTGCTGCTGCTGTGGAAAGCCTTCGGGCTGAACTTGCTCAAGCTAAGGAGCAAGCCTGAAGGAGTGATGCGGCTGCCGCGAGGGCGGCCGAAGAGTTGAAGGCCGAAAAGGCTGCGCACTGGCTAAGCAGGGCGGAGGTGGCCGAATTAGCCAAGAAATTAAAGGATGCTACCGACCGCAGTGAGGCTCTTGAAAAGGAGCGCCTATCGGAGCGGGAAGACCTGAAGAAGACCACCGCTGAAGCCAAGGATGCCCGCTCTGCAATGCGGGCTATGAAGGAGGAGCTGCGCCAATCCGGAAAAAATCGTGGCTGGCAAGCCTTTTCTTATGCGTCACTGGTTTATGGATGCCAAGTACGCTCAATTTGAGTGGCAGTGGAGTTCGGAGGATCCATATATGGACTTGGCTGCGAGTGCGGCTGATGCCGTTAAGCACTTCCGGAGCCAAGGGGATCACGAGGTGGAAGAGTTGTATTGGTCTCAATTCCATAGTCCGGATCGCCCTCTTCCGCTGACGGACAGGTTGGCCGAGTGGGCCGAACTAAATAGACTGTCCGGACTGGCCATAACTGACATCGTGGCCCATGTCTGGCCAGAGAGGTCCAAGGCGACGAGCTACTTTGGCTTACTGCAGCAATTCCTTGGGGCGGTGCCGCATATAAAGGAGATGAAGCGGTCGGCCTGCATCGAGGGCGCGCGGATGGCTCTTGCCCGTGTGAAGGTGCATTATCCCGAGATGGATGCCACCGCCGTTGCCGCCCGGGTCCGGATGAGAGCTGCCTCGCCGAGCACTACTGGGAAGTCATGCGCGGTGCTCAGAAGTAGAGGCGCATGCTCAAAGAATGTAACGCTCAAATGAACGCAGACTTTGTAAATCAATGGTTATAGTTTGAATGCTTTTTATACTTGTGCTTCCAAGTAGTAAAACTTCTCTGTCTTGGCCGTTTAAGTATACTTGTGTATAACCCGAAAGATGCATCTTGGCCACCCCTCGCACAAGGTGGGGTGTTCGCAAAATAGCACGTTTTCACACTTAATCCGACGTCTCGGTCCTGTTATAAGGAGGTGGTAGCGTAGCGAATGAGGCAATCCGGACTATAGTGCTTTATCTCTTTCACTTAGCCAATGGAGCTCGAGGGTGGGGCTACGATATAGCCCCTGATGACACCGCACGTCTCCGTACTTGGGGTGCGTATGTGCCTGACCGAGAAACGGTCCTTCGCCGAAGCGGGGAATTCTAAACATTCCGATGGTCGATCAAGTGGCTGACCAGACTCTCGCTATATCATGACGGTCGGTTTTGGCTTTCATCGAGGTGCTCGCCAATTAACCGGGCACAATCGCAGAGTTCTCCGGTGCTGCGTTAGCGGGTGATACGGAACGAAGGCAGCAAAACACAGAGCGGGCAAACCCAACATTTGACCAAAGACATGATTCGGAGCTGATGCATATAATGCCTAACTCGAGACGCCAACACTCCGAAGGTGTTCGGACTTTATTATAATGGGCGAGTTATGCCCTAAGCCCCTTGTGTCCGTGCGGGCATGGTCTTCGACGCGCCGATGCTAAAGCGCCAGTTCGCTTTGGCTATAGGAAGGAGCCAAGGAGAGTAACAACAAGAGACAGAATAAAAGGTCACGCAGGTCTTAATCAAAAGAATCTCGCAACGGGTCCCTTACCGCACGCTCTGCGCTGTGTCTCCGCTATGCCGTTATCATGGACGAATACGCACGTTGTTCATCTGTAGAAAGAGAGGAACGTTTAGTTTTAGAAACAGTTCGTGCGAAAAATATGCAAAAGAAGAAATATAAATAATTAAAGCAAGGTTTATATGAAACCACGATTGGTTGTGCGCCCAGCCCCCTGTGAAAAGGGTATGTGGCTAGGGAGCCCCTAGTCTGCTGAGTCCGGATTCGTCTATCCGAGTCCAGGGTCTTTAAGTGACCCTCGCACTGAAATGGTGCCATGTGGACCAGGCATCTTAAGTGTGAGAGACGCGTAATGTGGTATGGCGTTGAAGCGGACAAAAGCCTTTCGTCCCAACAGTGCTTGATATTCACTTTTGAATGGGACGATATGAAAAATTAATTTTTCGCGTCGAAATTTGTTCGGCGATCCGAACCCGACTTATAGTAATATCGAGCCTGTGCACTTGGCGTGAGGGCCCGGCGTCACTCCTTTGAAGGAAGTGCGGCTGTGTCTAATCTTGGTGGGGTCTATCCCCATCCGTCGGATCGTGTTTGAATATAGCAGGTTTAAGTCACTGCCTCCATCCATTAGGACGTCTGTGAATTGCAATCTGTCTATTATCGGATTCAATATCAGGGGAGTCCGTCCCGCGCTTCGAACGCTTCTGGAGTAGTCCAGGTGGTCGAAGGTAATTGGTTTTGATATCCAATCTCCATGGTTTGCTGGGCTGGACCGTGCGAAGCTCTTTTTAGAAAGTGCCGCACTGTTTTTCCGTGTCCTCACACGAAGTGAGTTTACCGCTTTGACCCCTTGTGGGAAAGTCTTTTGTTTTCCGGTGCCCTGCTGGCGGGGTTTATCTTCTTCGCTTGACGCGTCGAGCCCCTTGTGTTCGGCGCTTAATCGGCCGGACTGTTTAAAACCCAACATTCCTGTGGGTGTGATTTGCGTGCCTTCCGGGTACTGTGGATTTGACATATCCGACCCAAAATCTTCTTTAGGTTGGACAATTACATCCGCTCATCCTTTAAAGGCTGAGCTTTATTATTTGGCCATGAAGCTTTTAAATCCGGCGTGACCGCCGTGCTCTTTGGGCTTTTTTCTTTATTCCGCGCTGTTCTTTTTCGCTACCGTGATTTTCCGTTCCATCTCTTATCTCGGATGTACTTGGGTCGCTGGTGCTGCTTCTTGCTAGTTAGTTATCCTCCCCGCACGTAAGCGGGTCGGGAGGCTTGTTAATGCGGTGATTGTCCTCGGTTTCTCTTGACCGAGGTGTCCGCAAGCCATTCGTCTCGGACATTGTGCTTGAAAGCTGCTAAGGCTTCAGCGTCCGGACAGTCGACTATTTGGTTCTTTTTGGTAAGAAACCTGTTCCAGAATTTCCGCGCTGACTCTCCGGGTTGTTGAGTTATATGACTTAAATCGTCTGCATCCGGAGGACGGACATAGGTCCCTTGAAAGTTTGCTCTGAATGCTTGCTCGAGCTCTTCCCAACTTCCAACAGTGTTTTCTGGGAGGCTTTTGAGCCAATGACGAGCTGGCCCTTTGAGCTTGAGGGGGAGGTATTTTATGGCATGGAGATCATCTCCTCTGGCCATGTGTATATGCAATATATAGTCTTCTATCAAGACTCTAGGGTCTGTTGTTCCATCGTAGGCTTCTATGTTTATGGGTTTAAACCCTGCTGGGAACTCATGATCCAGCACCTCGTCTGTGAAACATAGTGGGTGTGCGGCGCCCCTGTACTTGTATGTGCCGCTATCGTCGGACACTTGACGTGTTACTTTGCTTCTTGGGGCTTGTTTGGGTTCGTAGATGGACCTGGCTGGGCCGTTGGACGGTGGGGGCTCTATGGCCTCCTCGTCGAATTCGTGAAGCAGCTTGCGCTTCGGGTAGCTCTTCGATTGGTGACCGTTGCCGTATTTATCTGCAGTTTTGAGTACTTTGCTCCATCTTGTCCGGAGCGCGTCTTCCGCTGTTTTGAGCTTCCGTTTTTCCTTCTTCAGGCTTCTTGCTGTAGCGATGAGCCTGTGCTTAAAAAGCTCTTGTTCGACGGGGTCCTCGCCATGCATTTAATTCGCTGCCACCGAGGCTTGTTTCGTCTTCGGAGGGAGGTACATAGCTTTGATCCTCAACCTCCTTCTGCCGCCCTTTCGTGAGGGCTTGCTTCTGCATCCTTCTCCGCTGAGTCGTGCTGGAGGGGGTTGTCTTCGGCACTTTCCGGAGTATTGTTATTTCCTGTGCCGGGATCTATATTCTTGTTGTGGCTGGATTTAGAGCGGCGCCGCTGACGCCGGCGTTTGGGCTGCTTCTTTAAAGAATCTTCCTCCGCTGCTTTTTCGCCATCCCCTTCTTTTGGGGTATCCACCATGTAGACGTCAGATGACACAGGTGGTTTTCCGATTGCCTGCGCGGGCGCGGGTCTGTTCGTCTCCGGCATCGTCGTCCATAGCGTCGATGTCGTTGGAGTCGAAGTCTAGAATGTCGGTTAAATCTTCGACAGTGGCTATAAAGTGGGTGGTGGGTGGGCTCTGAATTTCTTCGTCGTCCGAACTCCAACCGTCCTGGCCATAGTCCGGCTAGGATTCTCCTGATAGCGAGAGATGCTTCAGAGAATTCAGGATATCGCCAAAAGGCGAAAGTCTTTGGAAGATGTCGGGCGGTGAATTCCATAACCGCGCCCAATCAGTTTAATTGGCGGGGCGCGGGAGGCTCGGAGTCCGGTGAGGAGTCCGCGCCTCGGGATCACGAAGTTCGCAGGGACAAGATTGGTATTCGCCCATCACCATGGATGTTGAAGCCCCTGTGGCGTCTATCCACCGCCCTCGATATGGGCAATCGGCTCGGGCTAGTGGCCGGAGCGGATCCGAAAAGGGCCACCAAAGCACCGTCCGACGGCAGAGCTAGATCATGCCCATCGCCCCAAAGGCGGCGCTTGGCTGTGGCTCGAGTCCGTCAAGATCAAGTCTCCGCGGTCATCGGCCGTGAAGCTCAAGCTTCCGAATCGACTCGACGGCGGGCGTAGCTTCGATCTGCTCCGGATGGCCAAGAGAATTGCCCGCATGCAAAGCCGCCCGAATACTAAGATCTGTCCGGGAGGAAAGTCTCACCGACAGCGTTGATGGTTGAAGATGCCACCGATCCTATCGGTGACGACACAGAGGAACTATCAATGAAAGCACCAATGTCGGTGTCAAAACCAGTGGATCTCGGGTAGGGGGTCCCGAACTGTGCGTCTAGGCGGATGGTAACAGGAGACGAGGGACACAATGTTTTTACCCAGGTTCGGGCCCTCTCGATGGAGGTAAAACCCTACGTCCTGCTTGATTAATATTGATGATATGGGTAGTACAAGAGTAGATCTACCACAAGATCAAGGAGGCTAAACCCTAGAAGCTAGCCTATGGTATGATTGTTGAGATGTAATGTTGTGTCCTACGGACTAAAGCCCTCTCGTTTATATAGACACCAAGAGGCTAGGGTTACCTGAGTCGATTATAATGGTAGGAGATCTACATATCCGTATTGCCAAGCTTGCCTTCCACGCCAAGGAAAGTACCTTCCGGACACGAGCCGGAGTCTTCAATCTTCTATCTTCGTAGTCTGGGAGTCCGGCGGATATTGATAGTCCGGCTATCCGGACACCCCCTAGTCCAGGACTCCCTCAAGCGGTCTGGTGCCGGAGGTGCCTCCTGAGGGCCAGGAGGCGGCGGCGCCGGTGGAGTTGTCTATCGATGATTCCCGCGGGGGAGGAGAGGAAGACGAAGAGGAAGAGGAGCGCGACTCAGAGGCGATGAGGGGACGCAGAAAACTTCCCCCCGGCGTAGGGCCAGCATCCTCCGCACCCTGCCGGACGACGACGAGGCCGACACCAGGCGAGGGGGAGAGGATCCGCCCGTGATCCTGAAGGACAGGTCGGGGATGATCTCCCGAGGGGCTACCCCAGCCCTGGCACTGCTCGAAGCCAGCTCCAGCCCTTCTGGCGCACCCTCCTCTGCCTCTGGGCCTCCCGGGGCTGCGCCCCGCAAGAGGCTCATGGGCTTTAAGCTCGGCAGGAGACCGCTAGAACACGCCGTGATTGACCAGTAAGTACTCAAACTCTGCTTTGCTCTTGTTTTTGCTGTCAGGGCTTGATGTCCTCCATCATCTGGTTAGGCTGTCGCCTACGACGAAGAAGCTGAAGGGGGACACGGTGGCTCCACTCGGGGCAGGCTCATCCATTGTGGTCGCGCCCTCGTCTGTGGGAAGGGGAGGTGTGGGGCTCGCACCTCCCCTGCCCGGTCGTCCTTGCGAGGCTAGGAGGAGCGCCCTGGCGGGGTGCTAGCCTCCGTGGCCCCGCTGACTCTGGAGGTGCCGGCGCTTGACGCTGTCGCTGAGGTTGCCAAGACTCAGGAGCTCCCAGTCTCCCAAGCCGTGATCACGCTGCCGTCTTCTCTTCCTGCCCCACTGATTCCTGACTCCTCTGTCTCCTCTGCCGTCTTGGACCGTGCCGCCGCTGAGCTAGGCTGGCTGCGAGAAGACCTCCAGGGTGCCAACCCTCGCCTGGTGGCCGGGCGCCTGGGGCTGATCTTTGGCTGGGTTCATTCCGAGACCTCCGTCTGAGCGGCGCTGAGCCAAGCTGCAGCAGCTTCCGAGGAGGAAAAGCAAACCGCCACCTAGGCCGCGGCCGCTCGTGATGCAGCGCTGAAGGACACCTCGATCGCCCAGGACCACTGCAAGGCACTGTAGGATGAGCTGTGGGGCCTGCGCGATGAGCTCGCCAAGGAGGCTCGCGACCGCCAGGCAAAGGAGGAAGAGATGAAGGCTCAGGAGGCTGCCATCGGGGACCGCGACGTCGAGCTGTCTGCTGATCGCAGCTGACTGAAGACTCTGGAGCAAAAGCTGAAGGCGGAGAAGGCCGAGCTGGACACCAAGGCGAAGGTCTTGGCCGAGGATCACGTGGCCTTCACGGATCTTGAGGAGAGATCTCGCAAGGCGCTGAAGTCACTTTACTATGATGGCCTGGAGAAGCCGCTGGCCGGAGCCAAGGACGACCCCGCCAAGCTGCTTCCCTTCTTGGTCGAAGTGCTTGAGGAGGTCATGACCGGCATTGGCCCCATGGCCGAGGTTGAAGCTCGCATCCTTTCTTCTGCGGCGCTGACTCGGGTCCTCAGCCACGTATACCTTCGCAACCCCGGCGCCAACCTTGATGATCTGCTGGAGCCTGTGGATGTAGAGCGCTCCGCCGCTGCCGCTGAAGCCATGAAGGGCCGAGCGGAAGCCCTACTGACGAAGTTCCGTGCCTTCCCCACTGCGCCCAAGGTAGGTACTGCTGGTTCTGCGGCCTCGGGAGGTGGAGCTGACAAGCGCAACTCCGCCACAGAGGCGGGCTCCTGGTGAATGTTGGCGCTGCCCAAGGGTGATCTTCTCGCGGCTTCTTTCCTGTTTCAACTCCTGCAACATGCACCATGCCTCGTGGAGGCGTTTAAACTTGTGTTTGGTATCGTGAGGAAAATTTATGGTTTGTAATGTTTGCTTCTGAATTTGCGAGATTTTACGATTTCCTTCCTATTTTCTTTGTGTTCTACATCGGCAGGGCCCGGCCCCGCGCATACCTCAGCCGCCGTTAGCCTCGACCGGATCACCAGGACGGGACCAATGAGTGAGAGGCTACGTGACAAGTTAGGCTCCTTAGTCGCGATGCTTAGGAGCCCCCCTTGACGCGCAAACAGCAGATAGGGAGGGGGTGTAGGAGTAGATCTGTCGTTCTATGTCGGCAGGGCCTGGCCCCGCGCATACCTCAACCGCCGTTAGCCTTGCTGAACTAAGGAGTGAGGGGCTACGTGACCAGTTAGGCTCCTGAGTTGCGATGCTCAGGAGTCCCCCTTGATGCTCAAATGGTCTTCATACCTTGGCTCCGCTCGGGGAGGGGCGTGCGACGACCAGTTCCGAGGGACCTGGCTGGGTGGCGTGCGCTCAGGCGTGACCCGGGTGCAGCCCCCTGTTGGGAACGTAGTAATTTCAAAAAAATTCCTACGCACATGCAAGATCATGGTGATGCATAGCAACGAGAGGGGAGAGTGTTGTCCATGTACCCTCGTAGACCGTAAGCGGAAGCGTTATGACAACGCGGTTGATGTAGTCGTACCTCTTCATGATCCGACTGATCCAAGTACCGAACGTATGGCACCTCCGAGTTCAGCACACGTTCAGCTCGATGATGATCCCCGGACTCCGATCCAGCAAAGTGTCGGGAATGAGTTCCGTCAGCACGACGGCGGGGTGACGATGATGATGTTCTACCGACGCAGGGCTTCGCCTAAGCACCACAACGATATGACTGAGGTGGAATATGGTGGAGGGGGCACCGCACACGGCTAAGGAACGATCACGAAGATCAACTTGTGTGTTCTAGGGTGCCCCCCTGCCCCGTATATAAAGGAGCCAAGGGGGAGGGGGCGGCCGACCAAGGAGGGCGCGCCAAGGGGGAGTCCTACTCCCACCGGGAGTAGGATTCCCTTCTTTCCTAGTTGGAGAAGGAGAAGGGGGAAGGAGGAGGAAGAGGGGAAGGAAAGGGGGGGCGCCGCCCCCTCTCCTTGTCCTATTTGGACTAGGGAGGGGAGGGGGCGCAGCCTGTTGGGGAACATAGTAGTTTTAAAAAATTTCCTACGCACACGCAAGATCATGGTGATGACATAGCAATAAGAGGAGAGTGTTGTCCACGCCCTCGAGACCGAAGCGAAGCGCTAGCACAACGCGTTGATGTAGTCGACGCCTTCACGATCCAACCGATGCAAGTACCAAACGACGGCACCTCCGAAGTTCAGCACACGCTCAGCTCGATGACGATCTTCGGCCCGATCTAGCAAAGCTCGGAGATGATTTCCCACAAGACGACGGCGTGGTGACGATGATGATGTTCTATCGCGCAGGGCTTCGCCTAAACTCTGCTGACGATATGACTGAGGTGGAATATGGTGGAGGGGGCACCGACACGCCAAGGAACGATCCGTAGATCAACTTGTGTGTCATGGGGTGCCCCTGCCTCAGATATAAAGGAGCAAGGGGAGGGGCCGCCAAGGAGGAGGAGGTGCGCCTAAGGGGGCAATCCTACTCAAGTAGGATTCCCCCTCTTCAAGTCCTACTAGGAGAAGGGAAGGAAGGGAGGAGAAGGAGAGGGAGGAGAAGGAAAGGGGCAGGCCCCTAGTCCAATTCGGTTTGGGCTAGGGGCCGCTACTCTACCTCCTCTCTTCCACCACTTGGCCCATGAGGCCCATTGCTTCTTCCTCGTATTCCCGTAACTCCCGGTACTTCAAAATACCCGAATCACTCGGATCCTTTCCGAAGTCCGAATATAGTCGTCCAATATATCGATCTTTACGTCTCGACCATTTCGAGACTCCTCGTCATGTCCCCGATCTCATATGGGACTCCGAACTCCTTCGGTACATCAAAACTCATAAACTCATAATAAAACTGTCATCGAAACCTTAAACGTGCGGACCCTACGGGTTCGAGAACTATGTAGACATGACCGAAGCAAGTTTCCGGTCAATAACCAATAGCGGGACCTGGATGCCCATATTGGCTCCCACATATTCTACGAAGATCTTTATCGGTCAAACCGCATAACAACATACGTTGTTCCCTTTGTCATCGGTATGTTACTTGCCCGAGATTCGATCGTCGGTATCCAATACCTAGTTCAATCTCGTTACCGGCAAGTCTCTTTACTCATTACGTAATGCATCATTCCGTAACCAACTCATTGGTCACATTCCTTGCAAGGCTTATAGTGATGTGCATTACCAAGAGGGTCCAGAGATACCTCTCCGACAATCGGAGTGACAAAACCTAATCTCGAAATACGCCAACTCAACATGTACCTTTGGAGACACCTGTAGTACTCCTTTATAATCACCCAGTTACGTTGTGACGTTTGGTAGTACCCAAAGTGTTCCTCCGGTAAACGGGAGTTGCATAATTCTCATAGTTACAGGAACATGTATAAGTCATGAAGAAAGCAATAGCAATATACTAAACGATCAAGTGTTAGGCTAACGGAATGGGTCATGTCAATCACATCATTCTCCTAATGATGTGATCCCATTAATCAAATGAAAACACATGTCTATGGTTAGGAAACATAACCATCTTTGATTAATGAGCTAGTCAAGTAGAGGCATACTAGTGACGTTATGTTTGTCTATGTATTCACACATGTATCATGTTTCCGGTTAATACAATTCTAGCATGAATAATAAACATTTATCATGATATAAGGAAATAAATAATAACTTTATTATTGCCTCTAGGGCATATTTCCTTCACAGCCCACCTCTTGCCTCCTCTCCTCTTCTCCCTTAGGGCCCATGAAGGCCCAATAACCCCCGGGAGGGTTCCGGTAACACCCCGGTGCTCCGGTAAAATCCCGATTTCACCCGGAACCATTCCGATATGCAAATATAGGCTTCCAATATATCAATCTTTATGTCTCGACCATTTTGAGACTCCTCGTCATGTCCGTGATCACATCCGGGACTCCGAACAATCTTCGGTACATCAAAACTATTAAACTCATAATAAAATTGTCATCGTAACGTTAAGCGTGCGGACCCTACGGGTTCGAGAACTATGTAGACATGACCTAGAACTGTTCTCGGTCAATAACCAATAGCGGAACCTGGATGCTCATATTGGCTCCTACATATTCTACGAAGATCTTTATCGGTCAAACCGCATAACAACATACGTTGTTCCCTTTGTCATCGGTATGTTACTTTCCCGAGATTCGATCGTCAGTATCCAATACCTAGTTCAATCTCGTTACCGCAAGTCTCTTTACTCGTTACGTAATGGCATCATTCTGTAACTAACTCATTAGCTACTTTGCTTGCAAGGCTTATAGTGATGTGCATTCTTGAGAGGGCCCAGAGATACCTCTCCGACAATCGGAGTGACAAAACCTAATCTCGAAATACGCCAACCCAACATGTACCTTTGGAGACACCTGTTGAGCTCCTTTATAATCACCCAGTTATGTTGTGATGTTTGGTAGCACACAAAGTGTTCCTTCGGTAAACGGGAGTTGCATAATCTCATAGTTACAGGAACATGTATAAGTCATGAAGAAAGCAATAGCAACATACTAAACGATCAAGTGCTAGGCTAATAGAATGGGTCATGTCAATCACATCATTCTCCTAATGATGTGATCCCACTAATCAAATGACAACACATGTCTATGGTTAGGAAACATAACCATCTTTGATTAATGAGCTAGTCAAGTAGAGGCATACTAGTGACATTATGTAAGTCTATGTATTCACACATGTATCATGTTTCCGGTTAATACAATTCTAGCATGAATAATAAACATTTATCATGAGATGAGGAAATAAATAATAACTTTATTATTGCCTCTAGGGCATATTTCCTTCACCCCCGTGTCCAGCCCCCTCGTGTGGCGCTCCCGAGGGGAGGCATTGTGATGAGGCCAGACACTAAGCTCCGGTCTCCCTGAGGTTGATACAGCCGTGGGCTGCCCTCAGTTGTTTATCACCAGCGCGGAGCATAGCGCTTCCGGATGTGTACGGGCATAGCTGCTCCTCGGTAGTGTCGTCAGCCAGCGCGGAGCAGGGTGCTTCCACTGGTATGTGGGAGGGGGGGCCCTCCAAGAGGAGTCCCCGGGGCGTGTACAGCCCCGCCCTGACACGTGGCCGGCACGGTAGGGCTAGACGACGTGTATCTGGGCACTCGTGAGCCAGTGCGGGACTCACAAGGCCCTACCTCAAGGTAGGTTGCGCCTGATCTTGAAGCCTTGGGCGGCCGAGGGTTCCTGTGAGGTGGTCAGATACAAATGCTCTACGTCCTCAGGTCCCGGCCCTTGAGCGAGCTCAACCGCCGCTGGTATGCCATGTCGCGATGCCATGGACAAGGCCAGGGGGTGAGGGCTGGAGAGCCAGTAAGAGCTCCTGAGTTCCGATGCTCAGGCACCCCCCTTTTAACGTGCAAGAGATTTGTATGAGGAAGAAAAAGGCCCGTGGTAGGCGGGAGATGATAATCATAGGCAGGTTAAGCATGAAGGGCAAATCAGCTTAGATAAATGCAGGAAGGATACATGCCACTAGGTCAGGCCCGAGCGGCTTGGGGATGATGCAGCACGAGGGGCGCCCCCAGCACTGTAGACTAAAAGCATAAGCAAAAGGGATACATGCCACAGGGACAGACCCATGCGGCCTAGGAATAATGCAGCCCTGAGGGCACTCCCAGCTGAAATGAACTCGAAAGATGTCACCTGATACCATTGTAGAGCGGGTGTTGGAGTTGCTGACGCTGCACGGTGAAGAGGCCGATCCTCACGAGCCACCGGAGCCCGGAGCCTCGGGAGGCTCTGGGGGTCCAAGCGGTTCCTCGAGGACTATCTCCATCTCCGCCAGGACCGCGTGGTGCCTGGCCTCCTGAGATGCTAGTGAGAAGCGACCGCGTTCGGCACACCGAAAGGCATGCGAACATAGCTGTGCGGCGGACCCTCGCAACGTCCCACGCGCGAAGGCCAGAAGCGCTCCTGAGATGCGACTTGACTGAGCCCTGGGTAGTCGATGCAGACGCACAGCCCGCCATCCTTGCCTGGATGGGGAGCTACGCCAGGTAGGCGGTGATCGCCGCGTATGACTCTTGATTCATGCAGCTCCTGAGTAGCCTTGGTGATGAACTCCTAAGGGTTGGGCCCTCCTTGCCTCATGCCTTCCTGAGGTAAACGTGCCGCGAAGCACGCCTTCAAGTGGTGCCCGAGCGCCTCCCTCGTGATCTTGGCAAAGTCTGAGGCCCTCCAGGAGAGAGCCCTCGAGCCTTGCCCGAGGAGGGTTCTGGGCACGCCTTCCTATGTGACAGAGGGAGGCGCCCCTTGCACAGGCGCAGATCCTGATGCGGTGCCTCCGGAGATGCCAACCTCCTGAGGCCTTGAGCTAGGCGATGTCTTCTTATTCTTGGGAACTGCCTCGGTAGGGTTCTCGCTCCTGCTGTCTTAGTCCTCGACGGATGCAGCTTGAAAGGCATGCTCAAGAGAGCATACCGCGTCCTTCTCTTCGCAGGGGACTGTGATGATTCCGCCGCTTCCCGACATCTTGAGAATATTGTAACCATCGTGAGTTACCACCATGAACTTGGCCAGGGCTGGATACCCGAGGATGGCATTGTATGGCAGGCGAATGTGGGCAACGTCGAAGTCGATAAGCTCGGTGCGGTAGTTATTGCGCTGTCCAAAGGTGACGGGGAGGCGAACCTGCCCTATCGGAGTGGTGGAGCCATCAGTGACTCCTGAGAAAGGCTTGGTTGGGTGAAGTTGATCATATGGCACTTGGAGATTGTTGAACGACTCGACGGACAGAACGTTGAGTCCTGTGCCACCATCGATGAGGGTCCTGGTAACCTGCACATTGCTGATGACTGGGGAACAAAGCATTGGGAGGATGCCAGTTGTGGCCGTGCACTTTAGTTGATCCGCTGACCTGAACGTGATGGTACACGTGGACCACCTGAGTGGGCACGTGGCCTCGAGCTTGGGGAGGACTGCATTCACCTCACGGGCAAACTGCTTAAACATGCGCTGAGAGGCTGGGGCCTGGGCACCGCCCAAGATGCAAGTGATAGCACGTGGCTCCTAGAAGCCCCCAGCCCCCTCGTCCTGGTGGTGGTCGTCATTCCTTCTTGGCGGTGGTGGCAGAGGAGGAAGGCGTGCATTGCCCTGCGGGCGATCCTCGCGAGGCTGATCCCTCCAAGCCCCCTCACGAGGCTGGTCCTGCCAGCGATCCTCGTGAGGTCGGTCATGCCACTCCTGGGGAGGGCCTCGGTCATCCCATCGTCCTCCGCCTCTTCCTCCTCCTCGGCCGTAACCCTGGTCGTTGCGCTCAGGTCGGCGACTGATGCGTCCTTATCGGACGGCTCTGAGCTCTTGGTATCCGTTGGTGTTGTGGGTGTAGAGGTTGTGGTAGGCGCAGAATCGGTTGGCCTTGGACGACTCCGGCTGGTCCCTGTCGTGCTTCATGTCTGGTTCTGCTGCAAGCACAATTGCCCCTTTGCGCTTCACGTCCTTGGCCTTGGCTTTCTTCTCTTCTGGGTCAGCGGCTGGAAGCTCGAGGAGGGATAGGCGCCCCTCCTCAGCTCTTGCGCACTTGGTCGCCAGGTTGAACTACTCCAGAGATGTGCACAGATCCTCGTGGATGGCGAGCTCCTCCTTCATCTTGATGTCGCGGACACCGTCAGAGAACGCTGAGATGATGGCCTCCTCAGTCACCTTGGGAATCTTGAGGCGAGCGTTGTTGAAACGCTAGATGTACTTCTGCAAGATCTCTCTTGGCTGTTGCTTGATGCGGCGCAGGTCACCCACGACCGGAGGACGGTTGCGAGTGCCCTGGAGGTTGGCGATGAAGCGGGTGCGCATCTCGTCCCAAGAGGAGATTGAGCCGGGAGGCAGTTTCAGGAGCTAGGTGCGGGCACCATCCTTGAGCGCCATGGGAAACCAGTTCGCCATGACCTTTTTGTCTCTGTTGGCTGCCTCGATGCCCAGCTCGTAGGGCTGCAGGAACTCCGCGGGGTCGGCAGTGCCGTCGTAGCGGGGAGGCAGATCCGGCTTGAACTAGCCCGACCAGTCGACGCTTCATAGATCAACGGTGAAGGCGCGGCAGTCTGCAGTGGCCATCGGAGCCCTTTGAAGACGTGGGGCTTGCTCTTGATGGTTCCCGCATGCCGCCGCCATGGATGCGATGAAGCGATGGAACGCGGAACAGCGGAAGAAAGATTCTGGCGCACCCCTACCTGGCGCGCCAAATGTCGGATATCGGGTTTCGGCAAAACCCTTAAGGTTGGAACTCTGCCTACCGATCCACGCCCCAACACCTCGCCGTGAATCCAAGCTACACGATGAACAACACAAGGGACACAAGGTTTATACTGGTTCGGGCCACCGTTGTGGTGTAATACCGTAATCCAGTGAGTGGTGTGGTGGATTGCCTCTGGGGCTGATAATGAACAGTATAGAGGAAGAACAACCTCGCGAGGGGTGTTCTTGTGGTGGTGCGGTGTTCTACTTGGAATGGATCCCATCCCCTCTAATGTGGTGGCTATCTCTATTTATAGGGGCCCTGGTTCTCTTCCCAAATATTGAGTGGGAAGGGATCCAACAACCGCCATTTTGAAGGGGGGCAACTAGTACAAGCTATGCTCACTAAAGTTGGACTCCGACTGCCAAAGGCACTAGCGATGACGCCGTCTTGGGCTCCACGGTGACCTTCGTCCTGCCGCTCTGCTGGTCTTGGTCTCGTTGCACTGATATGGAAAACTTTTCTTGATGCCTCGGTACTCTGGGCCTACGATTGCCCCCTTTGCACCAAAGAGGAAGCAAGGACACTACGCAGGCTGGCACCCGCCTGGCGCTCGCCTGGTCTTGGTCGTCATGGCTTGCGTCATGAGCACCTCGCGAGGTACTCCTTGCCTTGATCTCTCTGCCTCCTCGCGAGCCTGCCTGGTGAGGCCTCCCCTGAGGAAGCCTTGCATCGTCCGCCCCGCGAGGCCTGGCCCCACGCGAGGGTCTTGAGCTTGGGTTGATGGAGACGGGCCACTGCTTGAGCCACGTCGCAGGCCGCAGGCAGGCAAGTCTGGGGTCCCCCGTTCCCAGAACGCCGACAGACACCGCAAGATTGAACCCAAAGCTAAGCGCTTCTCCCATTGCAAGAATGATCAATCTAGTAGGCCAAACCAAATTGATAATTCGAAGAGACTCGCAAAGATAACTTAATCACACATAAAAGAATTCAGAGGAGATTCAAATATTTCTCATAGATAAACTTGATCATAAACCCACAATTTATCGGATCTCGAAAAACACACCGAAAAAAGAGTTACATCGAATAGATCTCCAAGAAGATCGAGGAGAACTTTGTATTGAGATTCAAAGAGAGAGAAGAAGCCATCTAGCTAATAACTATGGACCCGAAGGTCTGTGGTAAACTACTCACAACTCATAGGAGAGGCCTTGGAGATGATGTAGAGGCCCTCCGTGGTCGATTCCCCCTCCAGCGGAGCGCCGGCGAAGGCTCCAAGATGGTATCTCGCGGGTACAGAAGGTTGTGGCGGTGGAATTAGGTTTTCGTGGTCCGTTCTGATGTTTTCAGGGTACGGGAGTATATATAGGAGGAAGAAGTAGGTCGGTGGACGCTCGAGGGGCCCACAAGGGTGGCGGCGCGCCCACCCCCAGGGGGCACGCCGGGCACCCTCGTGGCCGCCTTAGTTGTTGCTTGACGTCCACTCCAAGTCTCCAGGTTTGCATTTGTTCCGAAAAGATCGCTCCCAAATGTTTCATCCCGTTTGGACTCCGTTTGATATTCCTTTTCTTCGAAACACTAAAATAGGCAAAAAAAATAGCAATTCGGGCTGGGCCTCCGGTTAGTAGGTTAGTCCCAAAAATGATATAAAAGTGTAAAGTAAAGCCCATAAACATCCAAAATGGGTAATATAATAGCATGGAACAATCAAAAATTATAGATACGTTGGATACGTATTAGTATACCATGCTTTGGCCCGGCTCAAGGCCATCACAACGCCGGCTCTTGCGGATGATCACTTCATCTCATTAAACCTCTCAGGCATAACATAAAGCTTCCTCAAGACCTCAACCAAGAGAGTCGGTGCTTGATTAGTCGGAGAATTTGTGGCCAGTGCGCGTTGAGTCCAAGTACAGAGATGTTCAACAAGTATGTAAACCGTCTTCAGCTTCACAAGCATCTTTTGGATAAGGTTGGTGCTCCTGGGACATGAATAATAATCATGGATGGATTAGAGGCAGTTTATATCATCAAGGAAGATATTCAAATTTGATACTTGCAAGACGCCTTACCAAAGATAGCAGAAACCATCTGAGACACATGGCATTTTAAGCCGGTAAGTTCAGTGGTCACCTCCTGAAGAGCCGCCTCCGCCTTCTCAGCCCGTTGTATCAAGGCAGTCTTCTCTTCAGCCCAGGTGCTTTTTTCAACTTCAAAGCTGGTCTTCAACTTTCCATTTCATCCAGGATAAATTGGAGTTTTGGGTCTGCCTTTCGGGTCACAGATTCTTGCAGCTCCAGACGAGTCTTCACATCAGTCAACTCTTATTAAAGTTGAGTAGTGGTGGCCTATACATACACCGGTTCAAAATCATGGTCAGATTTGGATTACAGAAATGAAGTCCCAAGCACTTTACAAGCAAGAGTACTTGGCACTTGGGGGCTAATGCCTGCCGAAACAATTACTCATACAACGGTTCATGTGAATAAGTCCCAAGCACTTTGCAAGCAAGAATACTTGGCACTTGGGGGCTAATGCATATTACTTGTTTTTTCACGGTTATTTTATGATGACCCGGATGTGCTGAAAATAAACACAGCCGGCTCATGGGGGCTACACAAGTAAATCTCTGATTTATAAAATAATGATGCAAAGGACCGACTCATTCATGCTGATTAAACCGGCCCTTGGAGGCTACGGATTCAGTGTTAATCATTATAGATCTTCTTTAACCCGGATGCTTGAAGCCGGATTTTGAAGGATTCTACCTAAGGATATTATTTATGATCATGGTTAATTTAAGTCTACAACATATTCAATTCCATCATAAACAGTAGACTTGGGGGCTGAAAGGATGTGCATAACTCAATATAAAAGGAGTTCATACCTCAAATCTTTGGTGCATCTGCTTTACCATGTCAACTTCAAGATCATGGCTGGTGTGCACTTGATTAAGATAGCCAGAATATACTTCAATGCTCAATTGTGAGTAGTCGGCAACTTCAAATCTCACCTTTTGCCGTTCAATGTATTCTTCCTTGGCAGAGTGCTTGGCTAATACAGTAGGCCTTCCCGGCTCTCTAAAGCCGGTGTTGGTAATCACCACATCATCATCATCATCATGTGTCTCAGCCGTTTTAACTGGGCTTGATGCTTCAGTGTTCAAAGGATCATCATTTGCTTGATTGATAGAAGGGTCATGAGTCACTGGTGGAACGTCAAGAACTGGCTCTGACGGTTGAGGAGCGGAGGTCTCAGGCGCTGGGATTTGTTGCTCTGGCTCATTGACTTTCGGGTCTTCGGCTGGCTTAGGCACCCTTGCCTTCTTGCTAAGCTTGGCTTTTCCACTGCATGAGCCATGAGAGGTCAATATAAGCACAAAGGAGCATAATGAGCAAATAATAAGTAATTGTTATTACCCAGGAGCAGTCTTGAAAGCCGGTAGATGAGACTGAGATGAATCGTAGGAAGAGGAACGAGACGTCTCCTGATAATTTGAGTCGGAAGAATTAAGTGGTTTGCGGATGAGACCCGATAGAGGATAAAAAGACTTTAAATCGGGGATGACCTTATTTCGATGCTTCCTTGGAGTGTTCAGTAAGCCAGAAGATAATTCTTCACCTCCTCTAGTTCGAGTCTGTCGCCGGCTCTTGTGCTGCTGTTGCTTCAAAACAAAGTGAGGATCCAGATGAGCTAAGGGGTGTGAAAAGCTTAATTTCCGGGTTACTCTTCTATTTTTCTATCTTGGCAAGGGCTAGGACTCAGAGGAAATGATAGTTACCTCTTCATCGCCAACTTGACTGGCCCCGTGTCATCCTAATGATAATCAGTGTCAATAAGAAAGTTGAAAACGGAGCCAAGGGAATCAAGGGCTACCTCAGATCTGTCGTTCTGTTCAAACAACTCGGAAGTACTGGATTCTTCCCTTTCCTCTTGGCGGTTTTCTTGGAAGCCCTAACCTTCTTGGCAGCTTCATGGTCGTATTTCTTTTTCCAAAATCATCATCAGCATGTGAAAGTCATCAAAGCTGACTTAAATAGAATATTTAAGGATGAAGGCAGAAGTAAGTAATTTAAAAGACTCACTTTTGGTGGCGGGTTAGATGTGCAGAAAGGGCTTAGGCCCACTTTGTTGTAGTCTGACGGGTCTTCGTTCAGAAGGGACTTCGTCATTTCGTTGATGGTGTCGCCAGTTAAACGCACAGAGCTGTGGCGGAGTGGATCCTTTTTGCCACCCGTGTAAGTACACATTAAGCTGGTTCGGCGACTCAGTGGTATAACCCGCCATGCAACCCAGCATCGAACCAAGTCAATGCCAGTTAAACCATTTCCCAGTAGAGCCTTAACCTTCGCAATGGTGGGAGCGAGTTTCTTACGTTCCGTAGCGGTCAGCTTATCAGGAAGAGGATGTTTTGAGTCAAGATGCAGGGCACGATAACCTGGCAGTCGCTTTTCGTCAGCCCGAGAGGTGTCCTTGCAATAGAACCATGTCTGGTTCCAATCTTTGGGATGACTCGGCAGGCGAGCGTAGGGGAAGATATCATCTCTCCTTCGCTGAATTGAGATCCCGCCAAGTTCCAAGCTGGGTCTCGTTTTGGCGGCTCAAATAAAAGTATTCCCTAAACAGTTCCACAATGGGCTCCTCTTGAAGGTACACTTTGCAGAAAACTTAAAATTGCATATGTTTGACATGGAATTGGGTCTGATGTCTTGAGGATGAAGGTCAAAAAAGTGCAGAACGTCTCGGAAAAATTTAGAGCCGGGCGGTGAGAAGCCCCGGTTCATGTGATCAGTAAAGACAATGACTTCATCATCCTTTGGCTGAGGTTTCTCCTCTTTCGGCTTTCGGGCACAATAATGCATGATAGTCTTTTCTGGCAAATAGCCGGTTTTCACAAAGTCCTTGAGTGTGTCCTCAGTGACGATGGAGGGAACCCAGTTACAGGAAGTGGTTGTCTTTGGGGCCATTGTGAAGAAAGAAGTTTGAAAAGGAAAAGAGCAATTTTTCCAGTTTAAGTTGATTCATTAAGTCGGAGGAAAAGTGCTACATTACATATTCAAAATGGCGGATTAAAAGGGGCCTAATGGTATATGACTAGCTACAGCGGGTCATGTAAGCCTCCATGAACATATCATCCATCAAGAGTAAAGTCTGCTAAGTGTCGAATCTAGCTACAGCTAGTGGTATGTATCAGGGGTAAAATCTGCTAAGTGTTGAAAAAACAAGTTTTTGCAGATGGTAGTAGGTGATTTGGTTCGAGCATCGTGTGAGAAAAGAAAATAAATCAAAACCTAAAACATTGCAGCAGCAGAGGAACTAGCACAAGGGCGAGATTCATGCATCTATGAAGCAAGCTTTGAGATAACAAAATGAATGGAAAAAGGTTCCGCGCGTCCTAATAGACATATTCGGATCTAAAACAAGGGATGTCTAGAACAACGACGAAGAACTCGAAGAACTACAGAAACACTAATGCAGATCTGGAGCATTGGAGGGGGAATGCTTACAGATGCAGATGAACTGCGGTGGAGCGCCGGCATTCTCTGGTCCCATTTAGGTCGATGCAGCGGCCAAGGGCGAGGAGGACAGTGAGCTTCACGGAGGTGGCGGAGATCGAAGCGCCAGATGAGTCGCGAGAGGACGAAGATGAGAAGGAGAAGGGGGAAATGAAAGGAGATGGTCTGACCCTGTTTATAAGGAGAAGGGTGAACAGCTAGTCACAAAAAACGAGGAGGTCAAAACATGATTATCCAGCGGCTCAAACGCCTCGATTCTCGGGACGGCTATTAAGGATAAAGATCTGTTAAGATATATTGGATATTGTGTAAGTTAATGACATGTGACGTCATGGCGGGTTACCACAATCCCAGGAGATGACGTCATGGCGGGTTATGAGTTCTCGCACAAATGAAGAAGGGACAATTTTTTCTAAGTGTTGAAGATTGACATGAACCTGTTCAAATCAACCTGGGCCTAATGTTGGGGATATAACTATTAGTATGACCCGTCCAGGAGGGGCCGGGTTATACCTATGGCGATTCATGATGTGAAGCCCATGAGGATATTAAAGATGGCAGTTCACATGCAAGGGTTGAAGGCCCAAGGGCGACTTAAAGCCTGTAGGAGTAAACCACCATACGTGTAAGACTTGTATTGTAAGGCATGTATAGTTAGTCACCGAGCCGGACACGTTGTCTATGAGCCGGCCGGGACTCCGTGAGCCGCTGGGCGTCAACCTGTGTATATAAAGGGACGACCCGGCGACGGTTGAGGGCAAGAAACAACAGATCAAAATGTAGGTCAAGCGTATTCGCTCCCTGGTAATCGAGACATAAGCAATACCACCTCAAACTGGATTAGGCCTTTACCTTCACCGCAAGGGGCCGAACCAGTATAAACTTCAGTGTCCTTTGTCCCGTTTAACCTCTTTAAGCTAACCTAGTTGCGATGGCTCCACGACTAAGTCCTCACACTAGGACATCTGTTGTGACTATTCCACGACACTACGAGTTCTAGAACTATGTAGACATGATCGAGACACATCTCCGATCAATAACCAATAGCGGAACCTGGATGCTCATACTGGCTCCTACATATTCTACGAAGATCTTATCAGTCAAACCGCATGACAACATACATTGTTCCCTTTGTCATTGGTATGTTACTTGTCCGAGATTCGATCGTCGGTATCATCATACCTAGTTCAATCTCGTTACCGGCAAGTCTCTTTACTCGTTCCGTAGTGCTTCAACCCGCAACTAACTCATTATTCACATTGCTTGCAAGGCTAATAGTGATGAGCATTACTGAGAGGGCCTAGAGATACCTCTCCGATACACGAAGTGACAAATCCCAATCTCGATCTATGCCAACCCAACTCAGAGACACCTGTAGAGCATCTTTATAATCACCCAGTTACATTGTGACGTTTGATAGCACACAAGGTGTTCCTCCGGTATTCGGGAGTTGCATAATCTCATAGTCTGAGGAACATGTATAAGTCATGAAGAAAGTAGTATCAATGAAACTGTAACGATCATAATGCTAAGCTAACGGATGGGTCTTGTCCATCACATCATTCTCCTAATGATGTGATCCCATTCATCAAATGACAACACATGTCTATGGTTAGGAAACATAACCATCTTTGATTATTGAGCTAGTCAAGTAGAGGCATACTAGGGACACTATGTTTTGTCTATGTATTCACACATGTACTAACTTTCCGGTTAATACAATTCTAGCATGAATAATAAACATTTACCATGATATAAGGAAATATAAATAACAACTTTATTATTACCTCTAGGGCATATTTCCTTTAGTCTCCCACTTGCACTAGAGTCAATAATCTAGTTCACATCGCCATGTGATTTAGCACCAATAGTTCACATCTGTATGTGATTAACATCCATAGTTCACATCGCCATGTGACCAACACCCAAAACTTTACTAGAGTCAATAATCTAGTTCACATCGTTATGTGATTAACACCCAAAGAGTACTAAGGTGTGATCATGTTTTGCTCGTGAGAGAAGTTTAGTCAACGGGTCTGTCACATTCAGAGCCGTATGTATTTTGCAAATATTCTATGTCTACAATGCTCTGCATGGAGCTACTCTAGCTAATTTCTCCCACTTTCAATATGTATCCAGATTGAAACTTAGAGTCATCTGGATCGGTGTAAAAGATTGCATCGACGTAACTCTTTACGTCGAACTCTTTATCACCCCCATAACCGAGAAAAATTTCCTTAGTCCTCACTAAGGATAATTTTGACGGCTGTCCAGTGATCTACTTCTAGATCACTATTGTACCCCCTTGCCAAACTCATGGCAAGGTACACAATAGGTCTGGTACACAACATAAAATACTTTATAGAACCTATCACTGAAGCATTGGGAATGACTTTCATTCTCTTTCTATCTTCTGCCGTGGTCGGGCTTTGAGTCTTGCTCAATTTTACACCTTGTAATACGGGCAAGAACTCCTTCTTTGACTGATCCATTTGGAACTCTTTCAAAATCTTGTCAAGGTATGTACTCATTGAAAAAACTTATTAAGTGTCTTGATCTATCTCTATAGATCTTGATGCCCAATATGTAAGCAGCTTCACCAAGGTCTTTCATTGAAAAACTCTTATTCAAGTATCCCTTTATGCTATCTAGAAATTCTATATCATTTCCAATCAACAGTATGTCATCCACATATAATATTAGAAATGCTACAGAGCTCCCACTCACTTTCTTTTAAATACAGGCTTCTCCAAAAGTCTGTATAAAACCATATGCTTTGATCAACTCATCAAAGCGTATATTCCAACTCCGAGATGCTTGCACCAGTCCATAGATGGATCATTGGAGCTTAGGATCGACAAAACCTTTTTGGTTGCATCATATACAACTCTTCTTTAAGAGATATCCATTTAAGGAATGCAGTTTTGACATCCATTTGCTAGATTTCATAAAATATGGCAATTGCTAACATGATTCACACGGATTTAAGCATCGCTAGAGTTGAGAAAATCTTATTGTAGTCAACACTTTGAACTTGTCGAAAACCTTTTGCAACAAGTCGAGCTTTGTAGATAGTAACACTACTATCAACGTCTGTCTTCCTCTTGAAGATCCATTTATTCTTATGGCTTGCCGATCATCAGGCAAGTCCACCAAAGTCCACACTTTGTTCTCATACATGGATCCCATCTCAGATTTCATGGCCTCAAGCCATTTCGCAGAATCTGGGCTCATCATCGCTTCCTCATAGTTCGTAGGTCATCATGGTCTAGTAACATAACTTCCAGAATAGTATTACCATACCACTCTGGTGCGAACCATACTCTAGAAGACCTACGAGGTTCAGTAGTAACTTGATCTGAAGTTTCATGATCATCATCATAAGCTTCCTTGCTAATTGGTGTAGGAATCACTGGAACTGATTTCTATGATGAACTACTTTCCAGTTCGGGAGAAGGTACAATTACCTCATCAAGTTCTACTTTCCGCCCACTCACTTCTTTCGAGAGAAACTCCTCTAGAAAGGATCCATTCTTAGCAATGAATATCTTGCCTGCGGATCTATGATAGAAGGTGTACCCTATAGTTTCTTTTGGCTATCCTATGAAGACACATTTTTCGGATTTGGGTTCTTATCATGTTGAAGCTTTTTCACATAAACATCGCAGCCCCAAACTTTAAGAAACGACAACTTTGGTTTCTTGCCAAACCACATTTCATAAGGCGTCATCTCAACGGATTTTGATGGTGCCCTATTTAAAGTGAATGCAGTTGTCTCTAATGCATAACCCTAAAATGATAGTGGTAAACTGGTAAGAGACATCATGGATCGCACCATATCCAATAAAGTGCGGTTACGACGTTCGGACACACCATTACGCTGTGGTGTTCTAGGTGGCGTGAGCTGTGAAACTATTCCACATCTTTTTAAATGAAGGCCAAACTCGTAACTCAAATATTCTCCTTCACGAACAGATCATAGAAACTTTATTTTCTTGTTACGATGAGTCTCCACTTCACTCTGAAATACTTTGAACTTTTCAAATGTTTCAGACTTGTGTTTCATTAAGTAGATATACCCATATCTGCTCAAATCATCTGTGAAGGTCAGAAAATAACGATACCCACCACGAGCCTCAACATTCATTGGACTGCATACATCGGTATGTATTATTTTCAATAATTCATTAGCTCGTTCCATTGTTCCGGAGAACGGAGTTTTAGTCATCTTGCCCATAAGGCACAGTTCGCAAGTATCAAATGATTTATAATCAAGTGATTCCAAAAGCCCATCAGCATGGAGTTTCTTCATGTGTTTTACACTGATATGACCCAAATGGCAGTGCCACAAATAAGTTGCACTATCATTATCAACTTTGCATATTTTGGTATCAATATTGTGAATATGTGTATCACTACGATTGAGATTCAATAAACCATCAACATTGGGTGTATGACCTTAGAAGGTTTTATTCATGTAAACAGAATAACAATTATTCTCAGTCTTAGATGAATAATCGTATCGCAATAAACATGATATAATCATATTTATGCTTCAGCGCAAACACCAAATAACATTTATTTAGGTTCAACACTAATCCCGAAAGTGTAGGGAGTGTGCGTTGATGATCATATCAATCTTGGAACCACTTCCATCATACATCGTCACTTAATCCTCAACTAGTATCTATTTATTCTGCAACTCCTGTTTCGAGTTACTAATCTTAGCAACCGAACAGGTATCAAATACCTAGGGGCTACCATGAACACTAGTAAGGTACACATCAGTAACCTGTATATCAAATATACTTTTGTTCACTTTGCCATCCTTCTTATCCGCCAAATGTTTGGGGTAACTCCGCTTCCAGTGACCATTTCCTTTGCAGTAGAAGCACTTAGTTTCAGGCTTAGGTCTAGCTTTGGGCTTCTGCACGGGAGTGACAACTTGCTTGTCATTCTTCTTGAAGTTCCCTTTCTTTCCCTTTGCCCTTTTCTTGAAACTAGTGGTCTTGTCAATCATCAACACTTGATGCTCTTTCTTGATTTCTACCTGTTGGGGAACGTAGTAATTTCAAAAAAATTCCTACGCACACGCAAGATCATGGTGATGATATAGCAACGAGAGGGGAGAGTGTTCGTCCACGTACCCTCGTAGACCGTAAGCGGAAGCGTTAGCACACCGCTGTTGATGTAGTCGACGCCTTCACGATCCGACCGATCCAAGCACCGAACGTCACGGGCCTCCGAGTTCAGACACGCTCAGCTCGATGACGATCTCCGCCCTCCGATCCAGCAAAGGCTCGGAGATGAGTTCCACAAGACGACGGCGTGGTGATGATGATGATGTTCTACGGTGCAAAGGCTTCGCCTAAACTCCATGACGATATGACCGAGGTGGAATATGGTGGAAGGGGCACCGACACGGCTAAGGAATGATCCGTAGATCAACTTGTGTGTCTATGGGGTGCCCCCTGCCCCGTGATATAAAGGAGGGAGGGGAGGTGCGTCCGCCCCTAGGGGGTGCTGAGGAGTCCTACTCCCACCGGGAGTAGGACTCCCCCCTCTTGCCTTGGTGGACAAGGAAAGGGGGAGGAGAAAGAGGAAAGGGGGGCGCCGCCCCCCCCCTTCCTTGTCCTATTCGGACTAGGGGGGAGGGGGCGCACGGCCTGCCCTGGCCGGCCCTCCTCTTCTCCCTCTTGGCCCACTAAGGCCCAATATCCCCCGGGAGGGTTTCGGTAACCCCTCGGTGTTCCGGTAAAATCCCGATTTCACCCGGAACCATTCCGATGTCCAAACATAGGCTTCCAATATATCAATCTTTATGTCTCGACCATTCCGAGACTCCTCGTCATGTCCGTGATCACAGCCGGGACTCCGAACAAACTTCGGTATATCAAAACTTATAAACTCATAATAAAACTGTCATCGAAACGTTAAGCGTGCGGACCCTACGGGTTCGAGAACTATGTAGACATGACCTAAAACCATTCTCGGTCAATAACCAATAGCGGGACCTGGATGCCCATATTGGTTCCTACATATTCTACGAAGATCTTTATCAGTCAAACCGCATAACAACATACGTTGTTCCCTTTGTCATCGGTATGTTACTTGCCCGAGATTTGATCGTCGGTATCCAATACCTAGTTCAATCTCGCATTGGCAATTCTCTTTACTCGCTCAGAATACGTCATCTCATAACTAACTCATTAGTTATAATGCTTGCAAGGCTTAAGTGATGAGCATTACCGAGAGGGCCCAAAGATACCTCTCCGACAATCGGAGTGACAAAACCTAATCTCGAAATACGCCAACTCAACATGTACCTTCGGAGACACCTGTAGTACTCCTTTATAATCACCCGACACGTTGTGGACGTTTGGTAGTACCAAAGTGTTCCTCCGATGGAACGGAGTTGCATAATTCTCATAGTTACAGGAACATGTATAAGTCATGAAGAAAGCAATAGCAGAATACTAAACGATCAAGTGCTAAGCTAACGGGATGGGTCATGCCAAACACATCATTCTCCTAATGATGTGATCCCATTAATCAAATGACAACACATGTCTATGGTTAGGAAACATAACCATCTTTGATTAATGAGCTAGTCAAGTAGAGGCATACTAGTGACTATATGTTTGTCTATGTATTCTCACATGTATCATGTTTCCGGTTAATACAATTCTAGCATGAATAATAAACATTTATCATGATATAAGGAAATAAATAATAACTTTATTTTTGCCTCTAGGGCATATTTCCTTCAGTCTCCCACTTGCACTAGAGTCAATAATCTAGATACACAGTAATGATTCTAACACCCATGGAGTCTTGGTGCTGATCATGTTTTGCTCGTGAGAGAGGCTTAGTCAACGGGTCTGCAACATTCAGATCCGTATGTATCTTGCAAATCTCTATGTCTCCCACTTGGACTTGGTCCCGAATGGAATTGAAGCGTCTCTTGATGTGCTTGGTCCTCTTGTGAAATCTGGATTCCTTTGCCAAGGCAATTGCACCAGTATTGTCACAGAAGATCTTCATTGGTCCCAATGCACTAGGTATGACACCTAGATCGGAAATGAACTCCTTCATCCAGACTCCTTCATTCGCTGCTTGAGAAGCAGCTATGTACTCCGCTTCACATGTATATCCCGCCACGACGGTTTGTTTAGAATTGCACCAACTTACAGCTCCACCGTTTAATATAAACACGTATCCGGTTTGCGATTTAGAATCGTCCGGATCAGTGTCAAAGCTTGCATCGACGTAACCTTTTATGACTAGCTCTTTGTCACCTCCATATACGAGAAACATATCCTTAGTCCTTTTCAAGTATTTCAGATGTTCTTGACCGCTGTCCAAATGATCCACTCTGGATTACTTTGGTACCTTCTGCTAAGCTTATTGCTAAGCATACGTCAGTCTGGTACACAAGATTGCATACATGATAGAGCCTATGGCTGAAGCATAGGAACATCTTTCATTTCTCTCTATCTTCTGCTGTGGTCGGGCATTGAGTTTGACTCAACTTCACACCTTGTAGCACAGGCAAGAACCCTTTCTTTGCTCGATCCATTTTGAACTTTTTCAAAATTTTGTCAAGGTATGTGCTTTGTGAAAGTCCTATTAAGCGTCTTGATCTATCTCTATAGATCTTGATGCCCAATATATAAGCAGCTTCACCAAGGTCTTTCATTGAAAAACTTTTATTCAAGTATCCCTTTATGCTATCTAGAAATTCTATATCATTTCCAATTAACAATATGTCATCTACATATAAAACTAGAAATGCTACAGAGCTCCCACTCACTTTCTTGTAAATACATGCTTCTCCAAAAGTCTGTATAAAACCATATGCTTTGATTACACTATCAAAGCGTTTATTCCAACTCCGAGATGCTTGCACCAGTCCATAAATGGAACGCTGGAGCTTGCACACTTTGTTAGCACCTTTTGGATCAACAAAACCTTCCGGCTGCATCATATACAACTCTCCTTCTAGAAATCCATTCAAGAATGCAGTCTTGACATCCATTTGCCAAATTTCATAATCATGAAATGCAGCAATAGCTAACATGATTTGGACAGACTTAAGCATCGCTACGGGTGAGAAAGTCTCATCGTAGTCAACCCCTTGAACTTGTCGAAAACCTTTTGCAACAAGTCGAGCTTTATAGACAGTTATATTACCATCAGCGTCAGTCTTCTTCTTAAAGATCCATTTATTCTCAATAGCTTGCCGATCATCGAGCAAGTCAACCAAAGTCCATACTTTGTTTTCATACATGGATCCCATCTCAGATTTCATGGCTTCTAGCCATTTTATGAATCTGGGCTCATCATCGCTTCCTCATAGTTCGTAGGTTCATCATGGTCAAGTAACATGACTTCCAGAATAGGATTGCCGTACCACTCTGGTGTGGATCTTACTCTGGTAGACCTACGAGGTTCAGAAGAAACTTGATCTGAAATTTCATGATCAATATCATTAGCTTCCTCCCTAATTGGTGTAGTTGTCACAGGAACCGGTTCTTGTGATGAACTACCTTCCAATAAGGGAGTAGATACAGTTATCTCATCAAGTTCTACTTTCCTCCCACTCACTTCTTTCGAGAGAAACTCCTTCTCTAGAAAGGATCCGAATTTAGCAATGAAAATCTTGCCCTCAGATCTGTGATAGAAGGTGTACCCAATAGTCTCCTTTGGGTATCCTATGAAGACACATTTCTCCGATTTGGGTTCGAGCTTATCTGATTGAAGTTTCTTCACATAAGCATCGCAGCCCCAAACTTTAAGAAACGACAACTTTGGTTTCTTGCCAAACCACAGTTCATAAGGCGTCGTCTCAACGGATTTTGATGGTGCCCTATTTAACGTGAATGCGGCTGTCTCTAAAGCATAACCCCAAAATGATAGCGGTAGATCGGTAAGAGACATCATAGATCGCACCATATCAAGTAAAGTACGATTACGACGTTCGGACACACCATTCCGTTGTGGTGTTCCAGGTGGCGTGAGTTGCGAGACTATCCCGCATTGTTTCAAGTGTAGACCAAACTCGTAACTCAAATATTCTCCTCCACGATCAGATCGTAGAAACTTTATTTTCTTGTTACGATGATTTTCTACTTCACTCTGAAATTCTTTGAACTTTTCAAATGTTTCAGACTTGTGTTTCATTAAGTAGATATACCCATATCTTCTCAAATCATCTGTGAAGGTGAGAAAATAACGATATCCGCCACGAGCCTCAACATTCATTGGACCACATACATCTGTATGTATGATTTCCAACAAATCTGTTGCTCTCTCCATAGTACCGGAGAACGGTGTTTTAGTCATCTTGCCCATAAGGCACGGTTCGCAAGTACCAAGTGATTCATAATCAAGTGATTCCAAAAGCCCATCAGTATGGAGTTTCTTCATGCGCTTTACACCGATATGACCTAAACGGCAGTGCCACAAATAAGTTGCACTATCATTATCAACTCTGCATCTTTTGGTTTCAACACTATGAATATGTGTATCACTACTATCTAGATTCAATAAAATAGACCACTCTTCAAGGGTGCATGACCATAAAAGATATTACTCATATAAATAGAACAACCATTATTCTCTCGATTTAAATGAATAACCGTCTCGCATCAAACAAGATCCAGATATAATGTTCATGCTCAACGCGGCACCAAATAACAATTATTTAGGTCTAAAACTAATCCCGATGGTAGATGTAGAGGTAGCGTGCCGACCGCGATCACATCGACTTTGGAACCATTTCCACGCCGCATCGTCACCTCGCCCTTAGCTAATCTTCGCTTAATCCGTAGTCCTGCTTTGAGTTGCAAATATTAGCAATGTAACCAAGATCAAATACCCAGTGCTCTGCGAGCATTAGTAAGGTACACATCAATAACATGTATATCACATATACCTTTGTTCACTTTGCCATCCTTCTTATCCGCCAAATACTTGGGGCAGTTCCGCTTCAAATGTCGACCGCTTGCAAGAGAAGCACTCGATTTCGTGCTTAGGTCCAGACTTGGGTTTCTTCTCTTGAGCAGCAACTTGCTTGCCGTTCTTTTGAAGTTCCCTTCTTCTTCCCTTTGCCCTTCTTCTTGAAACTAGTGGTCTTGTTGACCATCAACACTTGATGCTCCTTCTTGATTTCTACCTCCATGCTTTCAAAGATCGCGAAGAGCTCACGAATAGTCTTGTTCATCCCTTGCATATTATAGTTCATCACGAAGCTCTTGTAGCTTGGTGGCAGTGATTGGAGAATTTCATCAATGAAACTATCATCGGAAGATTAACTCCCAGTTGAATCAAGTGATTATTACACCCAGACATTTTGAGTATATGTTCACCGATGTAACTATTCTCCTCCATCTTGCAGCTATAGAACTTATTGGAGACTTCATATCTCTCAATCCGGGCATTTGCTTGAAATATTAACTTCAACTCTGGAACATCTCATATGCTCCATGACGCTCAAAACGCCGTTGAAGGCCCGGTTCTAAGCCGTAAAGCATGGCACACTGAACTATAGAGTAGTCATCGACTTTGCTCGCCAGACGTTCTTAATGTCGTCGGTTGCATCAAGAAGCAGTTCGCACCCAGCGGTGCTTCCAGACGTAACTTTTACGTGCAGCAATGAGGATAATCCTCAAAGTTACGGACCCAATCCGTGTAATTGCTACCATCATCTTTCAACTTTGCTTTCTCAAGGAACGCATTAAAATTCAACGAAACAACAGCACGAGCCATCTATCTACAAACAAACATAGACAAGCAAAATACTATCAGGTACTATGTTCATGATAAATTTAAGTTCAATTAATCATATTACTTAAGAACTCCCACTTAGACAGACATCTCTCTAGTCATCTAAGTGATCACGTGATCCAAATCAACTAAACCATGTCCGATCATCACGTGAGATGGAGTAGTTTCAATGGTGAACATCTCTATGTTGATCATATCTACTATATGATTCACGTTCGACCTTTCGGTCTCCGTGTTCCGAGGCCATATCTGTATATGCTAGGCTCGTCAAGTATAACTCGAGTATTCGCGTGTGCAACTGTTTTGCACCCGTTGTATTTGAACGTAGAGCCTATCACACTCGATCATCACGTGGTGTCTCAAAGACGAAGAACTTTCATAACGGTGCATACTCGGGAGAACACTTCTTGATAATTTAGTGAGAGATCATCTTAAAATGCTACCATCAATCAAAGCAAGATAAGATGCATAAAGGATAAACATCACATGCAATCAATATAAGTGATATGATATGGCCATCATCATCTTGTGCTTGTGATCTCCATCTCCGAAGCACCGTCATGATCACCATCGTTACCGGCGCGACACCTTGATCTCCATCGTAGCATCGTTGTCGTTACGCCATCTATTGCTTCTACGACTATCGCTACCGCTTAGTGATAAAGTAAAGCAATTACAGGGCATTTGCATTTCATACAATAAAGCGACAACCATATGGCTCCTGCCAGTTGCCGATAACTTCGGTTACAAAACATGATCATCTCATACAATAAAATATAGCATCACGTCTTGACCATATCACATCACAGCATGCCCTGCAAACACAAGTTAGACGTCCTCTACTTTGTTGTTGCAAATTTTACGTGGCTGCTACGGGCTTAGCAAGAACCGTTCTTACCTACGCATCAAAAACCACAATGATAGTTCGTCAAGTTGGTGCTGTTTTAACCTTCGCAAGGACCGGGTGTAGCCACACTCGATTTAGCTAAAGTGAGAGAGACAGACACCCGCCAGTCACCTCTAAGCACGAGTGCTCGTAACGGTGAAACCAGTGTCGCGTAAGCATACGCGTAATGTCGGTCCGGGCCGCTTCATCTCACAATACCGCCGAACCAAAGTATGACATGCTGGTAAGCAGTATGACTTGTATCGCCCACAACTCACTTGTGTTCTACTCGTGCATATAACATCAACGCATAAAACCTAGGCTCGATACCATGTTGGGGAACGAGTAATTTCAAAAATTTCCTACGCACACGCAAGATCATGGTGATGATATAGCAACGAGGGGAGAGTGTTCGCCCACGCACTCGTGAGACCGTAAGCGGAAGCATTAGCATAACGCGGTTGATGTAGTCGACGTCTTCACGATCCGACCGATCCAAGCACCGAACGACGGGCCTCCGAGTTCAGACACGCTCAGCTCGATGACGATCTCCGCCCTCCGATCCAGCAAAGGCTCCGGAGATGAGTTCCACAAGACGACGGCATGGTGACGATGATGATGTTCTATCGTAGCAGGCTTCGCCTAAACTCCGCGACGATATGACCGAGGTGGAATATAGTGGAAGGGGGCACCGCATACGGCTAAGGAACGATCCGTAGATCAACTTGTGTGTCTATGGGGTGCCCCCTGCCCCAGATATAAAGGAGGGAGGGGAGGTGCGGCCGGCCCCTAGGGTGCGCCGAGGAGTCCTACTCCCACGGGAGTAGGACTCCCCCCTCTTGCCTTGGTGGAGAAGGGAAGGGGGGAGGAGAAAGAGGAAAGGGGGGCGCCGCCCCCCCTCTTCCTTGTCCTATTCGGAATAGGGGGGAGCGGGCGCGCGGCCTGCCCTGGCCGGCCCTCCTCTTCTCCCTCTTGGCCCACTAAGGCCCAATATCCCCCGGGAGGGTTCCGGTAACCCCCCGGTGTTCCGGTAAAATCACGATTTCACCCGGAACCATTCCGATGTCCAACATAGGCTTCCAATATATCAATCTTTATGTCTCGACCATTCCGAGACTCCTCGTCATGTCCGTGATCACATCCGGGACTCCGAACAAACTTCGGTATATCAAAACTTATAAACTCATAAAAAAACTGTCATCAAAACGTTAAGCGTGCGGACCCTACGGGTTCGAGAACTATGTAGACATGACCTAAAACCATTCTCGGTCAATAACCAATAGCGGGACCTGGATGCCCATATTGGTTCCTACATATTCTACGAAGATCTTTATCGGTCAAACTGCATAACAACATACGTTGTTCCCTTTGTCATCGGTATGTTACTTGCCCGAGATTTGATCGTCGGTATCCAATACCTAGTTCAATCTCATTACCGGCAAGTCTCTTTACTCGTTCTATAATACGTCATCTCATAACTAACTCATTAGTTATAATGCTTGCAAGGCTTAAGTGATGAGCATTACCGAGAGGGCCCAGAGATACCTCTCCAACAATCGGAGTGACAAAACCTAATCTCGAAATACGCCAACTCAACATGTACCTTCGGAGACACCTGTAGTACTCCTTTATAATCACCCAGTTACATTGTGACGTTTGGTAGTACCCAAAGTGTTCCTCCGATAAACGGGAGTTGCATAATTCTCATAGTTACAGGAACATGTATAAGTTATGAAGAAAGCAATAGCAGAATACTAAACGATCAAGTGCTAAGCTAACGGGATGGGTCATGTCAAACACATCATTCTCCTAATGATGTGATCCCATTAATCAAATGACAACACATGTCTATGGTTAGGAAACATAACCATCTTTGATTAATGAGCTAGTCAAGTAGAGGCATACTAGTGACTATATGTTTGTCTATGTATTCACACATGTATCATGTTTCCGGTTAATACAATTCTAGCATGAATAATAAACATTTATCATGATATAAGGAAATAAATAATAACTTTATTATTGCCTCTAGGGCATATTTCCTTCACTACCTTCGTCGATTTTCAGCATCATGAAGATCTCGGCAATCGTTTTTGTCATCCCTTGCATACTATAGTTCATTGCAAAGTTCCAGTAACTTGGTGATGGTGACTAGAGAACTCTTTCAATCACTATCTTATCTGGAAGATCAACTCCCACTTGATTCAAGCGATTGTAGTACCCAGACATTTTGAGCACATGCTCACTAACTGAGCAATTCTCCTCCATCTTTTAGGCGAAGTCTTTGTCTGAGGTCTCATACCTCTCGACACGAGCATGAGTCTGAAATACCAATTTCAGCTCTTGGAACATCTCATATGCTACGTGGTGTTCAAAACGTTTTTGAAGTCCCAGTTCTAAGTTGTAAAGCATGGTGCACTGAACTATCAAGTAGTCATCGTATCGTGCTAGCCAAATGTTCAAAACATCTGCATCTGCTCCTGCAACAGGTCTGTCACCTAGCGGTGCATCAAGGACATAATTCTTCTGTGCAGCAATGAGGATAAACCTCAGATCACGGACCTAGTCCGCATCATTGCTACTATCATCTTTCAACTTAGTTTTCTCTAGGAACACATATAAAAACAC
This sequence comes from Aegilops speltoides, assembly GCA_021437245.1. Taxonomy (NCBI): domain Eukaryota; kingdom Viridiplantae; phylum Streptophyta; class Magnoliopsida; order Poales; family Poaceae; genus Aegilops; species Aegilops speltoides. The sequence goes on from CM038141.1 coordinate 274,438,880, forward strand.
AGGGAAGCTATAACACGAGCTATTGATCTACAACAACATAGACATGCAAAATAACTATCAGGACTAAGTTCATAATAAATTAAAGGTCAGTTAATCATCTTACTTTATGAACTCCCACTTAGATAGACATCCCTCTAGTCATCTAAATGATCATGTGATCCAAATCAACTAAACCATGTCCGATCATCACGTGGTATGGAGTAGTTTCCAATGGTGAACATCACTATGTTGATCATATCTACTATATGATTCACGCTCGACCTTTCGGTCTCTACTGTTCCGAGGCCATATCTGCATATGCTAGGCTCGTCAAGTTAACCCGAGTATTTTTTGTGTGCAAAACTGGCTTGCACCCGTTGTATGTGAACGTAGAGCTTATCACACCCGATCATCATGTGGTGTCGCAGCATGAAGAACTGTCGTAACGGTGCATACTCAGGGAGAACACTTATACCTTGAAATTTAGTAAGGGGTCATCTTATAATGCTACCGCCGTACTAAGAAAAATAAGATGCATAAAAGATAAACATCACATCCAATCAAAATATGTGACATGATATGGCCATCATCATGTTGTGCCTTTGATCTCCATCTCCAAAGTACCATCACAATCTCCATCGTCACCAGCATGACACCATGATCTCCATCATCTTGATCTCTATCAATGTGTCGTCACATGGTCGTCTCGCCAACTATTGCTATCGCATAGCGATAAAGTAAAACAATTATATGTCGCTTGCATCTTATGCAATAAACAAACAACCATAAGGCTCCTACCAGTTGCCAATAACTTAAAAAAAACATGATCATCTCATACAACAAATTATATCACATCATGTCTTGACCATATCACATCACAACATGCCCTGCAAAAACAAGTTAGACGTCCTCTACTTTGTTGTTGCAAGTTTTACGTGGCTGCTACGGGCTTCTAGCAAGAACTGTTCTTACCTATGCATCAAAACAACAACGATTTTTCGTCAAGTGTGTTGTTTTAAGCTTCAACAAGGACCGGCCGTAGTCAAACTCGATTCAACTAAAGTTGGAGAAACAGACACCCGCCAGCCACCTATGTGCAAAAGCACGTCGGTAGAACCAGTCTCATGAACGCGGTCATGTAATGTCGGTCTGGGCCACTTCATCCAACAATACCGCCGAATCAAAGTAAGACGTTGGTGGTAAGCAGTATGACTATTATCGCCCACAACTCTTTGTGTTCTACTCGTGCATAAAACATCTACACATAGACCTGGCTCGGATGCCACTGTTGGGGAACGTAGTAATTTCAAAATTTTGCTACGATCACGCAAGATCTATCTAGGAGATGCATAGAAAAGAGAGGGGAGAGTGTGTCCACGTACCCTCGTAGACCAAAAGCGGAAGCGTTTAGTAACGCGCTTGATGTAGTTGAACATCTTCATGATCCAACCGATCCAAGTACCGAACGTACGACACCTGCGTGTTCAGCACACGTTTAGCACGATGGCGTCCGTCAAGATCTTGATCCAGTAGAGGGTCGAGGGAGAGTTTTGTCAGCACGATGGCGTGGCGACGGTGTTGATGATGTTACAAGCGCAGGGCTTCGCCTAAGCACTATGACGATATGACCGAGGTGTTAAACTGTGGAGGGGGGTACCGCACACGGCTAAGAGATTGTCTGTTGTGCTTTGGGGTGCCCCTTGCCCTCGTATATAAAGGAGGGAGGAGGAGGAGGCCAGCCTAGGAGAGGCACGCCTATAGGGGGAGTCCAACTAGGATTCCCAATCTAGTTGGAGTCCCCTTCCTATTCCAAGAGGGGAGAGAGGGAAAGAGGTGGAGAGGGAGAAGGAAAGGGGGGCTGCGCCCCCTCCCCTAGTCCAATTCGGTTTGGGCTGGGGGGGGCGCGCGCCTCCACTTGGACGCTGCCTCCTCTCTTCTACTAAGGCCCATGAAGGCCCATTAATCCCCCGGGGGGTTCCGGTAATCTCCCGGTACTCCAAAAAATGCCAGAACCATTCCGAAACATTTTCGGTGTCTGAACATAACCTTCCAATATATCAATCTTTATGTCTCGACCATTTCGAGACTCCTTGTCACATCCGTGATCTCATCCGGGATTACGAACAAACTTCGGTCATCAAAAACACATAACTCATAATAAAAGTCGTCATCGAACATTAAGCGTGCGGACCCTACGGGTTCGAGAACTATGTAGACATGATCGAGACACATCTCCGATCAATAACCAATAGCGGAACCTGGATGCTCATATTGGCTCCTACATATTCTACGAAGATCTTTATAGGTCAAACCACATAACAACATACATTGTTCCCTTTGTCAGCGGTATGTTACTTGCCCAAGATTCGATCGTCGGTATCATCATACCTAGTTCAATCTCGTTACCGGCAAGTCTCTTTACTCGTTCCATAATGCTTCATCCCGCAACTAACTCAGTAGTCACATTGCTTGCAAGGCTTATAGTGATGAGCATTACCGAGAGGGCCTAGAGATACCTCTCCGATACATGGAGTGATAAATCCTAATCTCAATATATGCCGACCCAACAAACAACTTCGGAGACACCTATAGAGCATCTTTACAATCATCCAGTTACGTTGTGATGTTTGATAGCACACAAGGTGTTCCTCCGGTATTCGGGAGTTGCATAATCTCATAGTTTGAGGAACATGTATAAGTCACGAAGAAAGCAGTAGCAATGAAACTGTAACGACCATAATGCTAAGCTAACGGATGGGTCTTGTCCATCACATCATTCTACTAATAATGTGATCCCGTTCATCAAATGACAACACAAGTCTATGGTTAGGAAACATAACCATCTTTAATTAACGAGCTAGTCAAGTAGAGGCATACTAGGGACACTATGTTTTGTCTATGTATTCACACATGTACTAAGTTTCCGGTTAATACAATTCTAGGATGAATAATAAACATTTATTATGATATAAGGAAATATAAATAACAACTTTATTATTGCTTCTAGGGCATATTTCCTTCGCTCTGATGAAGTATTCAATGCCCTTAGTTCGGTGGATACCTATGAATCGCTCCGTCTTTGAGAAGGTGGTGGACGTGTTGTCCAAAGATTTGAAGGTAAGGTGTTTTTCGTCCAATTACTCTCCTTGCGGGTCATGCTTTAAACTTTACCCATCCTTTCATATAGGTAGATGCCAAATCGTCCTTGTCTTCAAGCTTTTATTGAGACTTTGAGTATGTCCGAGGACTTCCAAGGACCGACTAAGCTGTCATGCATGGTAGTAGCCCCTAGGACACTAGTCGGGTGACACAGCAGACGGGTGGATTCAAGACAATCTAGTATCCCTTTACATGAGCGCGGATCCCAGTAGCCCCAAGCCTTGATGTGGGCATGTGTGGCCATATTAAGGGTTTATCTGATGTAATGTGTCCTTCAATATGCAGACTTCTCGGAGAAAAATGAAAGTCTCTTTGAGGTGCTGACCTAGACCAAGACAAAGCTAGATGCCGCGCAGTCCGAGGTGGAGCACATTAAAAAAATCACTAGAGAAGCACATGGTAAGTATATCTGGTCTGTAGTTATTTGGCATAAAAAGCCCGAGGTCTCTATGAACGGGGTATATATTCATAGCAGCAAAAGTCATTGGTCAACTGGAAAAGGACCTGGCGTAGGCCTGAGAGGAGTTGATTTATGCCGAGTCGCAGCGACACGCTGGTCATCGCGTGATGACTCGAAGTCCGGAGGACACGAATGCGCTCATTGCCAAATACGACCAGCAAGCTCAAGAGATTGAGATCCTAAAGGCCCAACTAGCTGCCGCCGAAGCGAAGAACCAGAAAGCAAGTGAGGTTGTGTCTGGTAAGTGCTTTGAGATGACTCTGGATGCATTATGCATAACTTTTGAGGGCTAACCTCTGCTTTCGCACAATGTTGCTAACATGTCAACCAGTGACGCAAACTGGCTTTATGTCGGAAGATGCCCTGGCGGCACTGATCGAAGTCCACGAGACATCTCGGAAAGCAATGAAGATTGTTTTCAAAGCTCTATGGCCTGAAGAAGAGAATGTGCCTGAGGGTACGTCCGACCTCATCGAGCATCTTAAGGGGGCTCGACGCTGTATACAGGCTTGGAAGATATCGGCCTACTGGGAGGGAGCACGAGAGGCATGGGCGATGGTTAAAACCCGCTTCACGAGCGTAGAGTCAGAACACCTTGATGAAGTAGGCCCAATGGGGGCATATGGGAAGGAGGTACCGACCTGCCTGGTGTATGAAAATGTAATGCCAGGCGCTCGCCTCTCTCAGCAGGACTGTGAAGGAAATATGCCCTAGAGGCAATAATAAATTTGTTATTTTATATTTCCTTATTCATAATAAAGGTTTATTATTCATTTTATAATTGTATTGATCAGAAACTTAAATACATGTGTCAATACATGAACAAATACCATGTCCCTAGTAAGCCTCTACTAGACTAGCTCGTTGATCGAAGATGGTTAAGGTTTCCTAACGATGGACATGTGTTGTCATTTGATAACGGGATCACATCATTAGGAGAATGATGTGATGGATAAGACCCACCAGTTAGCTTAAGATAATGATCGTTCAGTTTTATTGCTACTGCTTTCTTCATGTCAAATACATATTCCTTTGACTATGAGATTATGCAACTCCCCGACATTGGAGGAATACCTTCTGTGCTATCAAACGTCACAACGTAACTGGGTGATCATAAAGATGCACTACAGGTATCTCCAAAGGTGTTTCTTGAGTTGGCATAGATCGAGATTAGGATTTGTCACTCCGAGTATCGGAGAGGTATCTCTGAGCCCTCTTGGTAATACAGATCGTAAGCTTGCAAACAAATGACTTAGTCATGAGGTGATGTATTATGTAACGAGTAAAGAGACTTGCTAGTAACGAGATTGAACTAGGTATGAAGATACCGACGATCGAATCTCAAGCAAGTAAGATGCCGATGGACAAAGGGAATTACGTATGTTGTCATAACGGTTCGACCGTTAAAGATCTTCATAGAATATGTAGGAGCCAATATGGGCATCTAGGTTCTGCTATTGGTTATTGACCGAAGAGGTGTCTCAGTCATGTCTACATAGTTCTCGAACCCATAGGGTCCGCACGCTTAACGCTCATTGATTATATAGTGTTATATGAGTTATATGATTTGGTGACCGAATGTTGTTCGGAGTCCCGGATGAGGTCACAGACATGAAGAGGAGTCTCGAAATGGTCGAGAGGTAAAGATTGTTATATAGGACGATGGAATATATGCTTTGATGCGGTGATCAAAGCATATGGTTTTATACAGACTTTCGATGAAGCCTGTATTTACAAGAAAGTGAGTGGGAGCTCTGTAGCATTTCTGATATTATATGTGGATGCCATATTGTTGATTGGAAATGACATAGAATTTCTGGATAGCATAATAGGATACTTGAATAAGAATATGTCAATGAAAGACCTCGGTGAAGCTGCTTATATATTGGGCATCAAGATCTATAGAGATAGATCAAAACGTTTAATAGGACTTTCACAAAGCACATACCTTGACTAAATTTTGAATAAGTTCAAAATAGATCAGTCAAAGAAAGGGTTCTTGCCTGTATTGTAAGGTGTGAAGTTGAGTAAGACCCAAATCCCAACCACGGCAGAAGATAGAGAGAGAATGAAAGTCATTCCCTATGCCTCAGCCATAGGTTCTATAAAGTATGCCATGCTTTGCACCAGACCTATTGTGTACCTTGCCATGAGTTTGGCAAGGGGGTACAATAGTGATCGAGGAGTAGATCACTGGAGAACGGTCAAAATAATCCTTAGCTACCTAAGAGGACTAAGGAAATATTTCTCGGTTATGCAGGTGATAAAGAGTTCATCGTAAAGGGTTACATCGATGCAAGCTTTAACACCAATTCAGATGACTCTGAGTCTCAATCTGGATACATATTGAAAGTGGGAGCAATTATCTAGAGTAGCTCCATGCAGAGCATTGTGTACATAGAAATTTGCAAAATACATTCGGATCTGAATATGGCAGACCCATTGAGCAAAACATGATCACACCTTAGTACTCTTTGGTTGTTAATCACATGGTGATGTGAACTAGATTATTGACTCTAGTGCAAGTTGGAGACTGAAGGAAATATGCCCTAGAGGCAATAATAAAGTTGTTATTTTATATTTCCTTATTCATGATAAAGGTTTATAATTAATTCTAGAATTGTATTGATCGGAAACTTAAATACATGTATGAATACATAAACAAATACCGTGTCCCTAGTAAGCCTCTACTAGACTAGCTCGTTGATCGAAGATAGTTAAGGTTTCCTAACCATGGACATGTGTTGTCATTTTATAACGGGGTCACATCATTAGGAGAATGATGTGATGGACAAGACCCACCAGTTAGCTTAGCATAATGATCGTTCAGTTTCATTGCTATTTCTTTCTTCATGTCAAATACATATTCCTTCGACTATGAGATTATGCAACTCCCAGATACCGGAGGAGTACCTTGTGTGCTGTCAAACATCACAATGTAACTGGTGATCATAAAGATGCTCTACAGGTATCTTCGAATTTGTTTGTTGAGTTGGCATAGATCGAGATTAGGATTTGCCACTCCAAGTATCGGAGAGGTATCTCTGGGCCCTCTCGGTAATACACATCATAAGCTTGCAAGCAAATGACTTAGTCACGAGGTGATGTATTATGGAATGAGTAAATAGACTTGCCGGTAACGAGATTGAACTAGGTATGAAGATACCGACGATCGAATCTCAGGCAAGTAACATGCCGATGGACAAAGGGAATCACGTATGTTGTCATAACGGTTCGACCGATAAAGATCTCCGTAGAATATGTAGGAGCCAATATGGGCATCTAGGTTCCAATATTGGTTATTAACCGGAGAGGTGTCTCAGTCATGTCTACATAGTTCTCGAACCCGTAGGGTCTTAATGTTCACTGACGATATAGTGTTATATGAGTTATATGATTTGGTGACCAACTGTTGTTCGGAGTCCCGGATAAGATCACAGACATAAAAAGGAGTCTTGAAATGTTCGAGAGGTAAAGATTGATATATATATAGGATGATGGTATTCAGACACCGAAAGTGTTTCAGAGGGTACCGGGTAGTTATAGGGTCACTGAAAAGGAGTTTCGGGCACCCTTGGCAAAGATATGGGCCTAATGGGCCAAAGGGGGAATAGACCAGCCCCTGGCGCGCCCCTTCTTTGGACAGCAGGCTCTAAGGGAAGGAAAGGGGGAGGCCTAGCCCTTCCTACCTTTCTCTCCCATGGTAGAAAGGAAAGGGGAGCGCCACCCTCCCCTGCCTTTCCCCCGCACCTATATAAGGCAGGGGCGCGGCTTGGGAGGGACTCCAAGTAGGATTCCTCCTACTTGGGCCTCCTTTGGCTGCTTCTCCCTCCCTCCCACCTATATATATGTGGGAGGGGGGCGCCTAGCACAGAACATACAATTGTTTAGCCGTGTGTGGCGCCCCCCTCCACCGTTTACACCCCAGTCATATTTTTGTAGTGCTTAGGCGAAGCCCTGCGGAGATCACTTCACCACCACCGTCGTGCTATTGAAACTCATCCACTACTTCGCCTGTGTTGCTGGATCAAGAAGGCGAGGACGTCACTGAGCTGAACGTGTGCAGAACACGGAGGTGTCGTACGTTCGGTACTCGATCTGTTGGATCGCGAAGAAAGTTCGACTACATCAACCGCGTTGTGAGATGCTTCCACTTACGGTCTACGAGGGTACATAGACACACTCTCCCCCTCGTTGCTATGCATCTCCATGGATAGATCATTGTGTGTGCGTAGAATTTTTTTGTTTTCCATGCAACGTTACCCAACAGACTGTGCCCTTGATTCTTTATTAGTCGGCTTGATAGAGTCTAACATATTGCATGTAATGACTCTATGCATCAAAGTACTTTACGTCATTGTATTCCAGTCTGCGCATTGTTAACCAGCCATCAACTTCCACCTCCTCGTCCAATGGTTGGGGAGTGTTTCCTATCCTTCAATTGATCACCCAGGCGAGGTGTATCGGGGAACAAGGCAAGCAGGCCGTGCGGTTAGAAAAACGAAAAAGGGGCAGAGAGTTTTGTTATATTACTATTTAATGTAAGAAACATCTTCCGAGAAAAATAGTTCTTCCAACAGTTCCTTTTCTTGGGTTGACATGTTACCCTTGTGTGTCCAAAGACTTGGGACCTTGGGGTGAGGCCCCTAGTCAGGGTTTTGAATAATCCAGGCTTTCTTTGCTTCCATCATGGCCGACCTATTATGTCCTTTAATAATGCTAGCTTTCGGCTTTATCCGTCTGAGGTGCTAACCCAGATAACCTGGGAGCAACAATCGGAGTGGTGCTCTCTTTGCCCCTTAGCTGAAGAATTGAGAATGTAAAGGGCAAGCACAAGAGCCGGGCAACCCAGCTTGGCCAATTTTTAAGTCAAATCGATGCATATTGTGGCTTAAATACAATATAGTAGGAAGAAACATATATAACAAAGATAAATGCTTGACAAGTAGGCTTATTGTTAATCAAAGCCCCCAAGGTGGTTCGAGTCATAGATTCAAAGATGCATCCAAGGTGTCTAAGCATATCTCGGATTGACTAGACGCTATTACCGAGGAAGAAGGTTTTTGACAACCTTAAAGAAGTGTACCGAAATAGGCACCAAGTTGCTTTAAAAGAGAACTATAGCTAAATGTATATTAAAGAGAGAAGGGAAGGCTTTGGTTAACCATAGAAACGTCGGAGCAGGGAAACGTTCCATGGGTTCGGTTCTAGTTGGTCATCCTTCGGGTCTTGGATGCGGTATGCTCCTCCGATGAGTACCTGGTCAATTATAAATGGTTCATCCCATTTAGGCGAAAGTTTATGCTTCTGCTTTTCTAGGTGGAGCCTCATGACTAGGTCCCTGACATTGAACTCCTTTGATTGGACCTCCCTACTTTGATATTGTCGCGCCTGCTGTTGATAGAACATGGAGCATGCCCGAGCTACGTCACATTTCTCTTCGAGGGCATCCAAGGCATCCTGCCGATCGAGCTCAGCCCCCCGCTCCTCGTACATGCGCACATGGGATGCATCATGGATGAGGTCTCAAGGGAGCACAACCTTGGCACCGTGAAGAAAGGTGTGTAACCGGCAGATCGATTCGATGTAGTGTGCAAGACCCATAGGACGGAATCAAGTTCCTCCACCCATTGACAGTCTACTTCCTTCAGGGAGCGCACCAACCTTGGCTTGATGGCACTGAGGATTAATCCACTGGCGCGTTCCACCTGCCCATTGGACTGCGGGTGGTAAACAGATGTGTAATCGAGCTTCATGCCCATATTTTCATGATGACCCACAAGTATAGGGGATCAATCATAGTCCTTTCAATAAGTAAGAGTGTCAAACCGAACGAGGAGCAGAAGGAAATGACAAGCGATTTTCAGCAAGGTAATTTCTGCAAGCACTGAAATTGTCGGTAACATGTAGTTTGATAGCAAGATAACTTGTAACAAGTAATAAGTAGCAATAGTAACAATAGGTGTAGCAAGGTAGCCCAACCTTTTTGTAGCAAAGGACAGGCCAAAGCGATCTCTTATAGTAAGCAAAGCGTTCTTGAGGACACACAAGAATTTCATCTACTCACTTTCATCATGTTGGTTTGATTCGCGTTTGCTACTTTGATAATTTGATATGTGGGTGGAACGGTGCTTGGGTGCTGTTCTTACTTGAAAAGTCCTCCCACTTATGATTAAACCCTCCTGCAAGCATCCGCAACTATGAAAGAAGAATTAAGATAAAATCTAACCATAGGTGGATCCAAATCAGCCCCTTACGAAATAGCGCATAAACTAGGGTTTAAGCTTCTGTCACTCTAGCAACCCATCATCTAATAACCACTCCACAACGCATTCCTTCACATAACACCACCATGGGAATCACGACATACATATCATCAAAATATTGAATGAATATCAAATTCACATGATTAGTTATGACAAGATTTCTCCCATGTCCTCAAGAACAAAAGTAACTACTCACACAACATATTCATACTCGAGATCTGAGGGGTATTAAATATCCTCATGGATCTTCCACCAAACAACCGGCTAGCATCAACTACAAGATGTAATCAACACTACAAGTCACCCACACGTACCAATCTAAGGTTTTGATACAAAGATTAAACACAAGAGATGAACCAGGGTTTTGAGATGAGATGGTGTTGTTGAATATGTTGATGGAGATTGGTCCTCCCATGATGAGAGGGTTGTTGGTTATGATGATAGCTTTGATTTCCCCCTCCCGGAGGGAAGTATCCCTGGCGGAATCGCTCCGTCAGAGAGCAAAAGTGCTCTTGTCCCAGTTCCGCCTCGAGACGGCGGCGCTCTGTCTCGAATATCCTCTCCTTATTTTTCTAGGTCAAAAGACCATATATAAGAGAAGATGGGCATCGGAGGTGGGCTAGGGCCCCCACTACCCATTAGGGTGCACCAGGGGGGCATGCATGCCCTAGTGCCTATTGGGCACCTGGGTGGCCCCCTCTGGTATTTCGTTTCTCCAATATTTTTTATATATTCCAAAAATTTCAGCTCATTTGGAGATGTGCAGAATAGGTATCTGTGACATAGCTTTTTCAGGTCCAGAATTCCAGCTGCTGGTATTCTCCCTCTTTGTGTAAACCAAGCTTATTATGAGAGAAAAAGCATTAGAATTACTCCACAAAGTGTTAAATTGCATAAAACACCATAGATAATAGTAGGAAAACATGGTGCAAAATGGACGTATCATTGCACACCATGCTTTGACCTCTTTTGCCTTAAAATTTGTTCCATTACTCGTTATAAAACTGTAGGGAATGCCATAATGGTGTACCACTCTGGATATGAACTCAATATTTGTTCTGCTTTGGCAGAGGTTACTCGCTTTGCCTCGATCCATTTTGTGAATTTATCTACCATGACGAGCAGATATTTATTTTTCTTCGACCCTCCTCAAAGTGGGCCGACCATGTTAAGCCTCCAGACCGCAAAAGGACAGGTGATCGGAATAGTCCGAAGAGCCCTAGGGGGCATGTGGCTTTGTTTAGCAAAGACTTGGCAGCCGAGGCAATGTTGGATGAGAGCGTGGCATCAGCTCCTGCTGTTGGCCAATAAAAGCCGGCTCGAAAAGCCTTGCTTACCAGGGTCTGAGCAGCGGCGTGGTGTCCACTCATGCTGGAGTGTATTTTTGGAGTCTTTCCTTATGCAAATAGTGGGTCGTAGGCTCGACTCTTGGACTACGAGCCAACTAGGTTGGTACCCCCTAGTCTTGGACACCGTTAGGTGCCATGAACATCGCCTCATCATCAGCATATAATGAAGTTTTCACCACAGTGTCCCTTCCCCTGATCTTGTGGAGAAGCTCCTTTCTTGTAGCCACTTCGAGAATGTGTTGGAGGGGGTTGATAGCGATGAGGAGGAGGAGTGGGGACAGTGGGTACCCTAGCCTCAGCCCCTGTCCATGAATGATTGGTGGCCCGGCCACCCCATTGAGAAGAATCCTGGAGGAGGACAAGTGAAGGAGTGCGGTCACCCAATTTCAGAATTTGCACGGGAATCCTCTTGTTTGGAGGAGTTCAAGGATGTATCCCCACGTCACCGCGTCGACGGCCTTGAGGATGTCGAGCTTGAAAAAAAGTGGTTTTGCTTTTATGGATCCGGCGTGCGAGATTCCGGACGTACATGAAGTTGTCATGGATGCTCCTTGCTACTTATGGTAACATTTGGATTTCCCGGAAGAGGAAGTTAAGGGTGATGTAGTGTAGTAGCGGAAAGTATTCCCCTTTGTTAAGAACCAAGGCTTATCGAACCAATAGGAGACGTAACACGAATGAGATAAGCGGTACCTGCACACACACACACACACACAAAGCAAATACTTACACCCAATGAAGACAATAGGGTTTTCAATCCCCTTGTACTCACCAATTGCAAGGATGAAATATGATAGTGGTAGATAGATAAAATAAAAAGGAAAATAAAAATGATAAATTGCAGCATAGTATTTTTAGGGTTTTAGTAAATATAAAGTGAATGGACCTAGGGGCCATGGCATTCACTAGAGATATCTCTCTCTCTCTCTCATGAGCATAGCAATAGTGGGTAAACAAATTGCTGTTGGGCAATTGATAAAATAGTGCATAGTTATGATGATTCTTCATGGCATGATCAATATATAAGTATTACGTCCGATACAAGTAGACCGACATCCATCTGCATCTACTACTATTATTCCACCCCTCGACTGCTATCCAACATGTATCTTGAGGTATTAAGTTCACAACAAACAAAGTAAGACCAAATAATATGTCTGAACCCCATCATTTTACCCTTAGTAGCAACAATACAAATACGTACCTTGCAACTCCTCTTGTCACATAGTAAGGACACCGCAAGATTGAACCTACTACCAAGCACCTCTCCCACTGAAGATAAATTAATCTAATTGGCCAAAAGAGATAGACAGATTGGAGAGAAATACAAGGCTATAAAATCACACATATATAAATAAGAGAATTCACTCAAATACTTTCAATAAATAATTTGATCATAAAACCAAAATTCATTGGATCCCAACAAATACACGCAAAATTTTACGTCGGATTGATCTCACACATGGACATGATATTGAGAGAGAGAGAGAGAGAGAGAGAGAGAGAGAGAGAGAGAGAGAGAGAGAGTCAGCTAGCTACTGCTATGGGCCCGTATGTTCTGTGAGAACTACTCACACATCATTGGGATGACAGCCTCATTGATGAACATAGCTTCCCCAATGGTCTCCCCCCTTCGATAGAGTACCAAAAAGGCCTCCAGAAGGGACCGCGGAAGAACAGAGGCTTGCGGTGGCGGAAAAATTATTTCATGACTTGGTACAGAGGTTTCTGGCAATATGTGAATTTGCAGCGCGGGAATTAGGATAAACGGAGTTGCAGGGGGGCCCACAGGGGGCTGGGCATGCCCCCTGCCTTGTCGCTCTGTCTTCTATTGTCTAGTCTCCCCTCAAAGCTTATGTGGCCTCTTTTGGCCCAGAAAAAATCATCAAAAAGTTTCATCGTGTTTGGACTTTGTTTGGTCTGCATATTCAGTAAAACCAAAAACATGCAGAAAAAACAACTAACATTGGGCACTAGATTAGTAGGTTAGTTCCCAAAAATGATATAAAATGGTATATGAAGCATAAAAGATTACAATATAATAGCATGAAACAATCAAAAATTATAGATACGGTGGAGACGTATCACTCCTCCGTTTGATGAAGGCGCTATGAGCATTGGAGACTAAGAGATCCGTGTGCGGGCGAAGCCGGATGGCTAGGATCTTTGCAATTTATTTTGCAATACTGTGAATGAGGCTAACCGGTCTATAGTCACCGATGCCCTCCACCCCCTCCTTTTTGGGCATCAATACCACATTCGCCGTGTTCAGCTAGTGAAGGTTATCTACGATTTTTTTTGCCTGATCCAAATTGATTACAGGATGTCCGAGAAGACGGGCTTTCTCTGGTGAAGCTTATAACTTTTTCTTTATACTAATCTTAACATAGTATTTGTATGTTAATTAATAAGCTAAAATCAGACCCCATGAAGGTTCCGAAAGAGGTGCACCACCCGCATGATGTTCTCTTTGATAATGCCCCAACATTTCCTGCAAAAGGTTCGAGTGAACCCGTCAGGCTCAGGCGCCTTGTCTGCAGGCATCTCGTTAACACTAGTGGAAAATGTGCTAGCCACAACTTTCGTTGGTGGCGCAATCAACGCCAGCACTATTTTTTTCAAATATTGGTGGCGTAGGCTTATTTGGCACAACATTAGTATGGGCATAGTGGTGGCGTTTAGAAACAGGTGAGCGTCAGAAGTATATGGGATCAACAATTTGTATAAGGCGTAGTATAGTGCTGGCGTGGTATAACATGGAACGCCAGTATTATTATGTTTAGTTGTGGCGTGTCATTGGTTTCCACGTCAGAATTGTTATTCTGTCAATGTGAATTACATTCTTATATTATCATTTTTATAGTATATTGTAGTTTGAGACTTCAAATTTATATTATTATAAATAGAAATACTGGCATTTTTTATTATGTGTACTTTGAGACTTCAATTTTTCTTTTTTTGGTGGTGATCTTTTTAAGAGTATATTGTAATTTATTTTTATCAAATTTATATTATTTAAAATGAAAACATTGGCATTTGTAAAATATATACTCCGAGACTTTAATTTTACTCTTTTTTCCTTTTTAGTTCGAGTCTTGAAATATGTAGTTTGACACTTTCAAATTTTTTCCTTTTTATTTTTTTTAGATGGTGGTCTTTTTTATACTATATTGTAGTTTACTTTTATCAAATTTATATTATTTTAAATGGAAATACTGACATTTTTTTAAATATGTAGTCTGAGACTTCAATTTTTCATTTTTTTTCTTTTTAGTTTGAGACTTCAAATATGTAGTTTGACACTTGTAAATTTTTTCTTTTCATTTTTTAGGTGGTGATCTTTTATATAGTATATTGTAGTTTACATTTATCAAATTTATATTATTTTAAATGAAAATACTGACATTTTTTAAAATATGTACTTTGAGACTTCAATTTTACTTTTTAGTTTGAGACTTAAAATATTTAGTTTGACACTTCCAAATTTTTTATTTTTATTTTTTAGGTGGTGATCTTTTTTATACTATATTGTAGTTTAGTTTTATCAAATTTATATTATTTTAAATGGAAATATTGACATTTTTTTATACTTATATTATTTTAAATTTCTTATTGGGCCAAGCCCAAATTGTATTAGGAGGCCATGGGGGTCAAAACCAAGGGGGCAACGCCCCCCTCGGCCCACTCCCTCTCTCTCTGGCCCGCTGATTTGTTCTTATTCAGATCCTCTTTCTCTCCCTCTCTCATCGCTCGTCGTCACCGCTCCGATTCTGTCGATTTCCGGCGTTCTCCGGTCCCGAGGTACACATATGCGAGCCTCCTCCTCTCACATGGTCCATTTGGATTTGTTTTTAATTAGAGGTGTGATTCGCATTCCCTATGCTAGGGTTTCAGTGACGGCAACAGATTTTCGGCGACGGAGTAGACAGCAGGCGATCCTCAGCGCCAACCCAGGTGAGCATATCATCCCTCCCTCTTTTGTTGTAGGTCACTGCCACTGTAATTTTGCTTAGGAACCGAAACAAATGGAATTAGATGCTATCTAGTTTGCTATAGGTCAACCCTCGACATTGAGATGCTATCTAGTTTGATGAGTTCTATACATTGCTAGTCCAGTGCCTCAACAGTGCCAACATATGCAATATTGGAACTACTTCTCATTGCTGTGTCAATATTCAGTGATGTGAAATTGCATATTATCTTTTGTGCTTCTATTCACTTGTGGTATATAATGGGAATCTTCTACTAATTCACTATTATATATTGCAAAAATACTCTATTCAGTTGTAGTATTTGCTATCCTACTTGTAATTCACTGTTATTCATAATAGTGCCAACATTTAGTTGCATTTAGTTCTATACATTGCAAGTTTAGTGCCAAAACAGTGCAACATATGAAATTGCATATTATATTGATTGTATACGATGTGTTTGTAGGTCATGGCCAATTCTGGAGGCAAGAATGAGTCGGTGTACGATGTGGACATGGTCAATAATAATTCCTTAGACGCTCATGACTATAGCATCAATAGCCAACAATGGAAAATGACGATCTAAAGATGGAGACTTAAAGAGCTGCATAAGGAGACTTTTCAGCTCGTTAAGGAGACTAATGAGCTAAGAGATGAGAGGGATAAGCTCGTCGAGGATCGGGATAAACTGAAGGAGGAGAGAAAACTCCTCAGGGCAGAGAGGATTGACCTCAAGATGGACACAGATCATTTCAAAAGAGACAAAGAGGGGAATAGAAAGAAGCTTTGCCAGCTGAGCGTACTCCTTGATGGTGATTAGGTTTTTAACTAGCTATTCCATCTTATTAGCTGATGATGATCAAGTAACTAGAGTACTTGATGAGCAACTTTTGTGAAGTTTAATTAACTTGTTAAGTTCATGAGCCTCTTCTGTTAATGATTATCTATTAAGTAAGTAGCTAGTGTTGATGAATATATTGTGTTAATGAGTATCTATTAGTTAAGTAGCTAGTGTTGATGAGCAATTTTTTTATCATAAAAAACATTTGCTGGCGTTGAGCAAGGAGGCACGTCAGAGTTACGACAAACTTATTGCTGGCGTTGGACAGGTGACACGCCAGCTCCACGTAGGATACTGCTGACGTGTTCTCCAACGCCACCCCTACTTTTTGGCAATGGCGCCATATTAGTGGTGTCTTGTATCCACGCCAACAAGGCTGTTTTCGGAACACCATAGCTAGGCTTTCCTGCACTAGTGTAATGGCGGCCCTAACTTCCTCCTCGGTGATCTGGCCGTTCAGGGCGGACAAGTCAATTGCCTCCAAGTTGAGCTCACCTCACTTGAAGTCAAGTGCACCAGCATTGCCTCTTCCCATGACAGCGGAGAAATGCTCATGGATAATCTTCTCTTTAGTTCCATGCTCGGTGACCCACCCTTGATTGTGCTTGATCCTATGAATGTGATTTTTCCTTCTTCTAGCGTTGACACGATGGTGGAAGAATATGTAATGTTCGCATCGCCCTCCTTGAGGTTGGACATCCTTGCACATTACTTCTTGAGAGCCCTCTCTAATACCGACAGGCTAATATATAACCCTCCTCTTGAGCTTTGGCCGTAGATCAAGCTCCCCAAGGGAAAAAATATCTTTTCCTGGTGTAGGATCACAAGGAGGGCGGTGTGCAGGTAGACCCTAGCTTTGGAGAAGAGCCTTCTACTCCACTTCGACAAATGGATGTCCGTGATCTTGAACACGTGATAAAGCACATGGTATGGCTCAGTGTGGGTGGTGGGTTCATTCCAGGCCTTCTCCACTACCTCGAGAAAGTCGGGCATGGATGTCCAGAATTTCTTGAATTTGAAAACATTAGACCGTCGGCGCTCTTTTTCATTTGCAAATAAAAGAGGGCAGTAGCCGACAAGTGAAGATGACAAAGTGTGAGCTAGTGGGTGTTGAACTGAATGTCCCATTCGGCATTGCAGAAGAAGGTGTCCAACTTGCACAATGTGGGATTCTCTCCCTCATTGCTCCACATGAAGCGTCTATTTTGAAGATGGATTTGTTGCAAGTCACACGTGTGGAGCGCAACATGAGAGCGGTTGATGTGACTTCTATTATGTTCCATTTATTCTTGTCCTTTGCATGAATAATCTGACTGAAGTCCCCGGCAACCAATCACATCACGCCATTTGGTGGTTTTTGATTCACAAGCTCAGTGAAGAACACATCGTTGCACACCGAGTCGGTCGGGTTGTAGACTTTGGTGGACTTGAAGCGCATGTCGGTGTCCCTAACTTGTAGCATGATCGACATACAATACGTGGATAGGGTGATGCAGCTCACGTCCACCACCAGATAGTCCCAAAGCAGCAGAATTCCGCCTCTAGCCCATCCGCAGGTTTTTGTGCAAAACTTTTCAGCCTATTCCCACCCAGGAAGGCAGCTGTGAAGCTGTTGATATTGGCAAGCTTAGTTTCTTGCAAGCACACGATGTGGCACAAGGACGCAGAGATAGTTTCATTGACTGTGGCACGACGATCCAGGTCATTTAAACCCCCGACTTTCCAGCTAAGGGCATTTACTGGTTGCTCTAACATGATGAACCAGGAGAGACATGAACGCTGCCAGACCCAGGGGCAGATAACAAACTCCTTACACAACAAGGCAGTTCCAGAATCCCTCGACGGACAGACCCGTCTAAGACAACCCGAAGACTGACACACACAACTAAACCAAATCTTCAAATGGACTAACATAGAATTAGATGGACACTACCTTAACGTGATCAAGGCATCCAACCTACTCCTCCTGGGTATGCAACGAAGCGCCTCTAGAGACCAATTCGTGGTCCAAACCATCAGCACCTCCATGGATGGTGAGAGCATCTTCCACCTCCACCGCGCGACTGTTGTCGATCTTGAACATGGCCCTCATGGCTGCAGTAACCTTCTCTGGCAGCTGCTCCTTGAACCTGTTCGCGAACTGCTCCAGAGCGCGCTCTGTCATGTCCTTGCCGTCCTAGACGATACATGTTCGCATTGTAGCATCGAGAACCGGGAAGTTCATACTCAACTCCAAGATGATCGTGTTGAGCATCAGTGGCTACTCCATAGCACTTGATTGTTGTGCTTATGTCATGCTCTTTATTTTATTTGGACTCATTTGTGTGTTTGAATTTGAATAATTTGATTTGTAAACTATAAATTTGTAATATCCATGAATTATGTGAACTTTGATTATTAAGTTTGAGTTTAACATATGTGCAAATATGTAGTTGAAATGTTGCATGTAAACAAAAAACTTAGAATAATTGATGAATGGAATTTTTTAGGAAGTTAAATTTGAAGGATTTGGTTGCAAATCATTTTTATTTAACTCGCCAAATATAAAATGTTAAGGTATACGGAGTCGAGGAGCAAAATTATAAGTGATCAGTTAGAGATGCCCTTAGCATGGCTAATCCTTAAACAATAAGACAATAGACACGGCTAATGATGTTCAAAGTATTCTCTTTGAGGGTTCTCTAGTCTAGTTTCTCCGATCAGTATCTATCTAGTCGATCCACGTCTCGTGCACTTGGGTACTCTCTCCGTACCGGTGCATAAGTCATCTTACGAAAACCAAATAATCCCAAAACACTTAGGCTAGTCGTAATGGTAGTATCATAAGCGGTATCATGCATGCGAACTAGATTTTTTGGATGATGTGGCACACAATTAAATGAGGAAAGAGAGGGTGTGGTATCATATCATGATACCGTATCATATTAAATATTGTACTACTTTATGTCATGCATGGCAATTAATGAGGCAACCTAAGATACTAACTTATGATACTATGCATTACGGAGCTAGTATTATATACTAGTATCATATGCATGATACTACTATATGATACTCCCCATTACAACCAGCCTTAGGCACGGTGCATTAACTTCCACATTGTTTCTTGTTTTTTGACATGAATGAAGGAATCAACCAATAAAAGACATGGGGCATGTACGTTTTTAATGACCCGAGACTACCTAGCACGGCATGCAGTAGTCAGTTCATTGCATGCAATGTTATTAATTAGCAAATGAACATTAAGTTCTCTCGTTTTTTCCTCCGTCTTGATCGGGTTGCACAATGTAGGATGACTTAGGGCATCCACAAAATGTATGCCAAAATGATGATGCCAAATGTCAAAATAGCTTTTGGCATTAGCTTGGTCCATTGTGGAGCATGTTGCCAAAAAAAGGGAGCGATGCTACTAGGAGCATCGATGCCAACTGACCCAAAACAATAAAATATGACATGTTTGCCCAACTGCCGAAAGCATTAGGCTGGTGCCAACGCACCGCCCCACTATCGCCCCGCCACGTCAGCTTTTACCCTCACTCTCACCCCACTCTCACCCCACTCTCACATCACGGTGCAAGCAGACGGCAGTAGTGGCAGATCACCGCCACGCCATCTACTCTCTCCTCAGATTTAGTTATTTCACTCGCATTTCTTTAGACATTCAAAATAATGTAAGAAAATAATTTTATTCAACTACAAATTGTACTGATTACATAATAAATAAAAAAATTACATAATAAATAAAAAAATTACATAAAAAATTAAAAAAATTACATAATCTAGGCATGATTATTTGCCCACACATGCTCAATCAAATCCTCCTGGAGCCGTGCATACATCGGTGAGTCCCTCATTTCGGTGTCCATCTGAATCCTGGCTGCTAGGCTTGGTGGTGCATTGGTATGTATCGGCGGCCCGACATTGGACGCAACTGTTGCTGGACGAAGACATGGCGTCTGGAGGAGTGGAAATGGAGAGTGGAGGAGAGAAATGAGATGAAATGGGGTGTGGAATGAGTGAACCCGGTGTGGGGGTATTTATAGGGGTTGGGGATGAAATTTGGAATTTTTTGGAATTTTTTTTAAATTTTTTGGAGCTCCAACGGATACATCAACGGCTAGCTGACGTGGACGAATCAGATCGCGCCACGCCGCCTAGCTGCTACCCTCTCGCCCGCTCTCGCCCCGACCATGGCGCTCTCGCCTCGCTCTCGCTCCCCTCTCCCCCCTCTCGGCGCCCATGGCAAGGCAGCCGGGCAGTGGCAGGCGCATCACGGGCGGTGGATCCACCGCCCAGCTGCCGTCTCGCCTCGCTCTCGCCTCGCTCTCGCCTCCGGACGGGCGGTACCGCCGGCGCTGCCGCCCGCGTTGGCACCAGCCTTAGCGAAGTTTCTCAACCATTGTGAGGACATGCACAGGTTATGGCCAGTTTTTTACCACATTCTATTTGATGGTGAGACCTACTGTACAGAAATTGGAAACCACACACGTTGTGGAGTCGATGCCAAATTTGAGGCCGATGTCAAATTCCTTTTAATGGGCGAATTTGGCAGCAACACACTATGGATGCCCTTGTGCCTTCGTCAATATCTGTGTTCCACATAGTAAGATTTTTTAAATTTTGACTAGCACTCGACGGACATCTCAGGATATCACAGTTTTTCTGCTCACAGAAGCTCCAAACTGTGGTGTTTTACTTTTATTACCAGGTGACCACCGAAGTTATCTCCATCCAGGCGGCACCATGTCGGCAGTGGTAGACACGCGGGGCACATGCACATTAACCATTGGTGTGTCCCTAGGGTGGATACAGATGTTGGCACTGCTCATGTACAGGCACAGCATTCATCACTGGCATTTAGTTTGCTGCATAAATTCAGCCCACAATAGAATGGGCACCTAAAGTTTGAGAGCATTTCCCTTCGCCAACAATGGCAAGATTCTCTCATGCTTTGCTGGCTCAGGCTCTCCTGATCCTAGTGGCAGCGTTGGTCACTTCGAAGTCCACAGAGGAAGGCCGAGCTCGCTCCTGTTACACGCCACCGGTGCCAACTCCGGCGTCTTCTGGCCAACGTAACCAAACCCCAGCAGCATCAGTGGGACTTCTTGGTTCGAGATCACCACTCGAAGCTCCGCCGCCGCCAGAACCACACCGTCGGTACCGGAGGGGGGCTCCACCCGAACAGCCGCCTCCCCCACCACCACTCTCGCCGCCACCACCACCATTCTCGCCTCCGCCTCCGCCTCCGTCATCGCCACTCTCGCCGCCACTTAATTAGCGGTACTATCACGTGGGTGTAGCACTTTCACTTCCCCGCATTGCAATATTTCTCAGCATCACCACATTGTATCTGCAGTTTACATGTTTTAAGCTAGTTTTCAAAGCAATGTAACACTGGATTTTTATCTTCCTATGCCCAGTGAGAAATTTTCCGAGCCAGTGCGGATATCGAAGTTTTCTCTCGATTTTTGTTTGCTCGCCCAAGTGCCCGAGTAGTACTTCAGGGCAGAAAACCTTGACCTTGGGTTTCTACACGGCCAAACGCTGGATGCGTTGACGCGACGGCTCATCTTTCACAGCTGTAAACTCAGGTCTCAGGCCATGATTCCCGGACAAATGCAAGTCAAGTCAACTACTCCAAGTTCGGTTGATGAGCAGGTCATCTCACCGTGAGCAGCAGTGTTCAGTTTCATTTTGTTTGTCCAAGATGAGGCTGTTCTTCAAGCTCTTCGCCGTCTTGGCCATCATGGCTGCTCTGTCGGCCACAAATGTGCCATCGCCGGTTGGTGTATGGGGGAGGACGCCGGGGAGAGCGCCACCTTCTCCGAAGTCGTCCCCACGTAGGAGTTCCGCGAAACCGACTCGTCCCAGGCCACCGCCTCCGCCACCGGCGCAGAAGGGCAGAGTGAGGCCACTGCGTTCACCGCCCCCGCCTCCACCACCACCATATCGCCAACGAGGCGTCCACCCTACGCAGTCTCCTGCACCGCCGCTACCGTGCCACTAGATCTAGGTTTCGACTTAATCTTGTATCCATTTAGCCCTTGAAAAAAAAAGACCTTGTTACTGATTCTTTTTGCCAACATTGTTTCCGTGCAGTGCTTTTGATTTCTCAAACGATCCTCTTTACTATTCTCTCTATTCTATAATGTAGTGCGTTCACGTTTTTTACGATTTAACTTTGACCATAAATTAACCAACATGGATGACTACGGCGCGAGCATGAAGATACCTTAGAATTCGTATTTGGAAGAAGCTTAGAATTCGTATTTGGAAGAAGTTTTCAAACGTATAATTTTTCACTAAAATGATTTATGTATTATTGATCTAATTTATGGTCAAAGTTAAATATTAAAAAAATATGAGGACACTACATTATGAAATAGAGGGTGTATTACCTTGGTTCCCAAATATATGGCATATAAATTTGGTCAAAAGGTCAATGCTCTCTAACTTTGATCAAGTATATATCCAAAATATTAAGATAAATAATATTAAATCAATATTAATATACCCACCCTTACATTAAAAAAATCACCGTGAACAGCTATAATGTTGTCAACAACTACTATACTGGTCGTTGCTTGAAGCCCCCCCAGTAAATGGGATATACCTGGTGTGGGAGGGGGCACGCAGATCTGCCAAACACCGATATGTCTACGCAGGTAAGCATGTACATTATGTATCTTTTTTTCTTTCTTTTTGCTTGTGGTTTTTTCTTCATTTTCTTTTCAAAATGCTCTAGCAAATAGATTGGGAATATGTAGAAGAATGTTCATGTTCTTTAAAAAGCGTTTTTCGCACATGTTCAGTGTGTGCTTTAAAAGGGTTTGTTACCTGATTAAAGAAGGTTTGTCATGTATCTGGAAAAGTGTTTACATGTTTACAATAAAAAAAATATTCGTCCCAATTTTGGACTAGCTTCTTAAAGTTTAAGATATTTCCTTATCAGTTCTATAAAAAGAGTTTAGGGTGGTCATAATACTAGATTTTTGGAAGATTGGTGGGTTGATGACAGGCCACCTAAATTGCTTACCCTATATCACATTAACTGAAGCTATTGATAAAGGTGGAGTGGGTTTAGATTCAGAAGAACTATGTAGGGAGTCTCCGGATCTATGGAATAGTTTAAAACATGATCTGAAGAGGTTCAATGGGATCTAGTAAAGATAAAATCAAATGGATGTTGACAACTCACAATTTTTTGCCAAATCTTTTAACAGGAAACTAATTGAATATCTACGTAACTTTCCTAAAAAATATATTTGCAAGGTCAAAGTACCTGCTAAGATGAAAGATTTTCTTTGGTTTATGGTTAGAAAAAACTATCTCACTAACGATAACCTACTTAGGAGTGGGTGGGCTGGAAACAAAATGTGCATTTTCTGTGGCATGGATGAAACAATAAACCATCTGTTTTTTTAATGCTCTGTTGCTAATTTAGTCTGGAGTTTGCTGAAATGTACTTTTAATTTAAATTCTACTCTAGCTACACTGAATGATATTTTTGGAATCTGGATTGGAAGTTTTCTAAAGAATGGGAAAAAGATAGTGTTTGTGGGAGTCTCTGATGTCTTTTTGTCTATTTGGAGATGCAACAATGATGTGATATTTGAAGAAAAGAAACTTATCAATGATCCTATTATCCTCATCAAACTGATTTGTTACTAGATTAATGTTGGTCTATTTTAAAGGAGGGAAATGGAAGGGTATTGATGTTGGGGGCAGGACTTCTCGAGCAGGTAGAAAATGAAGTATATCGTTCGCCGCAAGGCTAGAGACATGGAGTTCTAAGGATTAGTGGCTAAAAAATTGAAGTTTCTAGGCCTGGTGTTTTTGATGTTGTCCTTACCCCCATGCAAGAAGTTCCTGTACTGGTTGTCCTCCTGGAGTAGCTCTTTATTCTTTGTCCTACATCAGTTATTTTAGCTTGGACCTATTGTTCTTTAATTCCTGTTATCATGTAGCTTGTTTTACTGGCATGTGGAGTCTGGCTTGAATGATGTGGTATGGTGGTGTTTGATTAGGGGCGAAGAGACGATTGAACATCACACAAATGCACCAGGATTTTACCCCGGTTCGGGCTATTGCGAAGAGTAAATGCCTACATCCTACTTGGTTGTTTTGATGTGTGGAAGTTTAGAATAGGGGTACAAGTGCTCCAATTCTGTTCCCGGGATTGTCATGGCTAGGAAAGGGCAATGAGTATGAACTAACTAGCTTGCAGTTTTTCAGAACCCCCTCTCCCTTCTCACTATGTAGCTCGAGCTCTCGTTTTATAGTTGCAAGAGGAAGCCCCTGTAGTTACAAGGTAATAAATGTGGCAGTTATGCCATTGGGGGACAATGCACTATGGCGGGGCGCGCCAAGTGTTGTTCTGCCTTTCTTACCGGGAGCGGACGCATGTCCCATCCGCCGTTGTCGTTGACTTTGGTGTCCTCCATTGCTGCGCACACCATGAGGTGGCTTGCATGCGCGGGAATCTTGCAGGGCGCAGACATGCATGAAACTTGTTCGCCAAGGAGGCTTGTGCATGCATGCCAGCTTGCTCCACCCTATGGTTTGGGTGCCACAAGCCTAGTCTGCCACCCTGTGAGCCGTCCCATCATGCGCCTGCCATCGACTCGGTCGTTGGCGGGGCTTTGGGTGCTCACAGGAGATGATCAGCGAGGTTGGGCTCTCCGGGAGGGAAACCCATCCTCTGCGAAAAGCTTGGTCTTAGCCTAGTTGGTGCTGCCAAACAAACCGCTCTCCAGCGTGCTGATCTTGTTGGCGTGAGCCTTCACAAGAAATGGTTTCCTGTGGCCTTGCTCTTGATGAAGATTTGCATGCCATCCGAGGAGGGCATGGACTTGGTCACACAGGGCAGCAACCTATGTTGCCCGTTGTTCGGGCTGCTGTAACCCACGCAAGCCGGTTCCGTGGGGAGCCCGGTCTTCATGGGGCCGACAAAGGGCTCCGTCGTCGGTGGTGTATGATTTGTGAGCGCATCTGACAAAGGTGTGCTACGTCTTGAGCTTGCGTTGGTTTTCCTCGAAGAGGAGAGGATGATGCAGCAAAGTGTAGCATAAGTATTTCCCTCAGTTTTGAGAACCAAGGTATCAATCCAGTAGGAGGCTCCTCAAAAGTCCCACACACCTACACAAACAAACCGAGAACTCGCAACCAACGCAATAAAGGGGTTGCCAATCCCTTCACGGCCACTTGCGAAAGTGAGATCTAATAAAGATAGTAAGATAAGATAAATATATTTTTGGTATTTTTTAATATAAATGCAAAAAGTAAAGATGCAAATAAAGGTAGATTGAAAGCAAATATGATAAGAGATAGACCCGGGGGCCATAGGTTTCACTAGAGACTTCTCTCAAGATAGCATAAGTATTACGGTGGGTGAACAAATTACTGTCGAGCAATTGATAGAAAAGCGCATAGTTATGAGATTATCTAGGCATGATCATGTATATAGGCATCACGTCCATAACAAGTAGATCGACTCCTGCCTGCATCTACTACTATTACTCCACACATTGACCGACTCCTGCCTTCATCTAGAGTATTAAGTTCATAAGAACAGAGTAACGCATTAAGCAAGATGACATGATGTAGAGGGATAAACTCATGCAATATGATATAAACCCCATCTTGTTATCCTCGATGGCAACAATAGAATACGTGCCTTGCAACCCTTTCTATCACTGGGTAAGGACACCGCAAGATTGAACCCAAAGCTAAGCACTTCTCCCATGGCAAGAAAGACCAATCTAGTAGGCCAAACCAAACTGATAATTCGAAGAGACTTGCAAAGATAACTCAATCATACATAAAAGAATTCAGAGAAGATTCAAATATTATTCATAGTTAAACTTGATCATAAACCCACAATTCATCGGATCTCGACAAACACCCTGCAAAAAGAGTTTACATCGAATAGATCTCCACAAGAGAGGGGGAGAACATTGTATTGAGATCAAAAAAGAGAGAAGAAGCCATCTAGCTAATAACTATGGAACCGTAGGTCTGTGGTAAACTACTCACAACTCATCGGAGGGGCAAGGATGTTGATGTAGAGGCCCTCCGTGGTTGATTCCCCCTCCAGCAGAGTGCCGGCGAAGGCTCCAAGATGGGATCTTGCGGATACAAAAGGTTACGGCGGTGGAAATTGTGTTTCATGGTGCCCCTGGATGTTTTCGGGGTACGTAGGTATATATAGGAGGAAGAAGTACGTCGGTGGTCGCTGAGGCCCACGAGACAGGCGCGCCCTACGGGGGGGCGCGCCCCTATCTCGTGGGGCCCTCGAAGCTTCTTGACTTGCACTCCAGCTCTCCGGATCATGTTCGCTCCAAAAATCACACTCCGAAGGTTTCATTCCGTTTGGACTCCGCTTGATATTCCTTTTCTTCAAATCTTGAAATAGGCCAAAAAACAACAATATGGGCTGGGCCTCCGGTTAGTAGGTTAGTCCCAAAAATGATATAAATGTGTAAAATAAAGCCCATAAACATCCAAAAGGGTAATATAATAGCATGGAACAATCAAAAATTATAGATACGTTGGAGACGTATCAAGGTGATGCTGCAATGCGATGATTTGCCACACACGGGGTGCGTTGTGGCTGAGTCAACATGAATGACAGGGAGCTCGGCTATGGCAGTTGTGAAGGAGCCGGACTCCAACGCATCACCTGGTGTGGGATTGCGCATGTTACTCTGACGACATCTCGGAGCTCTGGTGACTCCGTTCCTTGTACGATGGTGGCAACGAAACTGGTTAATTCTGGTGCCGACAAGGGAGGACAAGGTTTGGGGAGGGCAACGGGGCCGTTGCCGGGGGGTACGACGTCGAGTGTTGGTCGACAGTGGTAGTCTGGCACCGGCACGACACGGGTTGAACGCCGAAAGAAGGTCAGGTCTTGCCGAAATTTATTAAGACTTGCCTCTCTTGAAGCAAAAATGAGCTAGAAGAGTAGTATATGGAGGATGGAAACCTATAGTTCTTGGGGACTAAAATTTATGAAGGATGTGCTTATATTTCTCCAAACAACGCAATCTTGGAAGAAATATTTCTTTTGGTGGATGGACTAGAGATGCCCTAATAATGTTGAAGTTGTTGAGTATATATTTGTGTTGCATGTATTTCGTATTGTGACCCACCTCCTAGTTGTGTATAGTTGATTGAGGCCTACCCTCTACTTATATATACGGGCACCGGTTGTATTACCAACTTGTATGTATACATGGTATCATCTTTTTCGGTCCTCCCCTAGGGTTCGCCGCCACCACCGTACTCCACCACCTCCGCACCTAGCTGCTGCCGCACCCTTCCCTTTTCCAGTCACACTGCCGCCTTGTGCCACCCCGCTTTCGCCCCCTGCTGCGCCGATCGCCATCGCCGCGCGTCTCCCACTCGCGCCGCCACCGCCCCGTTGCGCCGCTTCTCCTCCCTGCCATCGCTGCCTTCCCTATTCCCCGCAGCCGCGCGCCCCCGCAGCCGCTGCACTTCCCCTCCGCGCTGCCCCAACCGCCACCAAAACCCTAACCCTACCCACCGCACAAATGGACTCCTCCCCGGGTTCATCCACCACCCGCTCATCGAACCCCTTCGCTGGCCCCGAGCCTGCCGTTGCCATCCGTGACCTCAACATTGTGGCCCGGGTCCCCATCCGCCTCGACAGCTCCAACACGTCGTACTATGATACGTCTCCAACATATCTATAATTTTTGATTGTCTGATGCTATTATATTATCCATCTAGGATGTTTTATATGCATTTATATGCTATTTTATATGATTTTTGGGACTAACCTATTAACCTAGAGCCCAGTGCCAGATTTTGTTTTTTCCTTGTTTTTGAGTTTTATAGAAAAGGAATACCAAACGGAGTCCAATTGACGTGCCTATTTTTGATGATTTTTATGGACTAAAAGAATCCCGTGGAGTGAAAGAGTTGGGCCAGAAGAGTCCCGGGCTGCCCACGAGGGTGGGGGGCGTGCCCACCACCCTGGGCGCGCCCCCTGTCTCGTGGACAGCCCAGAGACCTCCTGACTTGTTCCCGACGCCAAAAATTTCTATAAATACTGAAACCTCCAGAAAATAACCTAGATCGAGAGTTCCGCCACCGCAAGCCTCTGTAGCCACCAAAAACCAATCGGGACCCTGTTCCGGCACCCTGCTGGAGGGGGAATCCCCCACCGGTGGTCATCTTCATCATCACGGCGCTCTCCATGACGAGGAGGGAGTAGCTCACCCTCGGGACTGAGGGTATGTACCAGTAGCTATGTGTTTGATCTCTGTCTCTTGTGTTCTTGATTTGGCACGATCTTGATGTATCGCGAGCTTTGCTATTATAGTTGGATCTTATGATGCTTCTCCCCCTCTATTCTCTTGTAATGGATTGAGTTTTCCCTTTGAAGTTATCTTATCGGATTGAGTATTTAAGGATTTGAGAACACTTGATGTATGTCTTGCATGTGCTTATCTGTGGTGACAATGGGATATCACGTGATCTACTTGATGTATGTTTTGGTGACCAACTTGCGGGTTCAGTAACCTTGTGAACTTATGCGTAGGGGTTGGCACACGTTCTCGTCTTTACTCTTCGGTAGAAACTTTGGGGAACTCTTTGAAGTTCTTTGTGTTGGTTGAATAGATGAATCTGAGATTGTGTGATGCATATCGTATAATCATACCCATGGATACTTGCAGTGACATTGGAGTATCTAGGTGACATTAGGGTTTTGGCTGATTTTTGTCTTAAGGTGTTATTCTAGTACGGACTCTATGATAGATCGAACGGAAAGAATAGCTTCGTGTTATTTTACTACGGACTCTATAATAGATCGATCAGAAAGGATAACTTTGAGGTGATTTCGTACCCTACAATAATCTCTTCGTTTGTTCTCCGCTATTAGTGACTTTGGAGTGACTCTTTGTTGCATGTTGAGGGATAGTTATATGATCCAGTTATGTTATTATTGTTGAGATAACTTGCACTAGTGAAATTATGAACCTTAGGCCTTGTTTCCTAGCATTGCAATACTGTTTACGCTCACTTTTACCACTTGTTACCTTGCTGTTTTTATATTTTCAGATTACAAATACTCATATCTACCATCCATATTGCAGTTGTATCACCATCTCTTCACCGAACTAGTGCACCTATAAAATTTACCATTGTATTGGGTGTGTTGGGGACACAAGAGACTCTTTGTTATTTGGTTGCAGGGTTGTTTGAGAGAGACCATCTTCATCCTACACCTCCCACGGATTGATAAACCTTAGGTCATCCACTTGAGGGAAATTTGCTACTGTCCTACAAACCTCTTCACTTTGAGGCCCAACAACGTCTACAAGAAGAAGGTTGCATAGTAGACATCAAGCTCTTTTTTGGCGCCGTTGCTGGGGAGGTGAGTGCTTGAAGGTATATCTTTAGATCTTGCAATCGAATATTTTAGTTTCTTGTTTTATCACTAGTTTAGTTTATAAAAGAAAACTACAAAAAAAATTGGAATTAAGGGTGCCTCATATGCTTCATCTTTTTAATGTCTTTCGTGAAAATGATGGGAAGGAAAATTGTGCTCAAGTGCTAGAAGAAGAATTACATAGAATGCTTGGCATCAAATATGTGAATGATGAGCATGATTGCAATGTTGTTAGTATGAATTCTTTGAATACCTATGATGCTAATGATATGCAAAGCCACAAGCTTGGGGATGCTATGTTTGATCAAGATGATATTTTTTGTCCTCCAAATTTTGATGAGCAAATTTATTATGGTAAAAACATACCTCCTATTTATGATGATTATTGTGATGACATGTATGCCATCAAGAATAAACATAACCATGAAACTTGTCATCGTGATTTTAATTTTCAATTGGATTATGCTTCACATGATAGTTATTTTGTTAAGTTTGCTCCCACTACTATTGATGAGAACAAATTTGCTTATGTGGAGAGTAGTAAAATTTCTATGCAAGTAGATCATGAAAATAATACTTTATGTGATGGTTATATTGTTGAATTCATTCATGATGCTACTAAAAATTATTATGAGGGAGGAATATATGCTTGTAGGATTTGCAATGATATCAAGTTTCCTCTCTATGTGCTTAAAGTTTTAAAGTTATGCTTGTTTTGCCTTCCTATGCTAGTTGATTATAGTTCCCATAAGTTGTTTGCTCACAAAATCCCTATGCATAGGAAGTGGGTTAGAATTAAATGTGTTAGTAATATTCTTCATGATGCTCTCTTTATGTTTCAATTCTTATCTTTTATGCGAGCATCATTGAAATCATCATGCCTAGCTAAAAGGCATTAAAGAAAAGCGCTTGTTGGGAGACAACCCAATATTTACCCTTACTGTTTTTGTGTGTCCACATGATTATTCTACTGTAGTAATCATTTTTTATAGCTTTTGTTTCAATAAAGTGCCAAATAAGACCTTTACGATAGCTTACGGTGATAGTTGTGTTGATCCTGCTGAAAATTAGTAACTTTTGCATCCAGTAAATTAGTTTTGATAATTCACAGAAACGTGCTTTTGATCTGATTATTTTTTCTATGGATTTGTACATAAATTTTTCAGGTTTCCTAAGTTGGTAGAATTTTTTGAGGTATCGAAGTATTCGAGAGTTACAGATTACTACAGACTGTTCTGTTTTTGACAGATTCTGTTTCCCATGTGTTGTTTGCTTATTTTGATGAATCTATGAGTAGTATCGGAGGGTATGAACCATAGAGAAGTTTTAATATAGTAGATATTACACCGATATGAATTTAGAATGAGTTAACAACAGTACCTACGTGGTGGTTTATTTTCTTATACTAACTGAGCTTACGAGTTTTCTGTTGAGTTTTGTGTTGTGAAGTTTTCAAGTTTTGGGTAAAGATTCGATGGACTATGGAATAAGGAATGGCAAGAGCCTAAGCTTGGGGATGCCCAAGGCACCCCAAGGTAATATTCAAGGACAGCCAAGAGCCTAAGCTTGGGGATGCCCCGGAAGGCATCCCCTCTTTCGTCTTCGTTCATCGGTAACTTTACTTGGAGCTATATTTTTATTCACCACATGATATGTGTTTTGCTTGGAGCATCATTTTGTTTTATTTTATTTTGCTTGATAATTGAATAATATCCCAAGACCTGAAATTCTTTCATGTTAGAGAGTCTTCACATAGTTGGATAATTATTTGACTACTCATTGATCTTCACTTATATCTTTCGGAGTAGTTTGTCATTTGCTCTGGTGCTTCACTTATATCTTTTTAGAGCACGGTGGTGGTTTTATTTTGAAGAAATAGATGAACTCTCATGCTTCACTTATATTATTTTGAGAGTCTTAAACAGCATGGTAATTTGCTTAGGTTATGAATTTAGTCCTAATATGATAGGCATCCAAAAGGGATATAATAAAAACTTTCATATAAAGTGCATTGAATACTATGAGAAGTTTGATTATTTATGATTGTTTTGAGATATGAATATGGTGATATTAGAGTTATGCTAGTGGAGTAATTGTGAATTTGAGAGATACTTGTGTTAAAATTTGTGATTCCCGTAGCATGCACGTATGGTGAACCGTTATGTGATGAAGTTGGAGCATGATTTATTTATTGATTGTCTTCCTTATGAGTGGAGGTCGGGATCGCGCGATGGTTAACTCCTACCAACCCTTCCCCTAGGAGCATGTGTGTAGTACTTCGTTTGATGACTTGTATATTTTTGCAATAAGTATGTGAGTTCTTTATGACTAATGTTGAGTCCATGGATTATACGCACTCTCACCCTTCCACCATTGCTAGCCTCTCTTGTGCCGCGCAACTCTCGCCGGTATCATACACCCACCATATACCTTCATCAAAACAGCCACCATACCTACCTATTATGGCATTTCCATAGACATTTTGAGATATATTGCCATGCAACTTTCCACCGTTCCGTTTATTATGACACGCTCCATCATTGTCATATTGCTTTGCATGATCATGTAGTAGACATCGTATTTGTGGCAAAGCCACCTTTATAATTCTTTCATACATGTCACTCTTGATTCATTGCACATCCCGGTACACCGTCGGAGGCATTCATATAGAGTCATATCTTGTTCTAAGTATTGAGTTGTAATTCTTGAGTTGTAAGTAAATAAAAGTGTGATGATCTTCATTATTAGAGCATTGTCCCAGTGAGGAAAGGATAATGGAGACTATGATTCCCCCACAAGTCGGGATGAGACTCCGAACGAAAAACTAAAAAAAAGAGAAAAAAGAGGCCATAAAAAGAGAAAAGGCCCAAATAAAAATAAAATAAAATAAAAAATGAGAGAAAAAATAGAGAAGGGGCAATGCTACTATCCTTTTACCACACTTGTGCTTCAAAGTAGCACCATGATCTTCATGATAGAGAGTCTCCTATTTTGTCACTTTCATATACTAGTGGGTATTTTTCATTATAGAACTTGGCTTGTATATTCCAATGATGGGCTTCCTCAAAGTGCCCTAGGTCTTCATGAGCAAGCAAGTTGGATGAACACCCACTTAGTTTCCTTTTGAGCTTTCATACACTTATAGCTCTAGTGCATCCGTTGCATGGCAATCCCTACTCACTCACATTTATATCTATTGATGGGCATCTCCATAGCCCGTTGATACGCCTAGTTGATGTGAGACTATCTTCCTCCTTTTTGTCTTCTCCACAACTACCATATTCTATTCCACCTATAGTGCTATGTCCATGGCTCACGCTCATGTATTGCGTGAAAGTTGAAAAAGTTTAAGAATACTAAAGTATGAAACAATTGCTTGGCTAAAACCGGGGTTGTGCATTATTTAAATATTTTGTGTGATGAAGATAGAGCATAGCCAGACTATATGATTTTGTAGGGATAACTTTCTTTGGCCATGTTATTTTGAGAAGACATAATTACTTTATTAGTATGCTTAAAGTATTATTATTTTTATGTCAATATTAAACTTTTATTTTGAATCTTATGGATCTGAATATTCTTGCCATAATAAAGAAAATTACATTGATAATTATGTTAGGTAGCATTCCACATCAAAAATTTGTTTTTTATCATTTACATACTCGAGGATGAGCAGGAATTAAGCTTGGGGATGCTTGATACGTCTCCAACGTATCTATAATTTTTTTATTGTTCCATGCTATTATATTATCCATCTAGGATGTTTTATATGCATTTATATGCTATTTTATATGATTTTGGGGACTAACCTATTAACCTAGAGCCCAGTGCCATTTTTTGTTTTTTCCTTGTTTTTGAGTTTTACAGAGAAGGGATACCAAACGGAGTCCAATTGACGTGCCAATTTTTTATGATTTTTTATGGACCAAAAGAAGCCCCTGGAGTGAAAGAGTTAGGCTAGAAGAGTCCCGGGCTGCCCACGAGGGTGGGCGCGCCTGGGGCCACACCGGGCGCGCCTGCCTCATGGACAGCCTGGAGACCTCCCTGACTTGTTCCCGACGCCAAAAAATCCTATAAATATTGAAACCTCCAGAAAA
The DNA here is from genome assembly GCA_021437245.1 of Aegilops speltoides. Taxonomy (NCBI): domain Eukaryota; kingdom Viridiplantae; phylum Streptophyta; class Magnoliopsida; order Poales; family Poaceae; genus Aegilops; species Aegilops speltoides. Next base: position 274,472,419 of record CM038141.1, read on the forward strand.
TAACCTAGATCGAGAGTTCCACCGCCGTAAGCCTCTGTAGCCACCAAAAACAAATCACGACCCTGTTCCGGCACCCTGCCGGAGGGGGGATCCCTCACCGGTGGCCATCTTCATCATCCCGGCGCTCTCCATGACGAGGAGGGAGTAGTTCACCCTCGAGGTTGAGGGTATGTACCAGTAGCTATGTGTTTGATCTCTCTCTCTCTCTCTCTCTCTCTCTCTCTCTCTCTCTCTCTCTCTCTCTCTCTCTCTCTCTCTCTCTCTTGTGTACTTGATTTGGCACGATCTTGATGTATCGCGAGCTTTGCTATTATAGTTGGATCTTATGACATTTCTCCCCCTCTACTCTCTTGTAATGGATTGAGTTTTCCCTTTGAAATTATCTTATCGGATTGAGTCTTTAAGGATTTTAGAACACTTGATGTATGTCTTGCATGTGCTTATCTGTGGTGACAATGGGATATCACGTGATCTACTTGATGTATGCTTTGGTGATCAACTTGCGGGTTCAGTGACCTTGTGAACTTATGCATAGGGGTTGGCACACGTTTATTCATGACTCTCCGGTAGAAACTTTGGGGCACTCTTTGAAGTTCTTTGTGTTGGCTGAATAGATGAATCTAAGATTGTGTGATGCATATGATATAATCATACCCACGAGTACTTACGGTGACATTGGAGTATCTAGGTAACATTAGGGTTTTGGTTGATTTGTGTCTTAAGGTGTTATTCTAGTACGAACTCTATGATAGATCGAACGAAAAGAATAGCTTCGTGTTATTTTACTACGGACTCTATAATAGATCGATCAGAAAGGATAACTTTGAGGTGGTTTCGTACCCTACAATAATCTCTTCGTTTGTTCTCCGCTATTAGTGACTTTGGAGTGACTCTTTGTTGCATGTTGAGGGATAAATATATGATCCAATTATGTTATTATTGTTGAGAGAACTTGCACTAGTGAAAGTATGAACCTTAGGCCTTGTTTCCTAGCATTGCAATACCGTTTACGCTCACTTTTACCACTTTTTACCTTGCTGTTTTTATATTTTTAGGTTACAAATACTCATATCTACCATCCATATTGCACTTGTATCACCATCTCCTCGCCGAACTAGTGCACCTATACAATTTATCATCGTATTGGGTGTGTTGGGGACACAAGAGACTCTTTATTATTTGGTTGCAGGGTTTGTTTGAGAGAGACCATCTTCATCCTACACCTCCCACGGATTGATAAACCTTAGGTCATCCACTTGAGGGAAATTTGCTACTGTCCTACAAACCTCCGCACTTGGAGGCCCAACAACGTCTACAAGAATAAGGTTGCGTAGTAGACATCATACTACACGTGGAAGACCAACTTCAACCTCGTCTTTCGCGAGTACTATGTCACCGAGCACATCGACGGCTTCGTGTATGGCAACTACATGAGGGGCGATCCGGAGTGGTTCGCCATTGAGGCCACATCATCCGATGGTTCTACCAAACCGTCTCGAAGGGCATCTTCCAAACGGTTGTCACCAAGGAAGACGACGCTTGCGCCGCGTGGACCAAGATCAACGCGCTCTTCACCGACAGCAAACTTCAGCGCCTTGTTTTCTTGCAGCAGGAGTTCTTCGGCTATCACCAGGACAAGTCCACCATCGATGAGTACTGCATGAGGCTCAAGATGCTAGCCGACGAGCTTTGCGACATCAGCGCCAAGGTCTCCGACGACCTCATGCTGAGCACCCTCACTGCCGGCCTCAACGAGGACTTCGGCAACGCGGCGTCCGACCTTACACTGCTGTCGCAACCTACCTTCCAGCGCGTCGTCGCGTACCTCAAGCTTGAGGAGCACCGGATGACGAAGCTGAAGCAGCGGGTCCAGCACACCGCCCTTGCCGCCGGCACCATCTGCGACGGCCCTACTCCATCGGCCGCAACCCGTCCGCCCGCGCCCGCCGACTACTTCCCGCTGCCGCCCGCACTGCCCGCGCCTCCCGAACAGCCGCAAGGTGGCGGGGGCCGGTGCAAGCAGTGGGACGGCGGAGGCCGCCGTCAGTAGCAGCCGCAGCAGCAAGCATAGGGTGCAGGGGGGGAGGGCTCGCTACCAGCAGCCTCCTCCGCCGTGGGCCACTGGGCAGAACCCGTGGACGAGCGTCATTCATGCCTGTCACATGCCCGCCCCGCAGGCTCCTGCACCTGGTCTTCTTGGTCCTCGCCCCGCGGGCCACCAGGCGTTCTTTGGCGCCCCCTACCAGCCCTACGGTGCTCCCCTCGCACCACCACCCCTAGGTGGCTATGGCGTGCCCGCCCAGGCGGCGCCCTACGGAGGCCAGCCGCCGCCGCCGGTACCTGCACCGTGGGAGCCCGCCCTCCTGGCCGCCCTGCACTCTGCCCCGCCACCAAGTAACTATGGCGGTGGAGGCGACTGGTACATGGACTCAGGTGCTATAGTGCACATGACAGCTCATCCCGGCAACCTAACCTCCTCCACTCCCGTTAACACTCCCACTTGTATCACCGTTGGCAACAGTTCTTATTTACCTATCACTCATGTCGGTAGTACTAGTTTTCCTTCTAGTTCCACACCCATCACTATGTCTAATGTCCTTGTTTCACGTGACTTAGTCATGAGCTTAGTTTCCGTCTTTCATCTTACTCGTGAGAACCCAATTACTGTTGAATTTGACGGCGTTGGTTTTTCTGTGAAGGACGCCCGTACCCAGATGGTACTCCACCGATGTGACAGCCCCGATGAGCTCTATCCGTGCACGCCGGTGCTTCCACCTCCACACCTGTCGCCCTCGCCGGCGGCGTCGATCTTTGCCATGCTCGCTTGGGCCACCCCAACCCTGCTGTTTTGCGTCAGATGCTTAGGAATTTTTCTTTCTCATGTAATAAGCTCGACGAGCATACTTGTGAGGCTTGTCATTTAGGCAAGCACATTCGTCTTCCCTTTAGTGCGTCTACTACAGTTTCCACTTTTGCGTTTCAATTACTTCATAGTGATGTTTGGACGTCTCCCGTTGCGAGTAACATGGGCTATCTATACTACTTGGTGATTTTAGATGATTATTCTCATTATGTGTGGACTTTTTCTCTTTGTCGTAAATCCGATGCTTTATCCACACTCACCGCCTTTTATTCCTATGCTACCACACATTTTGGTCGCCCCATACTTGCACTCCAAACTGATAACGGAAAAGAGTTTGACAACGTCGCTCTCCGCACACTTCTTGCCTCTCACGGCACCATCTTCCGTCTAACTTGTCCCTACACATCACAGCAGAACGGCCGCGCCGAGTGCATCCAACGCACTCTTAATGCCCGCGTTCGCACATTACTCTTTCACTCTAACGTGTCCGCTCGGTTTTGGCCTGATGCTCTCGCCACCGCCACCCTCTTAGTTAAAGTTCGTCCGTGTCGTCCTCGGTGGAACTACTCCCCTCACCAGTTTCTCTTCGGTACACCGCCGTCCTATGACGGTCTGCGCATCTTTGGGTGTCTTTGTTATCCTAGCACCACGTCCATCACGCCACACAAACTAGCACCACGTTACGTACCATGTGTGTTCCTTGGCTATCCCTCTAACACCAAAAGTTACCGGTGCTACGATCCTGTCACTCATCATGTGTACACCTTGAGGCACGTGTATTTTGTCGAGACGGTGTTCCCGTTTTTTCAGGTTTCTCCGGCTTCGGCTCCTTCGGCGCCGACCCCCGCACCCCCTGCTTGGAGCGATGCGCGGCGGCACGACCCGACGATCCCCCAGCACGGCGCCTTCTACCGCCGCAGCCCGCTTTTTTGACTCCCTCCCCTGAGGTCAAGTCTGACCAGGCCCCTGGGTCCCCGTCTCCCTCCTCCGAGGTTGAGCTGACGGGCACACCACCCTCCACCCCAGCTGGCGCCTCCACCCAGGCGACGGGCTTGACTCCTCCTCGCCCGTCGCCACCCCAGCTACCGGCTCGGACACCGCCGCCGGCTCACCGCCGCCGCGGCCCGCTGCCGTGGGCATCGCTGCCGCCGCGACCCCTGCCACCTCCGCGGCCCCGCCTCTCGGCGTGACGACCTGCGCTCGGGCTGGTGTGCTTCGGCCGAGCACGCGCTACTCCTCCGACGAGTATGTGTGCGCCACCTCGATGTCGACGACATCACCCATCCCCGCCTCCGCTCGCGCTGCCCTTCGGGATCCCCACTGGCTTGCAGCGACACGGGAGGAGTTCGACGCCCTGCAGCGCAACTGCACGTGGCATCTTGTTCCGCGACCCCCTCGTGCCAAGATCATCACTGGCAAGTGGGTGTTTCACCACAAGACCCGTCCGGACGGTTCTCTCGAGCGCTACAAGACTCGGTGGGTGGTTCGTGGATTTCGGCAACGCGTGGGCGTGGACTTCTTCAACACCTTCGCTCCGGTTGTTAAACCGGGCACGATCCGCGTCGTGATCTAGTTGGCGGTCTCGCGAGCCTCTCCTGTACATCAATTGGACGTATCCAACACCTTCTTGCACGGTCATCTTGCCGAGCAGGTGTTCTGTGAGCAGCCCACCGCTTTCATCGACGTCGGGCATCCGGACTTCGTGTGCTTGCTCTCCCGTTCTCTCTACAGGTTGAAGCAAGCGCATCGGGCTTAGTACTAGCGTATCATAGCCTTCCTGCATTCTGTGGGCTTTCGGTCCACACGCTCTGATGCCTCACTCTTTGTGTATCATCAGGGACCTGACACTGCATATCTGCTGCTCTACGTCGATGACATCATCCTCATGGCATCCGTCCTCGAGCTCCTTCAGCGGCTGACAGCTCGTCTTCGTGATGAGTTCGCCCTTAAGGACTTGGGGCCTCTGTACTACTTCCTTGGCATCGAGGTGGTCCGACGGGCTGACGGTTTCTTTCTGCATCAACAGAAGTACGCTCACGAGCTTCTGGAGTGTGCCGGCATGCTTAACTACAAGCCGGCGCCCACCCCCGTCGACACGAAGGCAAAGGTCTCTGCTCTGGAGGGATCTCTCGCGTCCGATGCAGCGTTCTATCGCCCCATTGTTGGTGCTTTACAGTACCTGACGCTGACTCGACCCGATCTGCAGTACGCTGTCCAGCAGGTGTGCCTCCACATGCACGCCCCACGTGACTCTAATTGGACCCTGGTGAAGCGTATTCTCCGTTACATACGCGGCACCATGTCTTTGGGACTCACCCTGACGGCCTCCGCCTCCACCGACCTTGTTGCCTACTCGGATGCCGACTGGGCAGGCTGCCCCGACACTCGGCGCTCCACGTCCGGCTATTGCGTCTACCTTGGGCCCTTGTTGATCTCTTGGTCATCGAAGCGGCAGCCCGCGGTCTCCCGCTCCAGCGTCGAGGCAGAGTATCGGGCCGTGGCTAACGCCGTGGCCGAGTGCTCTTGGATCCGTCAGTTGCTCCAGGAGTTGCTTTGTGACATTCACAAGGCCACTCTTGTCTACTACGATAACGTCAGCGCGGTCTATTTCTCCGCCAACCCGGTGCACCACCGATGTACGAAGCATATTGAGCTTGATATTCACTTTGTGCGATGCCCTTGGCCGTGTTCGGGTTCTCCATATTCCACCCCGCAACAGCTTGTTGACGTGATGACTAAGGGATTGTCTACTCCCGTCTTCGAGGAGTTTCGGTCCAGTTTCTGTGTCTCCGGCGACGCTTCAACTGCGGGAGGAGGGGGTGTTGAGTATATATTTGTGCTGCATGTATTTCGTATTGTGGCCCACCTTCTAGTTGTGTATAGTTGAGGTTGAGGCCTACCCTGTACTTATATATATGTGCATCGGTACCCTAAGTTCGTCGTATTGCCAACTTGTCTGTCTACAGAAGCATTCTCATCCACAGGCTTTGGTGTTTTGGAAGCGAGAAATGAAGTTATCCTCACCCACAGGTGACACCATGTCGGCAGACACGGGCGGCTCGTGGGCATTGACCATTGATGCACAGCTCATCCGCTCCACTCGTCACGGGAATTCAGTTTGCTGCATAAATTCAGGCCACAAGGTGGGAGCATTTTCGTTCGCCAGCATGGCAAGATTCCTCTCCTGCTTGCTGGCTCAGGCTCTCCTGATCCTACTAGCAACATCGGTCACTTCGAAGGCCATAGAGGAAGGCCGAGCTCACTCCTGCCACACGCCACCGGCCCCAGCTCCGGCGTCTTCTGGCCAACGTGTCCAAAGCCGCCAAACCCCAACAGCGCCACTGGGACCTCTTGGTCTGAGATCACCGCTCGGAGCTCCGCCCCCGCCACAATCAGCGCTGCACCGTCGGTACCGGAGGGCGGCGCCACTCGAACCGCCACCTCCTCCACCACCACTCTCGCCACCGCCAGCCCACCACTCTTAATTAGCAATAGTATCACGTGGTTGTAGCCCTCCCACTTCCCCGCATTATCAAGATCACCACAGATCTGCAGTTTGGAGTTTACTTTCAGTCTTAGGCCGCGCTTGGATGCGGTGTATTGCAATACAGAGTAAAATTTACAGATGTATTATACCGGTCAAGACTGTTTTCCGGCCGGAAACGATACCGACCGCCGGAGGCCTGTAGTTTTTACAAGTGTATTCTAAAGAAACACGCTAATCCAAACAGGGCCTTAGCCAATCTTCACTCAGCAATGTGACGGTATGAATTTTTTTCGTTTCCTTTGACCCGTGAGAAATTTTCCCAGCACGTGTTGATATCGAACTGTTCCATGTGATTCTTTGACACTTATCTTTCTCGAAGTGCTGCCAGGAAGAAATCTTTGGGTGTCTACAGCTCAGTCGCTGGTTGCATTGACAAACAAGCCATGTGCGCCATCTAAGGGCATCTCCAATGGTTGTAAGATAGTTGTTGGTAGACTTTGCCACATAGGATTTTTGATGATGTGTCATGCAATAAATGAGGGAAGAGAAGAAGGTTGTATGTACATGAACCAACACCTCTTGCACAAGCTCCGATGTAGAATGAGAGAGCACCTTATTTATTGTCTCGCATCCTATTGGGCAAACTAGATACAATCCATTGGAATTGTTGTATGTTAAGGTGTTGGTTGATGACATGGCATATTTTACCAACAAGCTAATATACAGACTATTGGAGATGCCCTAATAACAATGCCACGCGCCCCAAGATTTCCCAAATAAATGCAAATCCGCCAACGACCCCAGATTTTCAGTATAAGTTCATATCATCTCCGTAAGAGCAGCAGTGTTCATTTCCTTTTTCTCTTGCGTCCAAGATGAGGCTGTTCTTCAAGCTCTTCGCCGTCTTGGCCATCATGGCTGCTCTGCCGGCGAGAAATGTGCCGTCGCCAGTTGGTGTGTGGGCGAGGACGCCGGGGAGAGCGCCACCTTCGCCGACGCCGTCCGCGCTCAGGGGCCGTGTGAAGCCCATTAATCCCGCGCCACAGCCTCCGCCACCACCGGAGATGGGTAGAGCGCGGCCATTGCGTTCACCACCTCCGCCACCATCACCAAATCACCAGCGAAGCGTCGGCTCTACGCACTTTCCTCCACCACCATTACGGTGCCACTAGATCTACGTTTCGACTTAATCTTGATCTGTAAATATCATGTTATTGGTTCTCTTTACCAAGAACGCTTCTGTGTAACGCTTGTGTAAACACCGTGTTGTGAAACATGCTGAGATTCATGCTTTACCTTTTCTACTATCTTCACAAATACTCCCTCCGTTCATTACTATAAGATGTTCTATTTTTAAAAAATGGGGTATATATAGACGCGTTTTATTGTGTTTGTTCACTCATTTCTGTCTGGATCTAATCTATATTGAACGATCCAAAACGTCTTATAATAGTGATAAGAGTGAAAGGAGTGAAAATTGCTTTTGGAGCTCAGCCTGCATAGAGGCCTCCAAATTCAGATTTCAAAATTCATCAAAATTCATTTTTTGATGTTTCAAAAAATTCTGAAAAAAAAATACAGATATGCATGAAGGCATAACACACATGTGTGTATATTTTCAGGGCAAAATAGGTTGAAATGAGGGTTGTGCAAAAAAAGGGACTTTTTAACACATGATACTGTTCATCCGCCCATGTCATGAATTTGTCTTTTTTTCTAGTACTTTCAAGGTATTTCATAAGTTTTCACACATACACATAACATCCTTGTTTACTTGCATAGATTTTTTTCCAGATATTTTTGAAATGGGAAGTTTGAATTTTGATTTTTTTTTTCAAAAATTTCAAGCTCCAGTGAGCTCGGTCACCAAAAGGGCGTTCTCGTGAACGGAGATAGTACTCCCTCCGTTCCAAAATAGATGACCCAATATTGTACAAACTTTGTACAAAGTTGGGTCATCTATTTTGGAACGGAGGGAGTACATTGTAATCATATGTTTATGTTGAGAAAATAAACTGAACATGACAGTCTACGTCCGGTGCGGTTACGAGAGTAGACACTCGCGTGTCCGAAATTTGACGTAACACATAACGTGCATTGTAATTTTTTCAATACTAGACACGCGTGTGGCCGAAATTTGACTTAACACGTGACTTAACACATGACGTTCATTGTGATTGAACGTTTTTCACATGCAAGGGCTAAATTTAAGGTAAAAACTCTACATTTGCAGATCTAATCTACATAGTATGAAGCTATCTATGAAGTATGAGATCACCTGATTCAGAGAGACTATCTATTAAGCTTAAGTGCAAAGTGGACATGGAGGCTCTATCTTGGAAATTTTATTCCATGATCAGCGGCCTGGTCCATCGCTGCCGGAAGCGGATCCTCTAACATCCTGAAGGGATGTCACGTAAGCTACAGTAACCGTGACATCCCTTCTTCACATTCATATGGTTAAGCCTAAAATGATTATAATTAATTTGCAAATTACAAATCTACTGTATACATTTATAAAATTACATACAAAGAAAATTATGGTGCAATAAAATTATTTTTTAAATTTTTTTGTATGTGCCACAGTAAATTTACATAGTGATTGCTACAGTGTTCTACTGTAGCTCGTGACATCTCTTCTTCGTTTTACATGCACATGTCACTGTAGCTTGGTGACATTACTTCAGGATGTTGATGGATCCTCTAACTTAGAGAAGCAAAGTCACGGTGCTACAGTGTAATCATAGTGTAAAATGAAGAAGGAATGTTAGAGACGTTTAGCGGATTATTTACTATTGATATTTACTGTAGATATAAATAATCTATAATTGATTTTATTTCACCATCAAATTGTTTATATGTAATGATTATGAATGTAAACATTAAATCTGTAATTTGCATATTAATTTAAATCATTTTAGCCTTAATCATATGGATTGCAAGAAGGAAAGTTAGAGGATTGTAGCTTCTCTAACTTTCCTTCTTAATGTTAGAGGATCTGATTCCGTACCCCCTGGCTGGGGTGGCACGAGCTGCTCTCGTTGACAACTTGGTATGTGTGGTGGGAGTGGTGACACACGATGGGCGAGGAACGCGTCAGGTGACGGTGTCCTGGACTAGGGGGTACTCATCACGTCGTCTCCCGATCAGTTGGATTGGGCCAAGGACCCCATGGCCGTATACTCATGGGCCAGTTTGGACAGCTCCTGCCGCATATAAGGAAGACTCCACAAGGCTTGGCGCCCAAGACAAGGACTCTCCTAAACCCTAGGCCTCCGGTGTCTTATATAAACCGAGGCCAGACTAGTCAATAGTCAATCTCTCATATTTATTACTATCATCTCGTGGTAGTATACATGTACTCTGTACTACACCCCATATGAATACAATCAAAAGCAGAACGTGCTGAAATCTGAGATGGGCTCTAGGCCCATATTGCAATTTCTGAAAAATCTCTAAGGGCCCATGTGGGATATATGGCACTAGGTGTGGTGGGAAGTTTAGTCCCACCTTGGAAGTGGAAGGAGAGTTGGAGTGGTTTATAAGGGTTTCTCTCCTACATGCTATTGGAGCTTGAGAAGAGAAGAGGCCCTCGCGCGCTCCTCCTCCGCCGCCCGCCTCGCCACGCCTCGCCTCGCCTCGCCTCGCCTCGTCACGACGCGGCGCGGGTTGCGGGAATGAGCCGAGCCGAGCTCACACCTACGCGCTTATTTTTGCAGTCACTAACGGAGAGGTTCGACAGCAGGCCACGATCGGAGACGTCGGATCGTGGGCTGTCACGGACTCGGACGTGGGTCAAGCCCACGTCTCTCCACGCGGCTGCGCCTATATAAGCGTGCGGTGTCTCCTAACCCTAGCCGCCACGAACAGATCACATCTTCTCACGCGCACACCCACCGTCGTTCCTTTGCTGCTGCTGCCGCCGGCGACTCCATCCCGTCCGCTGCGTACACGGTCGACGGGAGAGCAGGTCTCCGAAACCACGCCCTTCGGTTTCTGTGACGGGGTGAGGGGCGAATAGGTTTTAGGCGGCGATTACGCGATCGCCGCTTCCGATCGTCTACTTCCTCTCGTCTGCGTCGCCTTCATCATCACCATGTCCACCGACGCCGACCGTGCCGTCGCCGAGAAAGCCGAGGCCGATAAGAAGGCGCCGAGGACGCTTCGCTCTTTTGTCACCGCTGGCAATGTTTCTGATGGCCTATTGGAGGGTATACGCGTTTATCCCTCTCGATAATTTCAGTATTAGCGAGTGCTAGCATCATGTGTAGATTTGTCTACTATTTGCGTAGTACGTGCTTGCTTAGATCAGTACCAATATGTTCCTAGTTCCATCAGTGCCATGCTAGTCATCTACTTATGGATTAAATTAGTCGAAAAATTGCCTATTTACTCAGCAATCCAAAAACCTATTATGTGTAGGAACTTTTCGGCAAGTGGCTCAGCCGCTGCACTGAAACCGGATAAGTTTACCGGTACGCATTTTAAGCGTTGGCGGACAAAGACCACTTTATGGCTCACGGCTATGAACATGTTCAGGTAGCGGTGTGTCCACGGAACGATTGCTCTGAACAGAGAAGGCGTTCAGGAGGCAACCCTTGTGTTTATCGGAGCTGTTCTTACCGTGATCGGAGATAAACTGGTCGACGATATTTACATGTGCATGTCGCCAAGGACTTGTGGGAGGCCCTCGAATCTAAGTTCGGGCCGCCGATCAGGAGCGAGATGTATATTATAGAGCAGTTCCACGATTACAAGATGGTTGAGAACCGTCTGTCATCGGAGCAGCTCACGAGATAATATGCATTGTTAAGGAGCTTGAGCTTCGAAGTCGCGAGTTACGGGCAAGTTTGTCGCGGGCTGCATAATCGCTAAGCTCCCCAATTCTGGAGGAACTTTGCCACCACTCTGAAACATCAGAGGCGTGAATTCTCTGTGGAGGATGTCATTGGCCATCTGGGTGTTGAGCAGAATTCGAGGGCAAAGGACTCGCACGGAAAAGGGTCGAAGGGATTGCCGCCAACATGGTGAACCGGAGGAACTCCAACTCCCACAAGTTCAAGGGAAAGAACGGTGTCCAACAGAATACCGACTTCAAGAAGAAGGGTAAGAAGACCTTCAAGAAGAACAAGAAGGATGAGGGCTGCTTTACTTGTGGTTCGTTGAACATTGGGCCAACAAGTGCCCAAACAAGTTTAAGAAGTCGAGGACAGGACTCCAAGTCTGTCAACATGATTGTGGGCAACAATGAGAATGGTGCATCCGGGTGCAGTAATTTATTTCTTGTTTTTCGGTGTTTGACCTACCGATTGGTGGGTGGATACAGTGCAGTGTTCATGTGTGTCTTGACATTTCATTGTTCTCTTCTTACAGTCACGAGCCACGGGTCCGTATTAATGGGGAATGGCGCGAGTGCTTGTTCATGGTGTTGGCACGGTCGATCTGAAGTTTACTTGAGGAAGGATCGTCTTGGTGAAGAACGTGCTGACATGTCCCCGCCATCAAGAAGAACCTCGTTAGTGGCTCCCTTCTATGTAGAGAAGGGTTTAAGTTGGTATTCGAGTCTAATAAATTAGTTGTTACTAAGTATGGACTATTTGTTGGAAAAGGTTATGAGGCGGAGGATGTTCCGCCTTTCCTCGCAGATTTACGTAATAAAGTCGTGAACCATATTCATTCGAGTATTAATGAATCGAGGTTTGGCGTTCACGTCTTTGTCACATAAGTTTGGTGTTATGACGCTGCTAGCTAAGTTGGATTTAATCCGAGTTTCACTTTAGCCAAAGGTTCTAAGTGCTGTCATGTGTGCAAGCTAAGCAACCTCGCTTGACCTCACAAGGTGCGGAGGAGAGACACTTGGCACCATTAGAACTCATACATTCGATCTTTGTGAGATGAGCGGTGTATTGACTAAAGGTGGAAAGAAATACTTCATGACATTGATAGATGATTCCACTAGATATTGCTATGTGTATCTGTTAAATACTAAAGACGAGGCTCTACACTACTTTAAAATCTATAAGGCAGAAGTTGAGAATCAACTTGAAAAGAAAATTAAACGATTCCGTTCAGATCGTGGTGGAGAGTACTTCTCGAGTGAGTTTGATTCTTTACATGCGGAACACGGCATTATTCATGAGAGGACGCCTCCTATTCACCCCAGTCAAACGGGTTGCCGAGCGGAAAAACCGTACTCTAAGCGATCCGTTAACGCCATGTTAGATACGTCGGGTTTATCCAAGGCATGGTGGGGAGGCTATATTGACGGCATGTCATGTCACGAATAAAGTTCGATGAAGGATAATGATATCACTCCATATGAGAGATGGACAAAGAGAAGGACAACACTCTCGTGCTTGCGTGCTTGGGGCTGTTTGGCGAAAGTCAACGTGCCGATCCCCAAAAAGCGTAAGCTTGGACCCAAGGCGTGGATTGCGTTAATTTGGGCTACGCTAAGAACAGCGTTGGCTATAGATTTCTAGTAGTGAAATCTGAGCTACCGACCGAAGGTCGGTACAATCATAGAGTCTAAGGATGCTACATTCTTTGAGGATGTTTTTCCTATGAGAGATATGCAAAGTACTTCTAGACAGAATCGAGGAGACTCTGAGCCTGCCATTCCTATGGAATATTATGAGCGAACACATGATGAAAATCACGAGGAGGATGACGAGGAAACCCTTGGTAGGGGCAAGAGACAAAGGACTGCAAAGACCTTTGGTGATGATTTCTTCGTGTACCTCGTGGATGATACTCCCACTTCTATTTTAGAAGCGTATGCCTCGTAAGTGACTCTTTGGAAAGATGCGGTCCGTGGCGAGATGGATTCCATCATGGCTAATGGGACATGGGAGATCATCGGCGTCCCTATGGTTGCAAACCATTGGGATGTAAGTGGGTGTTCAAGAAAAGCTTAGGCCCAATGGTGCGATTGAAAAGTACAAGGCTAGGCTTGTGGCCAAGGGCTATGACCAGAAAGAAGAGGAAGATTTCTTGATACTTATTCACTGTGGCTAGGCCGACCACCATTCGAGTATTACTCTCTTTGGCGGCCTCACATGGTCTTCTCGTCCATTAAATGGATGTTAAGGCGGCTTTTACGAATGGAGAGCTAAATGAGGAAATCTACATGCAGCTGACCGGATGGCTTTGTGATAGATGGTCGAGAAAGGAAGGTGTGTAGGTTGCTGAAATCTTTATATGGTCTCAAGCAAGCACCTAAGCAATGGCATGATAAGTTTAATACAACTCGACATCTGTTGGCCGTTGTTAATGAAGTCGACAAATGTGTATACTATCCCCATGGTGGGGGCGAAGGAGTTATCTTGTGCTGTATGTTGATGACATCTCGATATTGGAACAAACCTCAAAGTCATTGAGGAGGTCAAATCGTTTCGTCTCGTAACTTTGAGATGAAGGACCTTGGTGTGGCTGATGTTATATTGAACATCAAGCTCTTGAGAGATAATGAGGGTGGGATCACATACGCAATCCCATTATGTTGAGAAGGTGTTGAGTCGCTTTGGATATTCGGACTGCACACCATCTCAAACACCATATGATCCTAGCGTGTTGATTCGAAAGTCCAAAGGCATGGCTAAAGATCAATTGAGATATTCTCTAATCATTGGTTCTCGATGTACCTAGCGCGCATAACGAGGTTCGACATCGCGTTCTTTGTGAGCAACCGAGCCGGTTTGTTTCAAACCGGGTGATGTACTGATGGCATCTTTGTTGAAAGAGTTATCGCTATCTGAAAGGTACTATGAATCATGGACTTCACTATACCGAAACCCGTCGAAGACTTGAAGGGTATAGTGATGCTAATTGGATCTCGATCTTGATGAGATGAAGGCCTGGCGGGTATATGTTTACTCTTGGAGGTGGCGCTGTTTTCTGGAAGTCTTGCAAGCAAGCGATCTTAACGAGATCGACAATGGAAGCAGAATTAATGACATTAGACACTTCGGTGTTGAAGCGGGATGGCCGAGATCTTTTGATGGACTTGCCCTTTGGTTGATAAACCGGTTCCGCTATCCTTATGAACTGTGATAATCGATTGTCATCACCAAGGTGAAGAGTTCAAAGGACAATATGAAGTCCAACAAACACATAAGAATGAGATTAAAAGCTGTCGAAAATTAAGAAACTCCGGAGTGATAGCGTTGGACTATGTCCATACGGCTAAGAATCTGGCAGATCCCTTCTGAAAGGGCTATCACGTGTAGTGATAGATAGTGCATCGAGGAGATGGGTATGAGACCCACATGAGTTGCCATGGTGGTAACCCAACCTATGTGATCGGAGATCCCGTGAAGTAGGACACAGGAAACAAGCGGTGGTGAGCGAGGAGAGTAACTTTACTAACCCACTCCGTTGGAGATGCAATACTCTAAGCTGTATGGAAGGATGACTCTTGTCTTAATGTGTTCCAAGGCTTATATGCATAAGCAAGATGCTATCCTCTGAGCGATCTTTGGAGGAACACACCTATGTGAGCCCGACTGCTAGTCACAGTCTATGAGATTGGGGTGATCTCTAGTAAACTCATGAATAGGCCAAGAGTGTGACTTATATGCTCCACCCGAGGGGTCACCTTGGCAGCCCAGTACTAGTAAGACATGTGGTGAAACTTCTTTACGCATGGCCCGACAATTCAAGGCATAGTCCATTGTTGGTTGTGAAGGAATGTAGCTACTTGCTCTAGGTGAAGCTCAACCTTAACAGGTCTTCTTGAAACACTAGTATATCAAAGCAGTGTTTGGAGCAGAGGACACTATGGGCCCTCGAGATCTGGTGGGGATTCTGAAATCGAGATGGGCTCTAGGCCCATATTGCAATTCTGAAAAATCTCTAAGGGCCCATGTGGGATATATGGCACTAGGTGTGGTGGGAAGTTTAGTCCCACCTTGGAAGTGGAAGGAGAGTTGGAGTGGTTTATAAGGGTTTCTCTCCTACATGCTATTGGAGCTTGAGAAGAGAAGAGGCCCTCGCGCGCTCCTCCTCCGCCCGCCTCGCCACGCCTCGCCTCGTCACACGCGCGCCGCGCGCTGGTTGCGGGAATGAGCCGAGCCGAGCTCACACCTCACGCGCTTATTTTGCGGTCACTAACGGAGAGGTTCTGACAGCAGGGCCACGATCGGAGACGTCGGATCGTGGGCTGTCACGGACTCGGACGTGGGTCAAGCCCACGTCTCTCCACGCGGCTGCGCCTATATAAGCGTGCGGTGTCTCCTAACCCTAGCCGCCACGAACAGATCACATCTGCTCACGCGCACACCCACCGTCGTTCCTTTGCTGCTGCTGCGCGGCGCTCCATCCGTCCGCCGCGTACGGTCGACGGAGAGCAGGTCTCGAAACCACGCCCTTCGGTTCTGTGACGGGTGAGGCGAATAGGTTTTAGGCGGCGATTACGCGGATCGCCGCTTCGATCGTCTACTTCCTCTACGTCTGCGTCGCCTTCATCATCACCATGTCCACCGACGCCGACCGTGCCGTCGCCGAAAGCCGAGGCCGATAAGAAGGCGGCGAGGACGCTTCTGCTGCTGCTTGTCACCGCGGCGCGGCCTCGCATGGCCTATTGGAGGGTATACGCGTTTATCCCTCTCCGATAATTTCTGTATTAGCAGTGCTAGCATCATGTGTAGATTTGTCTACTATTTGCGTAGTACGTGCTTGCTTAGATCAGTACCAATATGTTCCTAGTTCCATCAATGCCATGCTAGTCATCTACTTATGGATTAAATTAGTCGAAAAATTGCCTATTTACTCAGCAGAACGTAGGTTTCACCTCCATCAAGAGGGTCCGAACCTGGGTAAAATCCCGTGTCCATGTTACCATCGTTCCAGGACGCCTAGCTTATGACCCCTACTACGAGATACGCCGGATATTGAACCAACATTGGTGCTTTCATTGAGAGCCTGTTAGGCGATCGTCGCTGTTTGATGGGAGTCAAATCATCCGTCAGGTGATATTTTTCCAATCCGATCTGTATCGCGTATATTACCTTCTTTTTTGGGCAAATTACTGCTCTCAGCTTGCAACTATGTCCGCAGAACTATAATTAGGTCATAACTTCTCGGGCGGCGGTTCTTGGCGAGACATCGGATCGTCAAGTTTGGAAACCAGCTCGCTTCTCAATCGATCTAAGTGGACACACACGCCGGCGGGGATCTGTGTTCTATCTAAATCCCAGGAGCAGCCATGGACCGGGTCAACATGGTGCCCAAAATCACAGCTCTCTCAAACACTGGGAACGGATCGTCGCCATGACGCCCCAGAGCTGCAGGAAGGGCCTCAAGACAATATTGTTGTTGATCACCTGGGAGTTGTGGAAAGAGAGGAATGCATGCGTCTTCAGGGGAAAAAACCCCTCTGACAGAGGATATTCTACGAGGTATCAGGAGCGCGCTGGAGCTTTGGCGCCTTGCCGGAGCAAGATGTATTGAGCCCCCGTTCAGGAAGATGTAGTGAGATAATACCCTTAGTTCTTTCTTAGTTTGGGAAGTTACATCTTCCAGCATCTGGCAAACCATGATCACTTGATCACCCCTGTATTTTCCGTTGCTTTTTCCTAAATCAATGAAGCCGGTGACCCCAGATCTTTCAAAAAAAATCAATCTGGATGGTTGCTGCAAAGTGGTTGCAGACTCCGAAGGGATCGCGCGGCACGTTGCTTTGCATGTCTGCCGCTGGCGGACAAAGCGAGCACGAAGGCGTCAGGGAGACTCTCTTCCTTTTTCCTTTCTTTAATCTATAGTGTTTACGCTACTGCTTGTGGACCTCCACTTTTAATTAAACATGCACAAGACTAGCACTAATCGTACTAGCATTATTTGGGCTGAGTTCTGCCTCACGTCAAGTTCAAAGTGTCAGGGGTGGTGCTGCGTTTGGAGTTTTTTGTCCAGTGGTTCTAGAGACAATCAGACTTGCTGCAGCATATAATTAACCTTGACTACGCCACCTCGGCGAGCAGACGACGTCGTCCGGCCTGCGCCAACCAAGTTTTGGCATCGCCTCAGCGCGCGTCCCTGTACCGGCATCTTCGTATTGTCACTCCAAAACTGGAAATTTTTAAGCGGTTACACGAGTGTACGACATCCGCAATCTACCTGATTTCAGACGGTATTGCCAATTCGAGCCGTACTCTTTGCCCATAGTCCGGCAGACACCGCTCCACATCTTGCGACATTGACATCATCAAGCCGAGCTTGTCGACCAGGCTATTTTTCTTTTATCTACTTTGCATAAACTTAATTGTGCAAATAATCATTTTTCTTTCAACTATTATTATTATTGTTATTTCTTGCTTGCACTATTTTACATGTGCATGTAATCAACTCGACTGCGTCACGCGGTCAACTTTATGGGCCGATATCGTCGTCCTGCCTGCAACGATCAAGTTGCGGCGTCGCCTCAGCGCGCGCCCCTGTGTCAGCATGTCCGCGGCCATTCTATCGGGACGACCTCGGTGTTCAGGCAATTGACTTACACCGCGCATTACCTGGCGCAACTACGCCCATTGAGTCTGAAGAGAGTTCGGCTCGGCGCAACCACAGGAAGATTTGACCTCCTTTTTTCATTTCTCCCTTTATATTATTTACTTAAGCAGGTAATGGACCTCGACTGCGTCACGTGGTCTCTTCGGCAAGCCGATGTCGTCGTCCAATCGGCGTAAATCGGCTCGCATGATCAACTTGTTGGTCGCATTGCCATACCGACGTGTTCAGTTGCCTCGGGGACTCCGGCATCGCCGAGAAAGCTCTACCTCATCGAGTGTTCGGCGCACATGCCATATTTCTTTTATTACTCACTTTGCATAAATTATTTATTATGCAACATTTTTTTTAATTTATTATTATTACTATTATCTCCGGTTTGCACTATTTTTTGTGCATAGGAAAATGATCATGGTCGGACAGTGTTGTCACCTCGGTGTACTGACATACCACGCCACCTCGGCTGGACGTGGGGCTTCGTCAACACTTCATTACCCCACGCCGGGGACTTAGGCGTCACTCTGTCGGCCTGCATTGGCCGTGCTATGTCACCACTTCGGATTGTCGAGCTCTTCGCTCCGCCACCTTGGGACCGGCTTGGGGGATGGAACCTTGTCCCTCATCAAGCTCGGACCGCGTCATCAATGCCGAACACATTAAGCAGCTAAGTCGCTTTCATGCTCAAAGTTTTAAAATTTTAAATTTTGTTCGGTCCGACCAAACATTATACTTTTTTTAGCAAAAAGTTGTTTGTGAAAACTTCCTTGTCCAAACTTTGTTTACGACACACAAATTCAAATACCCCATTTACTTGGGGGCTTCCTTTATGAAGCCTTTCCTCTTGCATATGATTATGCTTGTACGGCTTCGTTCCTTGTTCGTGTATTACGCCACAATATGCACCATGTTGACTTAAGCGATTTTCAAGCTGGCTTGCCTTGCTCCTGTGTTTACCCGTACGATCTCGATTGTTCGTCTAGGGAGTAAAGGGAGCACCTCTGCGATTGTCACGACCGGGTCCTCCGAGCTCTGACCTCAGACTGGGTGAAGCTGAAAGCTAGCGCTCTTATTGTTTTCAATTATGGTCGGTACACAATGGAACTAATGAGTACAAAAAAATATATTGCAAAAGTCTCATAGTAACAATGAGCAACCGAAGAAAGGTATCGGTGAGGGTAATATTTTCTTCGAAGATGCTTCTTACACTTCGTCAGTAATATAGCATAAGTTCCCTGAGCGCGCTTTATCTGTTACAGCCTTATGGCCCGATTGCCTGGTTATCGGAAACACCGTCGATATTCTCGATAGATGGAGTACATAACACTTTTCGGCCCTTGGCCAAAGAGGGAGAAGCCGACGGTCGGTTAGACGCGTTTAAAGTTCGGGTGAACACATATATGATACAAGTACTTTGGTACATACAATCATTATACATAAAATTCTTTTACCCAAGTCACTCGGGGGCTCTTACATTTGTGTGAGCTGTTTTATAATAAGTGTTCTTCTTCTTAGTCGTTGCAAAGTCTTTTTTCTATCAATCCTTTTTTCGACGCGAGTGTGTGGTCAATAGCCGGGGAGCCTAATTTCTCTCTCAAAGCCGCTAAAGTTTGCTAAACTGGCCTAACGAGAAGTACTCCGCCTTCGGGATAGGAGGTTGAAGCCGTAGGCTGGCCCGCTTGAAGTCTTGAGATAGGGTGTGTCATGTTAAAGCACGGCAGAAGCACAATTTTTTCTAAGACCAATTTTCCGATTGGCACCGAACAATTGATCTAGTTCGGACGTCGAGTTTTTACTGACGTTTTTGGTTTTCCAATCCTATGGCACTTTTCAACTATTTGTGTGTTTTCCGCATAAGTCTCGCAGTGCAACGCCGGACACCTTTAGAGATTCGGCAAAAATTCTCGGATATTGCTATATATGCATCAGTTTCGAATTGTGTCTTCGGTCAATAGTTGGGTTGCCCGGCTCCTGTGCTTGCCTCCTACGTTCCGCTTTGTTCGGCTAGGTGTGCAACGGGAGAACCATTGCGATTGTGCTTTCAGCTCGCATGGTTAAGCACCTCAGTGGAGAAAGCCGAAAATTGACTGTCATAATAGGCCTAAAGTGGTCAGCGGTCCGATGACTGTATTAAATGATGGGCCGTTCATAACATTGGCCGAAGTGTTTACTGCTTGACCTCGGCTGTCGCCGAACACTAACCGGGGGGCTACTTGCTGGCCTCCGAACTTTAAGCTCCTATGACTAAGTGAAATTTATAAAGCCCGCATATCTGATTGCCTTGTTTCCGCCAACACAACCGCCTTCGGGCACCGAGATGTTGGCTAAGGGTTGTTTTGTTATTTCGGAAACACCCTGCATAGCATCTACAAGGGGGTAGAAGCCGACGATGGGCCACTTTCAGATTATAAACGGTCGCAACGGAAGTGAAAATTTGGGTTCATTTAGACCATAGTGTTTGGAAGCTTTCCCCGAACTAAATCCTCAGTATTTTCCTCCCACACTGGTCAGAGCTGAGGTTTCATGATCATGCTTAGCATGACAACCCAAAGAAAGGAACCAATAGCGGGACTATTTTCTTTGGACGATGTTTCTTATGTTAAACAATAATATAACATGTCTCTCTACGTACCTTTGTTTATAAAACCGTATGGCCGGATTGCCTTGTTTGCCGTAAATCTTTGCCCTCATAAAGGCTTTATAAAGTAGGAAAAACACTCCTTGGCTGCTGGCCGAGGAGGTTGAAGCCGATGGTCGGTCAACAAAGTTTTGTACAATGCGAATTCAAGCATTAATGATGTAAAGTACTTGGATACATAGAGTCATTACACATAATTTGTGATTTTACTATGGATATCGATCCTTAATTCGGCCTCCCGTGCCCGCATTAAGGCTTGGGGGCTACTAGGCTTCGGGCTTATTATTTACAAATATTAAAAGGGCACATCGATCCCATGATCTGGTGTAGCCACCCGACTAGTGTCTCGGGGGCTACTGCATTGACAATCCAATGCAGAAAACTTGAAGCGCAATATAGTTTTCGAGGAGATTATTATCCTCAGGTTGGTCGGCCGCATCCAACCCAAGTCTCGAGGACTTTGCACACCGTGTTTTTATTCCTAAGTATGCTGCGGAGCTGGGAATTGATCCTCAGGCTGATTTTATGAATCGACCTGAGTCTCAGGGGCTACTAGGGTCAGTGGTTTGATTTTTTTCCTTCAAGTGCATCACGGATATTAGGCCAACACGCACCTTGAGGGCATTTCCGGCTTTAAGCTCGGCTAAACTCCATCAACTTTTTTGAACCAAGGTGATCTATGACACCTCGGATACAGTCCGGTGTTGGAGCTTGGACATAGTCCGGCGTTGGAGCTTGGACATAGTACGACATTGGAGCTCGGAAACAGTCCGGCGTCGGAGCTCGGATGGAAGAAAATACCGCCCCACGGGAACAACTTCAAACCCAAGGTGTGGCGTGAAAAATAACAAGGCATTGATAAAGGCCGATAACTTAAAGGGGCTCCTCGGATACCCAACCTATAAACTCTTCGGATCCGCTTCGGGAATCCTCAAGATCGAAGATGAGAAGATTTGTTGAACCGGTTTTCAAGACCAACGACCGAAGGTGAAGAACAGTTCTGAAGAATCGAGGAGCGTACCCAACTTGAAGACCGGTTCAGGGGGCTACTGATGGTGTCCTAGACTAGGGGGTACTCACCACGTCGTCTCCCGATCAGTTGGATTGGGCCGAGGACCCCCATGGCCGTATACTCATGGGCCAGTTCGGACAGCTCCTGCCGCATACAAGGAAGACTCCACAAGACTTGGCGCCCAGGACAAGGACTCTCCTAAACCCTAGGCCTCTGGTGTCTTATATAAACCGAGGCCAGGCTAGTCAATAGACAATCTCTCATATTCATTACTATCATCTCGTGGTAGATACATGTACTCTGTACTACACCCCATATGAATACAATCAAAAGCAGGACGTAGGATTTCACCTCCATCAAGAGGGCCCGAACCTGGGTAAAATCCCATGTCCATGTTACCATCGTTCCAAGACGCCTAGCTTAGGACCCCTACTACGAGATACGCCGGATATTGAACCGACATCACGCGCTAGTCCACTCGGTGCACGCAATCCTGACACTTTCCATGAATTTTTGTAGAGCAAAGAGGCCAAGTTCTGGCATTGCGTGACATGGATGGATCAAACCTCCAGCTGATTTCATTGCGGTAAACATGGATGAATCTCTCCGTAGTGATGACGTACGAGGAGCAACAAGGGTGGTTCTCAAAGATGAACATGGTAATTTTATTGTTGCTAGTAGAAGACCAATCAATTTCATTTGTGATGCCGTTACAACGAAGACCCTTGCTTTGAGAGATGGTCTCCTCTTAGCTTCAGAGATTGGAGGCACGAGATTACTTGTACAGTCTGATTAGTGATTATAACAATGAGAGATTGATAAAATTATATAGGGTCGTGGCGGATATGAAGAATGTACTTTTTTGTGTAGAGGTTTTGCAATTATTAAAATCAGTGTCCTACAGATATCTTAGTACGCAACTTGCTGTTGATGTAACTATTTTACACAAGTAATAAAGATGCCATGAAGGCTTTCTCTCAAAGAAAAAGGAGAACTAATCAATGAAATAAGCTTATAGTTCCTCTCGAGTCCCCACTAAACCTCTTGCCAACCTGGCGCCCCTACCATTGATTTCCATCCAACCAGAAAATGCACACCTGCGTGTAAGTTGATTCCGTAGATTAGTTCATGTAGGTGTAGAGTTTCTCATTAAGTGTCTCATTCGCTTTCGATTTCTCACGTACCGGTTGATTCTCCCTCTCAACCTCTCAGACCCACTGTTTTTTATCTTAGACCGAAGAACAATAGTTCTATGGTATTTCATTAAATAATAATAAAAAGAAATAATTATATGCAGTCAGCAATGAAAGAAAAAGTACATCACCCAATGCCGGCTCTAGGAAAAATGGCCATAAATGATTATAGATTTATTTCAATCCAGTGACTAATCTTGTCTGCTTTGTTCTCCTTAGCTCTGAGTTGTGCTGCCCACAGTCCCTCTTTTAGATAGTATAGCCATGTGTTTATGCTTTGTGGAGCCGATCTAAATATCTTATCGTTCCTGACCGCATAGATGCTCCAGCAGCCCATCATAACAATTTCCAAAGCTATCTCCTTGGGTAAATTACTTAGTATGAGAAGAATCTCATCGTAGGTTGAGATCCCTCTATGTCTTCCTAGTACAAGATGATCCCAACATTCTAGAGCAAATGGACAGTTCCAAAAAAGATGTATCAATGACTCTTAGTATCGTCTGAGCATAATGAATAGTTGTACTCTTGTAGGAACATGTTTTTCCATTGAAGTAGGTTCCTGGTGTTCAGTCTATCATTATGTAAGATCCATATAAAAATCTTGTGTATTAGTATGCATGAAGTTTGCCAGAGATTTTTGAAGATGCAGTGAGCATTGCCAGGGCCCATAATTGCCTTATACATTTTCATGGAGGAATATTGATTGGTTGTACTAGAATATGACCAGTTCTCATTGTTCCGTGTAGTCTCTCTGTTGTTGATCAGTTGTAGAACTTGATTAAATTGCAGGAATGCTTGCAGGGAGAGGGGCCTGTGAAACTGAGCACTAATGTCTGACTGACTTACCATAGTGTCTACAGAGCAATTCTTATCAATGGCAAAGGAATGAAGTTCTAGGAATTGCTGCAACAAGGGTTCCCATGTCCACTTATCTGCCCAAAAATGAATGGTATCTCCTTTTCCTGCCTTATATACAGCATGGGCCTTGAAGTTGGGTAGGAGCTTGAGAATAGCTTTCCACCAAAAAGAGTCCACCATCCTTTCTCCAGGTAGACTGTCCTGATAATATGTTTCCCAGATGATGTTGGCCCATGAGGTGTCCGCCTTATTTAGAAATTTATGTAAGTACTTCATAAGTAAAGCTTGGTTGTGAGTGGCAATGTCTAAAATACCAAGGCCTCCCATCTGTTTGGGCTTGCAAACAATGTCCCATGAGATCAAAGCAGGTCCAGTCTCTTGTGTCCCAAATTTTCTCCAGAAGCATTGCTTGAGATAAATATTGAGTTGTTTCACCATAGTCTTAGGAATCATGAGGGGGCACATAAAGAAAATTGGCATGCTTGAGAATATTGATTGATCAGTGTTAATTTATCTCCAGTAGATAGCATTGTGGAGCAGCTGAGAAGTCTATTCTCAATCCTTCTCATCATAGGCACAAAATCAAGAACTGTTGGTTTGGTGATGCATAGTGGAAGTCCCAAATATGTGTGAGGCAATGTACCAATTTTGCAGCCCACCAGATTGGGAAATGTTATCTTGTTTAGGGGTGTGTTGATAGGAATCATAGTGGACTTGGCATAATTCACTTTCAGACCAGTATAAGCAACATAGTGTAGTAGTAAGTTCTTTATATGATTTAGTTGTCTAGCATATGCATTTGCCACTAGTATGGTGTCATCTGCATACTGTATAATTGGGTAATCGGGACAGGTGTTATGCAACAATGGTGGCTCAATTGTGTCATGTTGTAAGGCCTCACTGAACATAGTCTGAAGAAGGTCAGCTGCTAAGACAAAAATCAAAGGTGATAGGGGATCCCCTTGCCTGACTCCTTTCTTGCATGGGAACTGCCTCCCTGGGACTCCATTTAGTAGGATAGATGAAATCATGTACCATAGACCATTTTTATCCAGTTGATCCACCTATCCCCAAAACCTTTAGCTTTCACAATCTCAATGATAGTATCATGGTTAAGCATATCAAAGGCTTTCTTAAAGTCTAGTTTCAGTAGGATAATCTCTTTACCAGATTGGTGGCATTGATGAATGTATTCATATGCCCAAGCTATGCAGTCTTGAATGCACCTGTTATTTAGGAAGCCATACTGATTTCTGTGAACAATCTTAAGAATAACTCTCTGAAGCCTATTAGCTAACGGCTTAATGATTTTGAGAGTGCGGTTCAGAAGGGAAATAGGTCTGAACTCTGCTGGGGAGGATGTTGAATCAGTTTTTGGGATAAGAGTGATAAAGGAGTAGTTAATACACTATAGGTTGACCTTCCCACTATGGAAGTCTTCAATTAACCTGTATAAATCATGTGCAATAATATCCCAACATGATTTTAGGAAAGCAGCATTAAATGCATCTGGCCCAGGAGATTTATCAGATGGCATGTTTTGAACAACTTCAACAATCTCTCTCTTTGTAAAAGGGGCTTCAAGTTCAGAGAAATTATGCTGTTGTTGAATGAGTTGCTGGAGTAGCAATGGATTGGAGGTGTTTCCAATATTCCCCATTCTTTCTTTGAATGCCCTATAGAGAATTGCAGCCTTGGCTTCATGACTAGAGTGCTCATGCCCATTTTCATCTTGTAACAGAGCAATATTATTGTTCCAGGATTTAATACTGGCCTTAGCTTGGAAGTATTTAGTGTTAGCCTCTCCCACTTTGATCTGTCTTATAGTAGCCCTTTGCTGCCAATATAATCCATGATGTGCCAAAATAGCTGATAAATGGGCCTTTAAAATATTTCTGCCATTAGTTTTCTCCAGTGTTAAGTCTCTGGCTTGCTCAATGGTGTCATAACAAAGAATCATGAAATTGGTGTTGTCAATTATTTTCTTAAGATCAAATAAGTTCTTGGCCCATATTTTCAGTCCTTTTCTTAACCTCTTGAATTTTGTGGCTATGATCTTAGCACTGTCACTGTCTGATACTGTTTGGGTCCACATAATTTCGACAACCTCATGAAAATCCTCATGTTCCAACCAGAAGTTCTCAAACCTAAAGATGTGTGATTTTGGAATAGAGGTACCAATCTTCACCATGATAGGCACATGATCAGAAGTAGTTTTTGCCAGTGGATAAGTAAAAGTGGAAGGATAGTTAATAGTCCATGTTTCTGATGTGAAGCACCAGTCTAGTTTCTCAAGGAGTGGAGCTTGTTGCATATTGCTCCATGTGAACTGCCTTCCCTTTAATGGAATTTCAATAAGTGCTTTGTTGTTGATGGCCTCATTAAAAGCAAGCATGTCAGAGATGCTTCCTCCTTCTCTGTTTCTATCTTGTGGATATTTGACATAGTTGAAGTCTCCCAGAACTAACCAGTTAATGTCATCCTCCATGTGGAAGTTTTTAAACCAATCAATGAAGACACTTCTCTCATTGTGCTGACAAGGACCATATATATTGAATAGGAACCAAGAATCTCCATTCTGAGTAGATGCAAAGCTGATTGAAAGAGAGTAGTCATTAGCATGGAATTGGTGCCCTGTGAAGACCTGTTCATTCCATACTATCAAAATCCCCCCTGATGCCCCCATTGATGGCAAGTATTCAAACTTAATAAATATTTTGGGACAGAAATTTCTGATATATCTGGTATCAAAACTATCTCTCTTAGTTTCTTGGAGGCATATCACTGAGCACTGGGATTCCTCAACTTTGTTTCTGATAGTTGTTCATTTGTTGGGATCATTAATCCCTCTAATATTCCAATTTAGGATGGACCATTCTTTTGATATCATAATGAGTGAAGATCTGTTCAGTAGCTGTTATAGGTGGAAGCATATGACATCTACCCATATCAGACACAGACAAGTACAAATTCAGATAGCATGAAGTAAGGATATGACAGTCATGTACACAGTGGTAGATAGTGATTGGGGAGCATAGATAGCTCAACAGGTAGATAATAACTGATAAGTATCTCACAATCACTAGCAAAAGATTATAGTACTATATCATTATTAATACCAACATACAGTGCTGACTGGAACTGGTACTACTTTTTACAGACCCATGACCAAAAGATAAGAAACTTCTCATAGATATTCATTTGTTGTGCTCATTGACTCCCTTGTCACCATCTTTGGAGGAAGAAGTTCCTTTGGAGCTCTCCTTGCCCCCATGTATGTTCTTGACCTTCTTGGGCTTGCTTGCTAGAATATCTTCTAAAGTATCTTTAGTCGATACCTTGCAAAAAGTAGTGTTAAGATTTTTAACTACCTTTGCAGGAATTGGTGGTGGCAAAGCATGACAAGCAAGAAAATTTTTGTCCACACAAATGTTCTTTTTAAATCCTTTGTTGAGTTTATGTAATCTACAGCTCCTCGTTACCTCAGTTTCAACAAGTGGTACTTTGCCCTTCCTCCTTTTTATGGTTATGAAGGGCAGAAGTTGATGAGGCAGTGTTGGAGGTCTTGGGAGCAATATTCATGGGGGAGGTCACTTCTTGCTCCTGTGTGACCTGATTAATCAAAGAAACAGATTGTGTGATGTTCTCAGATATGGGGCAGGATCTTGGAATAACAAATGGGAGTGTTTTGGTGCTCGTAGATCCTAGTGTCATGATCTCCCATACTCGAGAGGAAATAAATTTCTTAGCCCATTCAAACTTTTCAGGTGATAGGAGAGAAACAGACAGGAAATTGACCCAATCAATAGGTACCTAAATGACATCCTTATGTGTCAGAGAAGGTACAAAGTGTTTCTTCCAGATGACAGCTCCATCCTTCCCCAGGTACTCTATCTCTTTATTGTTGATCATCATCTCAGCCCAGGAAGGGCCTGCCTCTTGGTTAGGTTGCACTAGTCTTGCATTGATGGTATGGTTATCATTTAGGAAAGCAGGAGTAGGGAAACCAGGAGGGGCAGATAGGTCTGAGGAAGATCGATCACATGTGTACTGATTAACCTCTAGTGGAATAGGGTCATGGTCATCATTAGTCACCAAGGTAGGAATTGTGGGTACCATCACCTCCAGTTGAGGTGCTGCCTAGGGGTCTGTAGTCATTCCCTTGAGTTTAGTAGTCTTTTCCTGCACTAGAGATACACAATCCTTTTCCCTCTTCTTTAGGTCTCTGTTGGCCTTACTCCCCATAGCCAAGGTATCTGAATGAGTCTGTATATTGGAGTTGGTAAGCCACTCTAGGTGCATGGGGTCTTCTATTCTATGAAATTCAGAATTTACAAAGTTCTGCATCATGACCTCAAAACTCAAGTCTATAATGGGCTGAGGTGCTTCCACATGGCCCATTGCAACAGCTGATATCTCTTGAGGTAGTTGGGCTAATTGGAGGTTGCTGGGCCAGCTTAGGCCCATCATTCAAATTGAGATCAGGTAGAATTGGTGCTAAAGGGCCATTAGCAGAAGCTCCAGTGTTTCCACTATTGTCTAACAGTCCCATGGAAATAGTTAGACTGCTATGCCCCATATCCTCTGCTGCTTGTTGTTCCACATTGTCCAGGGGTGCCATAAGCTCATTTAACTCCAGAAACTCACCCTGATGGTTTTCCAGATCAATGTTTGGATTTGCATCTGGCATAACCCAATGACCCCACCCTGGCATCTCTTGTTCTTCTTTTGCTTCCATATCCTCATTCTCAGGTTGATTAAGCATTAGATTCAGATCTAGTTGTGATACTTGTTGTTGATTGACCATGGGATGGACCTCATCATGCTCATTGATACGTCCATTTTGCATCATGCTTTTATATCGATATTTATTTCATTATGGGCTGTTACTACACATTATGTCACAATACTTATGCCTTTTCTCTCTTATTTTACAAGGTTTACACGAAGAGGGAGAATGCCGGCAGCTGGAATTCTGCACAACTCCAAAAGTCCTGAAACTCCATGAAAGTCAGTTTTGGAATATATTAAAAATATTTGGCGACAAAAGCACCAGAGGAGGGCCACCCACTATCCACGAGGGTGGAGGGCGCGCCCTATCCCCTAGGCGCGCCTGAGGGAGTCCTGGATTAGGGGGTATCCGGACAGCCGGACTGTATACATTGTCCGGACTATTGAAGCGTGAAGATACAAGACTCAAGACTTCGGCCCGTGTCTGGATGGGACTCTCCTAGGCGTGGAAGGCAAGATTGGCGATCCAGATATTGTGTTTCCTTTCTTGTAACCGACTCCATGTAAACCCTAGCCCTCTCCGGTGTCTATATAAACCGGAGAGGTTGGTCCTTAGAAGGCCGATCACAATTACAATCATACCATCATAGGCTAGCTCTTAGGGTTTAGCCTCTACGATCTCGTGGTAGATCTACTCTTGTACTACCCATATCTTCAATATTAATCAAGCAGGAAGTAGGGTTTTACCTCCATCAAGAGGGCCCGAACCTGGGTAAACATCTGTGTCCCTTGCTTCCTGTTACCATCGGCCTTGATGCACAGATCGGGACCCCCTACCCGAGATCCGCCGGTTTTGACACCATCATTGGTGCTTTCATTGAGAGTTCCTCTGTGACGTCGCCGCAAGGCTCGATGGCTCCTTCAATCATCATCAACAACGCTGTCCAGGATGAGACATTCCTCCCCGGACAGATCTTCATGCTCGGCGGCCAAGACTACGGGCCAATTAAGCAGCCATCTGGAGCAGATCGGCAGCTCGCCCTAGCCACCGTCAGGTTGGAACCACGAACTACACGGCGGATATCGCGGAGACTTGATCTTCGACGGATTCGGGCCCGTGCCGAAGCACCGGACGATCCACGGCGAGCATGGCTCGGACCTGCTGCCGGACAGCCTTCGGATCTCACCCCTGCAGTAGCCCTGAATTCAAATCCGGAGCAGGCTGCATTGCCTAGGAATGGAGGGATGGACCCCGCCTCGCAGGCCGTACCCTCATCGGTGGTGGAGCCGAACACAAGCCTCGCTTCGGAGGAAGCCTGTGACTTCGGACCCCCGGATTCGTATCCGGTTGTAGGATCCAGTCCGCGCGTTCCCGAGCCCGCCGAGCCTGGTTGGGCTCCGGTAATGGAGTTCACTGCTGCGGACATCTTTCAGCACTCACCCTTTGGCGACATGCTGAACTCATTGAAGTATCTCTCTTTGTCAGGAGACTCCCGGCCGAACTATGTCCGGCTCGAGTGGGAGGCAGGCGACGAAGGATTTCGCTGCCCACCCACCACCCACTTCATTGCCACGATCGATGATTTAACCGACGTGCTTGACTTCGACTCCGAAGACATCGACGGTATGGACGACGATGCAGGAGAATCACAGGAGCCACCGCCCACAGGGCGGTGGACGACCACCTCCTCATATGATATATATATATGGTGGACACTCTGAAGGAAACCAATGGCGACGAGGCAACAGAGGATAACCCCTCAGGAAGAAAAGCAAAGCATGGGCGGCATCGGCGCCGCTCCAAGCCCCGCCATAGCAATACCGGCCCCGGAGACGAAAGCAATCCGGATGGCGCCGAAGAGGAATACAACCCTGACCAGCCCACCTTCGAGCAAGGCGAACAGGAAGATGAGCAGGTCAGCCCAGAAGAACAGGCGACGAACGGATACCCGGAGGAGGACAACTACATGCCCCCCTCCGAAGACGAGATTAGCCTTGGCGAGGATGAGTTCGGCATGCCTGAGGATCCCGTGGAGCAGGAGCGCTTCAAGCGTCGGCTTATAGCCACTGCGAGGAGCCTGACGAAGAAGCAGCAGCAACTCCAAGCTGATCAAGACCTGCTCCACGCGGATGGATGAAGTCCCGCAGCCGAGGAATACGGACTCGAGTGCCAAACGGCTGACCGGCCACCTCGTGGCCAGGATAAAACGGGATATCAACCCGAAAACCAGCCCGCACCCCCACGCCGATACACTACGGCGAAGGGCAACAGGCAAGACCTGCAAGATATTATGGAAAACAAAGCAGGACAGCCAAGATCGATCTACAGATCGCGGGGGCGCGCCCCAGCGCGTGACGAGGACCGTCATG
Source organism: Aegilops speltoides (assembly GCA_021437245.1). NCBI lineage: Eukaryota > Viridiplantae > Streptophyta > Magnoliopsida > Poales > Poaceae > Aegilops > Aegilops speltoides. The sequence goes on from CM038141.1 coordinate 274,503,067, forward strand.
CCGGATACATTATCAACAAGCTCGGCCGGGCCGAACACAACAACCCAGATCAATTCGAACTGCGTAGCCACATAGCTCGGCACAGAGGCGCCGCACACCCCCTCTGCTTCACTGACGAAGTAATGGATCATGAATTCCTAGAAGGGTTCAAACCCATAAGCATCGAATCATACGATGGCACAACAGACCCCCCCAGTATGGATCAAAGATTTCCTTCTCGACATTCACATGGCACGCGGAGATGATCTACACGCCATCAAGTATCTTCCCCTTAAGCTCAAAGGACCAGCCCGACACTGGCTAAACAGCCTGCCAGCAAATTCCATTGACAGTTGGGAAAACCTAGAAGACGCATTCCTCGACAACTTCTAGGGCACATATGTGCGATCACCGGACGCTGATGACCTGAGCCACATTACTCAACAGCCCGGAGAGTCAGCCAGGAAATTCTAGACTCGGTTCTTAACTAAAAAGAACTAAATAGTTGACTGTTCGGACGCCGAAGCCCAGGCGGCTTTTAAGCATAATATCCGTGACGAATGGCTTGCTCGACACCTCGGCCAGGAAAAACCCAAGTCCATGGAAGCTCTCACAACACTAATGACCTGCTTTTGCGCGGGCGAGGACAGTTGGTTGGCTCGCAGTGGCACCATGCCACATTCTGGCACTTCGGATGTCCGCGATAACAACGGCAAGCCACGACGCAACGGACATAAGTGAAGGAACAACGGTGACAACATGGAAGACATGGCAGTAAACGCTGGATTCAGCGGATCCAAGTCCGATCAGCGGAAAAAGCCGTTCAAAAGAAATAATTAGGGACCGTCCAGTCTGGACCGCATACTGGAGCGCTCGTGCCAAATTCATGGCACCCCGGACAAGCCAGCCAACCACACCAATAGAGACTGCTGGGTGTTCAAACAGGCTGGCAAAATAAACGCCGAAAACAAGGACAAGGGGCTGCATAGCAACGATGACGAAGAGCCCCGGCGTCCGAACACGGGGGGTCAAAAGAAATTCCCCCCAGGTGAAAACGGTCAATATGATCTATGCCACTCACATCCCCAAGCGGGAACAGAAGCGAGCACTACGGGACGTCTATGCGATGGAGCTAGTCGCCCCCAAATTCAACCCATGGTCAGCTTGTCCGATCACCTCTGATCGTAGGGATCATCCTACTAGCATCCGTCACGGCGGCTCAGCCGCATTGGTCTTAGACCCAATCATCGACGGATTCCACCTCACGCGAGTCCTTATGGACGGCGGCAGCAGCCTGAACCTGCTTTATCAAGACACAGTGCGCAAAATGGGCATTGATCCTTCAAGGATCAAGCCCACCAAAACCACCTTTAAAGGTGTAATTCCTGGAGTAGAGGCCCGCTGCACGGGCTCTATAACATTGGAAGTGGTCTTCGGATCCCCGGACAACTTCCGGAGCAAAGAGTTAATCTTCGATATCGTCCCTTTCCGTAGTGGTTACCACGCACTGCTCGGACGAACCGCATTCACTAGATTCAATGCGGTACCACATTATGCATACCTCAAGCTCAAGATGCCAGGACCGCGTGGGGTCGTCACTGTCAATGGAAATATGGACCGCTCCCTTCGAACAGAAGAGCATACGGCAGCCCTCGCGGCAGAAGTACAATGCGGCCTACTCCGACAAACCAATCCGGCAACAACTTCGAGCACCCATCAAGCGAGTCCGGAGCACCCTACAACAGGATCATCAGGAACGCCAAGAGCATGATTAGCAGTCCGCCTCCGCTCAAGCCCCATCAAAGCAGCATTCGTGCCACACGTACACAATTACGCACTCAAGATACCATGGGCATGGGCGGAGGCGCATCAACGACTCACTGAATAGTGCGGGTAACCGCCAAATACCTTCATAATCTTTCGCTCTTACCTTTCAGGACATCGCTTTAGTGCAGCATCCTCAGAAGAGCCGAATTCCCGGACTTACATGGGAGAGACATCCAAGGAGGCAACAGACGTTGTGCACAGAAGGAAATACCCAGGTGGAATCTATTTACGATCATTATACCTGCTTTATCTATCTGTACACAGCCTACCCCTGGATAGGACATGTCAAATAGTCCTATTTATCTCCGCTTAATGCATCCATTGTAAACATACGCTTAAATGTATTATTCGTCAATGGGAGATCATATATAGCGTCAGCTCATTATTCTTATCTAAGCATTTTTTCTCTTATAAATGTTCATTTGATATTGCATCCGTACACCTTGGTACGGTCAGTTTGCCAGGGGCTTCTCATGGCGCCCCGTAATATGGCAAGTAAAGTCCGAACACTTTCAACAGTGCGGCACCCCGAACTTATAACACTATATGCATCAGCTCCGAATCATGTCTTGGGTCTACAGTTGGGATAGCCCGGCTCCCTTGTTTTGGTGCCTTACGTTCCGTTATATCGGCTAAGGTAGCGCAAGGAGAACTACAGCGATTGTGTCCCGGTTCTTCCGGACGAGCACCTCAGTAGAGAAAACCGAAAACTGACCGGCATGATGTGGCGAGAGCTGGTCGCTGTTCGAGAGGTCTTAAAATCCTTAAAGATTTTCCGCTTTAGGCGATAATTCGGCTTCGTCCGATCTAGGCATGTATAGCGCCCCAATTCGGCCTTCCGGATTCTAGGGGCTTCGCCAAAATTTAAAATTGTAGACTTCTATGGCTAAGTGAAAGTTATAAAGCCGCATAGTCCGATGTCCTTGTTCGCTGCACCGGACACCTCCTTAAGGGACCAAACATTTGGATAAAGAGTGTCTGAGTTTTCCACGAACACCCCAGTACTAGTTACATGGGGGCGGAAGCCAACGACTGGCCTACTTTCAGAATTTTATAAACAGCCGCACAGAAGGTAATATTTTAAATCAAACAAGTGCTACATAGCACACGTAAATTCGTCCATAAATTACAACAATGGCAGAGGTACATTTAGTCAAAGATCTTGTCCTTCGTACACTCGTCGGCCACGAGACGGGTGCCCTTCATCACACCATCATAGTATTTCTTGGGATGACGATGCTCCTTGGCCTCCAGCGGACCGTCCTTCACCAGCTTCTCAGCATCCAGCTTGCCCCAGTGCACCTTCACGCGGGCAAAGGCCTGGCAGGCACCCTCAATGCAAACAGATCGCTTGATGACTTCGAGCCGCGGGCAGGCATTCACCATCCGCTTGATCAGGCCAAAGTAACTAGTCGGCAGGGGCTCACCAGGCCACATCCGGACTATGAAATCTTTCATAGCCAGTTCGGCCGCCTTGTGGAGTTCGACCAACTGCTTCAGTTGGTCACTCAAAGGCATTAGATGTTCGGCCCCAGCATACTGGGACCAGAACAGCTTCTCCGTTGAGCTCCCCTCCTGGTCACGGTTGAACTCTGCGGCGTCTGATATGCTGCGTGGCAGATCTGCGAATGCCCCTGGAGAGCTCCGAATTCGAGTAAGTAAAAGAAACGCCTCCTCCACATGTTTGCTTTGCATAAAGAACTTCTTACCCGCTGCTATCTTTTTGGCCTCCAGGATCTCCTGTTGTGCCTTCTCGGATTCGGCCTTGGCGTCTTTCAAACTCACAATGGCCTTTGCAAGCTCGGCCTCTTTCATCTTCAGATCATGCTCCATGGACTCGTACTTCTTGCCGAGGTCCCGGAGCTCTTGCTGTACCTCGCCCACTCTAGCACTTTGCTTTTCGCGCTCCTCACATTCCAAGGCCGCCTTGTCTTTGGCCTCGGACAACGCTTTCTTCAGGGACGCCACTTCGGCTGTGGCCCCTGTTACACAGTCACGACGCTTTGCCGTTAGACTAGCCAATTTTGCCTATCTTTAAATACATGAGAGCGGGGAATCACTTACCTTTATTATCCTCGAGCTGCCTCTTCGTGAGGCCGAGATCTCCCTGCGCTTGCTCCAGGTCCCGCTTTAGTTCGGCAACCTCAGCGGTGCGGGCAGCAGCGGCAAGCAGCATAGCCTGCTTATTCACACGAATACTTATTATTAGACTCCTGCGGATTATAATTGACCCTCCGTTTGGCTTTTCTTTCTGAAAACCAAACAGAGTATCAGGGGCTACTACCTATTGGGTGGTAATTTTACACATATTTATTACTTACCTCAAAGCTTGTCAAGAGGCTGGTGCAAGCTTCGGTTAGTCCGCTCTTGGCGGACGAAACCTTCCGAATCACCAAACTCACAAGAGTACGGTGCTCTCCATCCATGGAAGCGCCGCGAAGCGCTTCCAGCAGACAATTCGGCGCCTCGGGCGCAACGGAAGTCCTTGATGCAGATGGCTCACCCTCCCTAACGAGGGGCTGTCCGCCTGAGTTCAGAGCCATTGAAGGTTCCCGGACAGTGTTCGGCTGAGAGCCCGGCCTAATGTGGCTCTCATCGACACGATCAGCGGGGATCTTGAACCCCGCGTGTCCGACATCTGGGACCCCGCCTCGGGGCGTCTCCAGAGTCACCTCCCCCCGCTCTGGGAGCCTTCGGGACAACACCTCCGTGTCATCCGCAGGCTGATGAGTGGTGGCTGTCGGAAGTGAATTCATCTCTGAATCGCTCAGGGACCCGGAGGAAGATACCTCGGGGTGAGCCCTGGCTAGACTGCACATATGTTCGGTGTTAAACAAAAGGTATAGAGTGAAGTTATGATGGAGTGCGGACACTTACGATCGCACTGGGGGCTTCCCCCTGGGCAGCCACCCCTCCTTGCTGTGAGCGGCCGTGGCGGAGTAGTCCGGAAGGGACACCTTCCACTTCTTGGATGCCCCAGCCTCCCTTCCGGGGCGGCTTTTCTCTTCTTCTCCCCCCAATGTGGGGAGGTAGAATTTCTTCTTGATTCCCCCCGCCTCCGCGGGAGGAATCTGTCTCATCATCATCAGACGACGGGGGTATGATGGCCTTACGCCGAGGGCCTGTTCCGGCCCCCTGGTCCGCCTCCCCGGACCCCTCATCCTTTCCGGATGGGGCGTCTTCTTCTTCTTCTTCCTCCTCCCCTTCGTGGGAGGAGTGTGCCTCGTCATCTTCGGACGGGGCTTCTGGCATAACCTTACGCCGGAGACCCTTTCGGGTCCCCGGGGCCTTCTTTTTGGCCTTCTTCTCCGGCACCTTGTACGGTGTCGGGATCAGCATCTCCGTCAGGAGAGCATCAACTGGGCCTTCTGGCAACGGAGCCGGTCAGTCAACCTGCTCCGACGTCTCCACATAATCCTGAACAAATGTGCATGACTACTTAAGGCTCTCCGATGAATACATTGGGAAGAACCGAATCCGGCGGTAGTCTGAGAACTCACTTGACTAGGAGCCCGCGCAGCGTGAAGCCTGCGGTCCTCGGATGTGGGAGGAGGTACTTCGGAGGCCTTGAACAACACCTTCCATGCGCCTTTGTGTGTCATGTCGTAGAGCTTCCGGAGCATCTGGTGTTCGGCCGGGACGAACTCCCACAGATTGAATGCCCGCCTTTGGCATGGCAGAATCCGGCGAACGAGCATGACCTGGATCACATTGACAAGCTTGATGTTCTTGTCCTTCATGCTCTTGATGCAGGTCTAGAGTCCGGTCAGCTCCGTAGATTCGCCCCAGGACAGGCCCTTCCTTTCCCAGGAGGTGAGCCGCATGGGGGCTCCAGATCGGAACTTGGGGGCCGCCGCCCAGTTGGTGCCGCGTGGCTCGGTGATGTAGAACCACCCCGATTGCCACCCTTTTATGGTCTCCGCAAAGGAGCCGTCCAGCCAGGTGACATTAGGCATCTTGCCCACCATGGCTCCTCCGCACTCCGCTTGCTGGCCGCTTACAATCTTCAGCTTCACGCAGAAGGTTTGTAGCCACAGGCCAAAGTGAGGCCAGATGCGGAGGAAGGCCTCGCATACGACGATGAACGCCGAGATGTTGAGGATGAAATTTGGGGCTAGATCATGGAAATCTAGCCCGTAGTAGAACATAAGCCCGTGAACGAAGGGATGAAGTGGAAATCCCAGTCCACGGACGAAGTGGGCGACGAACACGACCCTCTCGTGGGGTCCTGGGGTCGGAATGACCTGCCCGGCATCCGGTAGCCGGTGCGCTATGTCTGCAGCCAAGTATCCGGCCGCCCGAAGATTTGTGACGTGCTTCTCCTTGACGGTGGACGCCACCCACTTGCCTCCTGCTCCGGACATGTTTAGCTGTGCGGAGAAGACTTGGGCTTGGGCGCTGGAGCTCGAGGGGGCAAGGGAGAAAGAAGGCGTGGGTAAAAATGAGGAAGTCTTATCTCTTTATAGAGGCGACGAAAGCAATCCGCCCCCCCACTTGCCCGTTGGAAATCTCTTGCTTCCCAAGCGCCACGATTGATGGCATGGTGGGATTACCCATACCCGTATTGATGAGAATCCCGTGATAAGGGGACACGATCTCTTCCTTGACAAGACGTGTCAAAGAAACCGCCTCGCAATATGCGCTATGGCAGGTTGTGGGAAAATGGTTCGAATAATGATCCAACCGTAATAACATGTCACGTCGCCTAAAAAAGTTGTCAGCAGATTGCATTTGTGAAATATCATTCTCTCTACAGTGGTGTCTAAAGATCATTTTGTGGATCCGGACACGATTCAAGTGTTCGATAATTACTTCGGAGTATTTGGTGAAGGAACCTGCCTTGCAATGCCGAAGACAATACTGCGCGCCGGACTCATCGTCATTGAAGCCTGTTTCAGGGGCTACTGAGGGAGTCCTGGATTAGGGGGTATCCGGACAGCCGGACTGTATACATCGTCCGGACTATTGAAGCGTGAAGATACAAGACTCAAGACCTCGGCCCGTGTCCGGATGGGACTCTCCTTGGCGTGGAAGGCAAGCTTGGCGATCCGGATATTGTGTTTCCTTTCTTGTAACCGACTCCATGTAAACCCTAGCCCTCTCCGGTGTCTATATAAACCGGAGAGGTTGGTCCTTAGAAGGCCGATCACAATTACAATCATACCATCATAGGCTAGCTCTTAGGGTTTAGCCTCTACGATCTCGTGGTAGATCTACTATTGTACTACCCATATCTTCAATATTAATCAAGCAGGAAGTAGGGTTTTACCTCCATCAAGAGGGACCGAACCTGGGTAAACATCTATGTCCCTTACTTCCTGTTACCATCGGCCTTGACGCACAGATCGGGACCCCCTACCCGAGATCCGCCGGTTTTGACACCGACAGGGCCCCCTGCCTCGTGGGACACCTGGCAGCCCCCCAATGCCCATCTTTTGCTATATGGTGTCTTTTGCCATGGAAAAAATCATAAGAGAGCTTTCGGGACGAAGCACCGCTGTCTCGAGGCGGAACCAATCTAGGGCTCCGGCGGAGCTATTCTGCCGGGGAAACATCCCTCCGAGATGGGGAAATCGTCACCATCATCATCACCATCGATTCTCTCATCGAGAGGGGGTCAATCTCCATCAACATCTTCACCAGCACTATCTCCTCTCAAACCCTAGTTCATCTCTTGTATCTGATGTTCGTCTCAAAACCTTAGATTGGTACCTGTGGGTTGCTAGTAGTGTTGATTACTCCTTGTAGTTGGTGCTAGTTGGTTTATTCGATGGAAGATCGTATGTTCAGATCCTTTATACATATTAATACCCCTCTAATTGTGAACATGAATATAATTTGTGAGTAGTTACATTTGTTCCTGAGGACATGGGAGAAGTCTTGTTATAAGTAGTCATGTGAATTTGGTATTCGTTCGATATTTTGATGAGATGAATGTTGTCTCTCCTCTGGTGGTGTTATGTGAACGTCGAATACATGACTCTGCACCATTGTTTGGGCCTAGGGGAAGGCATTGGGAAGTAATAAGTAGATGATGGGTTGCTAGAGTGACAAAAGCTTAAACCCTAGTTTATGTGTTGCTTCGTAAGGGGCTGAGTTGGATCCATATGTTTCATGCTATGGGTAGGTTTACCTTAATTCTTCTTTCGTAGTTGCGGATGCTTGCGAGAGGGGTTAATCATAAGTGGGATGCTTGTCCAAGGAAGGGCAGTACCCAAGCACCGGTCCACCCACATATCAAATTATCAAAGTACCGAACACGAATCATATGAGCATGATGAAAACTAGCTTGACGATAATTTCCATGTGTCCTCGGGAGCGCTTTGCCTTATATAAGAGTTTGTCCAGGATTTTCCTTTGCTACAAAAAGGATTGGGCTACCTTGCTGCACTTTAGTTACTTTGTTACTGGTTACCCGTTATGTATTACCTTATCACAAAACTATCTATTACCTATAATTTCAGTGCTTGCTGAGAATACCTTACTGAAAACCGCTTGTCATTTCCTTCTGCTCCTCGTTGGGTTCGACACTCTTACTTATCGAAAGGACTACGATAGATCCCCTATACTTGTGGGTCATCAAGACTCTTTTCTGGCGCCATTGCCGAGGAGTGAAGCGCCTTTGGTAGGTGTAATTTTCTAAGGAAACATTTATATAGTGTGCTGAAATTTACTATCACTTGTTACTATGGAAAATAATCCTTTGAGGGGCTTGTTCGGGGTATCCTCACCCCGACCAGAAGAGCAAAGAGTTGCTCCTCAACCTACTGAACCTACTGAAAATGTTTACTTTGAAATTCCTTCGGGTATGATAGAGAAACTGCTAGCTAATTCTTTTACAGGAGATGGAACATTACATCCCGATATGCACCTAACCTATGTGGATCAAGTTTGTGGATTATTTAAGCTTGCTTGTACGCCCGAGGATGTTATCAAGAAGAAGGTCTTCACTTTATCTTTGAAGGGAAAGGCATTGACATGTTTTAGGCTATGTGATGATATTGGATCATGGAACTACAAACGATTGAAATTGGAATTTCATCAGAAGTTTTATCTTATGCATCTGGTTCATCGTGATCATAATTATATATATAATTTTTGGCCTCGCGAAGGAGAAAGTATCGCTCAAGCTTGGGGGAGGCTTAAGTCAATGTTATATTCATGCCCCAATCATGAGCTCTCAAAATAAATTATTATTCAAAAAATTTATGCTCGGCTTTCTCTCAATAATCGCTCCATGCTCGATACTTCTTGTACTGGTTCTTTTATGATGAAGACAATTGAATTCAGATGGGATTTATTGGAAAGAATTAAATGCAACTCTGAAGATTGGGAACTCGACGAAGGTAAGGAGTCAGGTATAACACCTAAGTTTGATTGTGTTAAATCTTTCATGGATACCGATGCTTTTCGTGAATTTAGCACTAAATATGGACTTGACTCTGAGATAGTAGCTTATTTCTATGAATCATTTGCTACTCATGTTGATCTCCCTAAGGAGAAGTGGTTTAAATATCATCCTCCCATTGAAGTAAAAGTAGTAGAACCTATTAAAGTTGAAGAAAAGACTATTACTTATAATGTTGATCCTATTGTTCCTACTGGTTATATTGAGAAACCACCTTTCCTGTTAGAATAAAGGATCATGCTAAAGCTTCAACTGTGGTTCGTAAGAGTAATGCTAGAACACCTACACCCCCTAAGCAAATTAAAGTTGAACCTAGTATTGCTATGGTTAAAGATCTCTTGGTCGATAATATTGATGGTCATGTTATTTACTTCTGTGATGAAGCTGCAAAAATTGCTAGACCTGATACTAAAAATAAACATAGACCTGTTGTTGGCATGCCTATTTTTTATGTTAAAATAGTAGATCATTGCTATCATGGCTTATATATGGGTGCTAGTGCGAGTGCAATACCTCATTCCTTATACAAAGAAATTATGCATGATATTGCACCTGCTGAAATAGAAGACATTGATGTTACTGTTAAGCTTTCCAATAGAGATACTATTTCACCAATTGGGATTGTTAGAGATGTTAAAGTCTTGTGTGGGAAAATTAAATATCCTACTGATTTTCTTGTTCTTGGTTCCCCACAAGATGACTTTTGTCCCATTATATTTGGTAGACCCTTCTTGAATACTATTAATGCTAAGATAGACTGCGAAAAGGATATTGTTAATGTTGGCTTAGGGGATATGTCCCATGATTTTAATTTTGCTAAATTTTGTAGACAACCCCATGATAAAGAATTGCCTAGTAAAGATGAAATTATTGGTCTTGCTTCTATTGTCGTGCCTCCTAATGATCCTTTAGAATAATATTTGCTAGATCATGAAAATGATATGTTTATGAATGAAAGAAGAGAAATAGATGAAGTATTCTTTAAACAGGGACCTATTTTGAAACACAACTTGCATGTTGAAATCCTAGGGGATCCTCCTCCACCCAAGGGTGATCCCGTGTTTGAGCTTAAACAATTACATGATACTCTTAAATATGCTTATCTTGATGAAAATAAGATATACCCTATTATTATTAGTGATAACCTTTTAGAGCATGAAGAAGAGAAATTATTAAAAACTCTGAAGAAGCACCGTGCCGCTATTGGATATACTCTTGATGATCTTAAGGGCATTAGTCCCACTCTATGCTAGCACAAAATAAAGCTGGAGAAAGATGCTAAACTAGTTGTAGATCATCAACGACGGTTAAATCCTAAGATGAAAGAAGTGGTAAGAAATGAAATACTAAAGCTTCTGGAGGCAGGTATAATTTATCCTGTTGCTGATAGTCAGTGGGTAAGTCCAGTCCATTGTGTCCCTAAGAAGGGAGGTATTACTGTTGTTCCTAATGATAAAGACGAATTGATCCCACAAAGAACTGTTACAGGTTATAGAATGGTAATTGATTTCCCCTAATTAAATAAAGCTACTAGAAAAGATCATTACCCTTTACCTTTTATTGATCAAATGCTAGAAAGATTATCCAAACATACACATTTTTTATTTCTAGATGGTTATTCTGGTTTCTCTCAAATACCTGTGTCAAAAGAGGATCAAGATAAGACCACTTTTACTTGCCCTTTCGGTACCTTTGCTTATAGACGTATGCCTTTTGGTTTATGTAATGCACCTGCTACCTTTCAAAGATGTATGACTGTTATATTCTCTGACTTTTGTGAAAATATTGTTGAGGTTTTCATGGATGATTTCTCCGTGTATGGAACTTCTTTTGATGATTGCTTAAGCAACCTTGATCGAGTCTTGTAGAGATGTGAAGAAACTAATCTTGTCTTGAATTGGAAGTACCATTTTACGGTTAATGAAGGAATTGTCTTGGGGCATAAAATTTCTGAAAGAGGTATTGAAGTTGATAAAGCTAAAGTTGATGCTATTGAAAAGATGTCGTGTCCTAAGGACATCAAAGGTATAAGAAGTTCCCTTGGTCATGCTGGTTTTCATAGGAGGTTCATTAAAGACATCTGATACGTCTCCAACGTATCTATAATTTGTGATTGTTCCATGCTATTATATTACCCGTTTTGGATGTTTATGGGCTTTACTTTACACTTTTATATCATTTTTGGGACTAACCTACTAACCGAAGGCCCAGCCTGAATTGCTTTTTTTGCCTATTTTAGTGTTTTAAAGAAAAGGAATATCAAACGGAGTCCAAACGGAATGAAACCTTCGGAAGCGATCTTTTTGGAACAAACATGATCCAGAGGACTTGGAGTGGAAGTCAAGAAACAAGCGAGGCGACCACGAGGGTGCCCGGCGCGCCCCTATAGGTGGGCGCGCCCTCCACCCTCGTGGGCCCCTCGAGCATCCACTGACCTAGTTCTTCCTCCTGTATATACCCACGTACCCTGAAAACATCAAAGGGGACCACGAAAAACTATTTCCACTGCTGTAACCTTCTATATCCGCGAGATCCCATCTTGGAGCCTTCACCGGCGCTCTACCGGAGGGGGAATCGACCACGGAGGGCCTCTAATCAACACCATAGCCCTTCTGATGAGTTGGGAGTAGTTTACCATAGACCTTCGGGTCCATAGTTATTAGCTAGATGGCTTCTTCTCTCTCTTTGAATCTCAATACAAAGTTCTCCTCGATCTTCTTGGAGATCTATCCGCTGTAACTCTTTTTGTGGTGTGTTTGTCGAGATACGATGAATTGTGGGTTTATGACCAAGTTTATCTATGAGAAATATTTGAATCTCCTCCGAATTCTTTTATGTGTGATTAAGTTATCTTTGCAAGTCTCTTCGAATTATCAGTTTGGTTTGGCCTACTAGATTGATCTTTCTTGCAATGGGAGAAGTGCTTAGCTTTGGGTTCAATCTTGCGGTGTCCTTTCCCAGTGACAGCAGGTGCAGCAAGGCATGTATTGTATTGTTGCCATCGAGGATAAAAAGATGGGGTTTATATCATATTGCATGAGTTTATCCCTCTACATCATGTCATCTTTCTTAATGTGTTACTCTGTTCTTTATGAACTTAATACTCTAGATGCATGCTGGATAGCGGTCGATGTGTGGAGTAATAGTAGTAGATGCAGAATCGTTTCGGTCTACTTGTCACGGACGTGGTGCCTATATACATGATCATGCCTAGATAATCTCATAATTATTCGCTTTTCTATCAATTGCTCGACAGTAATTCGTTCACCCACCGTAATACTTATGCTATCTTGAGAGAGGCCACTAGTGAAACCTATGGCCCCCGGGTCTATCTTTTATCATATAAGTTTTCAATCTACTTTTATTTGCATCTTTACTTTTCCAACCTATAACATAAAAATACCAAAAATATATTTATCTTATCATATTATCTCTATCAGATCTCACTTTCGCAAGTGGTCGTGAAGGGATTGACAACCCCTTTATTGCGTTGGTTGCGAGTTCTTGTTTGTTTGTGTAGGTGCATGGGACTTCTGAGGAGCCTCCGACTGGATTGATACCTTGGTTCTCAAAAACTGAGGGAAATACTTACGCTACTATTGCTGCATCACCCTTTCCTCTTCAAGGAAAACCAACGCGAGCTCAAGACGTAGCAACTTCTCAAAAATTTCTAGGCCTCTGATCAAACTCTTACAAAAAGATGTTCCTTTTGTATTTGATGATGATTGTGTAGAAGCATTTGAAATACTTAAGAAAGCCTTGATTTCTACACCTATTGTTCAGCCACCTGATTGGAATTTACCGTTTGAAATTATGTGTGATGCTAGTGATTATGCCGTAGGTGTTGTTCTAGGACAAACAGTTGATAAGAAATTGAATGTTATCCAATATGCTAGTAAAACTCTAGACAGTACCCAGAGAAATTATGCTACTACTGAAAAAGAATTGTTAGCAGTTGTGTTCGCTTGTGATAAGTTCAGACCTTATATTGTTGATTCCAAAGTAACTGTTCACACTGATCATGCTGCTATTAAATACCTTATGGAAAAGAAAGATGCTAAACCTAGACTTATTAGATGAGTTCCCTTGCTACAAGAATTTGATTTGCATATTATTGATAGAAAGGGAGCTGGAAACCCCGTTGCAGACAACTTGTCTAGGTTAGAGAATGTTCTTGATGACCCACTACCTACTGATGATAGCTTTTCTGATGAACAATTAGCTGTCATAAATGCTTCTCGTACTGTTCCATGGTGTGCTGATTATGTTATTACATTGTTGCTAAATTTACACCGCCTAGTTTCACATACCAGCAAAAGAAGAAGTTTTTCTATGATTAAAACATTACTTTTGGGATGACCCACACCTTTATAAAGAAGGAGTAGATGGTGTTATTGGACATTGTATACCTGAGCATGAACAGGAACAGATCCTACGCAAGTGTCACTCCGGGGCTTATGGAGGACACCACGCTGGAGATAGAACTGCACATAAGGTATTCCAATTCAGTTTTTATTGGCCTACTCTCTTCAAAGATGCCCGTAAGTTTGCCTTGTCTTGCGATGAATGACAAAGAATTGGTAATATTAGTAGACGTCAAGAAATGCCTATGAACTATTCACTTGTTATTGAACCATTTGATGTTTGGGTCTTTGATTATATGGGATCTTTTCCTTCCTCTAATGGGTATACACATATTTTAGTTGTTGTTGATTACGTTACTAAGTGGGTAGAAGCTATTCCAACTAGTAGTGTTGATCATAACACTTCTATTAATATGCTTAAATAAGTTATTTTTCAGAGGTTTGGAGTCCCTAGATATTTAATGACTGATGGTGGTTCACATTTTTTTCATGGTGCTTTTCATAAAATGCTTGCTAAGTATGATGTTAATCATAGAATTTCATCTCCATACCATCCACAGTCTAGTGGTCAACTAGAATTGAGTAATAGAGAGATTAAATTAATTTTGCAAAAGACTGTTAATAGATCTAGAAAAGAATTGGTCCAAGAAACTTGATGATGCATTATGGGCCTATAGAACTGCATATAAAAATCCTATGGGTATGTCTCCATATAAAATGGTTTATGGAAAAGCTTGTCACTTACCTCTCGAACTAGAACATAAGGCATATTGGGGTATTAAAGAGCTCAATTATGATTTCAAACTTGCCGGTGAGAAGAGGCTATTTGACATTAGCTCACTTGATGAATGGAGAACCCAGGCCTATGAGAACACCAAATTGTTTAAATAAAAAGTTGAAAGATGGCATGACAAAAGGATACAAAAGCGCGAGTTTAATGTAGGTGATTATGTTTTGCTATACAACTCCTGTTTAAGATTTTTTGCAGGAAAACTTCTCTCTAAATGGGAAGGTCCTTATGTTATCGAGGAGATCCATCGTTCCGGTGCCATAAAAATCAACAACTCCGAAGGCACAAATCTGAAGGTGGTGAACGGCTAAAGAATCAAACATTATATCTCAGGTAATCCCATAAATGTTGAAACCAATGTTATTGACATCGTAACCCCGGAGGAGTACATAAGGGGCACTTTCCAGAATGTTTCAGACTCCGAAAAGGAATAGGTATGTGGTACGGTAAGTAAACAGACTCCAAAACTTCTCAAATAGCAATTTTTCTATGTTTTGGAATGTTTAAAAAATTAGTAAAATAAGAAGTAGTCTGGAAGGGACACGAGGCATCCCCGAGGGTGGAGGGCGCGCCCTACCCCCCTGGGCGCGCCCCCTGCCTCGTGGACACCTCGTGTGCCCTTCGGACTCCGTTTTCTTGCACGATACTTCTTTTGGTCGGTAAAAATTCATTATATAATCTCCCGAAGGTTTTGACCCCCGTACCACGACAAAATCCTTTGCTTTTGTTTTGAGCTGTTTTTCTGACAGATCTAGATCACCATGACGTCTTCAAGCGCCCTAAGGACAAGTTTTTTGGGAAGGTCATCAACCCTTACCTCGCGGAGGTGTTGCAACACCCTCAAACCATTGAGATGCGTGAGGGGGTGCTACACATCTGCGATGTTGATGGACCAAGGAGGACTGGAAGCGTGGAGACAAGACTCGAAGCAATGGAGCAACAAGTTTTCAAGTGCCAAGGGATGGTGGAATGCGGACTCAACGCCAACCACATGATGATTGCAGAGTTCACCAACAACCACAAGCTGGATGCCAAGAACATTGGGGAGACCATCTTCAAGCTTCACAAGAAAATCGAGCACCTCCAAGGCCAGATCTATGACCTGCAAAACCAAAACTATGAGTATGAATATAGATTCAAGAGGAGGAGTTTGGTTGAAGATTTGAGGATCCTGGAGACTCGATCATCTTTCTATGATGGTGAGCCTATGCCTTGGAAGATGGACGACAAGCCTACATCATCAACAACTCCAACATCACCACCTCCGAAGAAAGAGACATAAACACATGGGTATGGGCACTCCCCTTGGCAACTTCCAAGCTTGGGGGAGGTTCCCCGGTATCGTATCACCATCACACTTCTTTCTTTGTGTTCGATTAAAACTTCATACCCATAAGTATTGTGTGAGTGTTAGCAATTGTGAAAGACTAAATGATAGTTGAGTATGTGGACTTACTGAAAAGCTCTTATATTGACTCTTTCCTATGTTATGATAAATTGCAATTGCTTGAATGACTGAGATTATAGTTTGCTAGTTTTCAATGAAGTTTCGGATTCATATTTTACATTGTGAATAGATTGTTACTTTAGCATAAGAAATCATATGACAATATATATGTTGCTGTTCTAAGAATGATCATGATGCCCTCATGTCCGTATTTTATGTTATCGACACCTCTATCTCTAAACATGTGGACATATTTTTCGATATCAGCTTTTGCTTGAGGACAAGCGAGGTCTAAGCTTGGGGGAGTTGATACGTCCATTTTGCATCATGCTTTTATATTGATATTTATTTCATTATGGGTTGTTACTACACATTATATCACAATACTTATGACTTTTCTCTCTTATTTTACAAGGTTTACACGAAGAGGGAGAATGCCGGCAGCTGGAATTCTGGGCTGGAAAAAGAGCAAATATTAGAGACCTATTCTGCACAACTCCAAAAGTCCTGAAACTCCAAGAAAGTCAGTTTTGGAATATATTAAAAATATTAGGCAAAGAAAGAACCAGAGGGGGGCCACCCACTGTCCACGAGGGTGGAAGGCGCGCCCCTGCCTCATGGGCCACCTGGCAGCCCCCCTGATGCCCTTCTTTTGCTATATGGTGTCTTTTGCCCTGAAAAAAATCATAAGGAAGCTTTCGAGAGAAGCGCCGCAGTCTCGAGGCGGAACCTTGGCGAAACCAATCTAGGGCTCTGGTGGAGCTATTCTACCGGGGAAACATCCCTTCGGGAGGGGGAAATCGTCACCAATGTCATCACCATCGATCCTCTCATCGAGAGGGGGTCAATCTCCATCAACATCTTCACCAGTACCATCTCCTCTCAAACCCTAGTTCATCTCTTGTATCCGATCTTCGTCTCAATACCTCAGATTGGTACCTGTGGGTTGCTAGTAGTGTTGATTACTCCTTGTAGTTGATGCTAGTTGGTTTATTTGGTGGAAGATCATATGTTCAGATCCTATATGCATATTAATACCCCTCTAATTATGAACATGAATTTGATTTGTGAGTAGTTAAATTTATTCTTGAGGACATGGGAGAAGTCTTACTATAAGTAGTCATGTGAATTTGGTATTCGTTCGATATTTTGATGAGATGAATGTTGTCTCTCCTCTAGTGGTGTTATGTGAACGTCGAATACATGACACTTCACCATTGTTTATGTGTTGCTAGAGTAATAAGTAGATGATGCGTTGCTAGAGTGACAGAAGCTTAAACCCTAGTTTATGCGTTGCTTCGTAAGGGGCTGAGTTGGATCCATATGTTTCATGCTATGGTTAGGTTTACCTTAATTCTTCTTCCGTAGTTGCGGATGCTTGCGAGAGGGGTTAATCATAAGTGGGATGCTTGGGGCAGTACCCTAGCACCGGTCCACCCACATATCAAATTATCAAAGTATCGAACGCGAATCATATGAGCATGATGAAAACTAGCTTGACGATAATTCACATGTGTCCTCGGGAGCGCTTTGCCTTATATAAGAGTTTGCCCAGGCTTGTCCTTTGCTACAAAAAGGATTGGGCCACCTTGCTGCACGTTAATTACTTTGTTACTTGTTACCTATTATGAATTACCTTATCACAAAAATATCTGTTACCTATAATTTCAGTGCTTGCAGAGAATACCTTACTGAAAACCGCTTGTCATTTCCTGCTGCTCCTCATTGGGTTCGACACTCTTACTTATCGAAAGGACTACGATAGATCCCCTATACTTGTGGGTCATCACTCATGCTACTGAATAGGGCCAACAAAGTGATTGTGTTGATTAGGATGGAATTTGGCTTGATTTGGGATGGGGTGGGGATTCCCATGGTGGTCAATTGGGTCCTCATCATGTGGTTCTTCTCCAAGAATGTGGTGCTGGAGCATTACCACTGGTACTGTCAGAGAGTCTGAATTGTCCCCATCCCAAAGACAATGTTGGCTGGGATATCACGAAGTTCCTCTACCTTAATCTTAACCATCTGATTTACACGTGTGCTCGTCGCTCTATCCCACATCACAAACTTTCGAAACTTACTAACAGTGTCATTTATATCTTGAATATTTATCCTGTCAAAAGGGTACCCATAGAGCAGTATCCACACCACTCTATTAAGGACTAACTTTCTCCAATTTAGACCTCTATTATGTTTCTCAAAAACGACATGCACATCCATGTACCAATGAGGACTATTATTGAGTAAATCATCTTGGTCGAAAACACTATTGACTCCTTATTACGTCCCTTGAATTCAATTTTTTTCTCAGTACACCTTTTGGAGCTTTCCGAAGGGAGAACATATATAAAGGCAGGCATTTGTCAGAACCACCCCATATCTAACCAAAATTAAATTTCCAATCCATCATGCCATCTTCTTCTCAATCTTTTCCTACACTGAGTTCCAATGATTTTTTTAAAGACTTTTATCATCAGTAGGCTGCATTAGCAGCTTCCCAATCGCATATTTGAAGATTTCCTTGTAAGCTTGTTTTTCATCCTCAACAACACTCAAAGATGTCTCACCGGAAATTGATCTTTAACCCAGACGTTTGTTTAAATAGGCATAGTATGTATTTCCGACTCCTAGCTTTGTACATATCATCCCCCAATAGAAAAATTGTATCATCAACATACTTAAGAATGGCCAAATCACCATCAATCAAGTGAGGCACCAGACCCCCCAATCACTACCTTGTCTTGTGTTTGCTTAATCATCATGGCTAGCCCATCAACAAGTATCAATAATGGTGATAAAGGATCCCCTTTCTCGATCTTTTGAATGTGGTGAAGTAAGGTCCAATATTGCCATTCACCTTAATGGCAACTCTCCTTCCTCTGATAGTTCTCATCGCGCAATTACACCATTCATCTCCAAACCCTTGAGCTGCATGATTTGATACCAAAAGGACCATTTTACTTTATCATATGCTTTCTCAAAGTCTATCTTGAGAAGCACCCCTAAAGTTTGAGCACATCTGACCTCATATAATCTCTACATGATGTATCTTTCCTTGATTTTGTGTGTCCCCTACAACCTTATCAGTGATCACCCACAATCTATTAGCTAAAACTTTAGTTAGTATCTTGTAAATAACATTCAACAAATATATGGGCCTGAAATTCAGAATTATATATCAGCATCAGGCACCTATTAGAGAAATGATTCCTTGATTGAGTCTCTCAGTCTCCAATCTTCATATATGAAAAGCAATGAACCAACTTCCAGGTTGTTCAAATGCATCAACAAATTCAACATCGAGCAACTCATGAGTAGCTCAAGGAAGATTTGACTGAACATTTGTGGCCGGTTAAAGGGGACAACAACAACATATGTGCGAGTTGAATTCAAATTTGAAAACTTAGTTGGATTCTAATACTTAAATTAGAATTGTTGTCGCATTTAAATATTATCATCGACCATTTGATATGCTATTATTTTGAGCTCGCGGACTTAAAAAAAGAGGCGGAAGTTTTATGGGACAAGGTTGGATGGACGGCTCCGCATCACTATTCGCGGACTAGTCCGGACCATTCCGGAGACAAATAGTGTGTTTGCTTCGTGGGTCGGCATTGAAGATGCCCTAAGATCGCAGTTTCATTGTTCAAATGCATAATTATTATTGCATTCGAGCATAAGTTCTACCATCTTCAAGGAGAAGTGTACTACCATCTTTAATACTCTCTCCGTCCCCAAATAAGTGTCTTAACCTTAGTACAACTTTGTACTAAAGCTAGTACAAAATTGAGACGCTTATTTTGGGACGAAGGGAATACTTAATAGTACAGAAAATATCATATCAGCAAGGTCTAAAACTATCCGAAAGATTTTCCATTAATCAAAATAAAATAAATTTATATACAAATACGAATTGCATTGCTCTTAAGACTACTAGAAGGAAGAGGGAAGCAAGCATCTCTCTCGGCTAATCTGAAGAGCAGAAGATTTAATCTCCTAGCAATGCAATACCTCCATAGACATTGTAATTAGACAAAGGGGTTGCCTGAATAATTGCTCGTTGATGTTATCACGAGATGATGAGATATTGAGCAAACAATAGCATAAGAAATACAAATAAAATTAAAAATAAATTATGGGCAAGGACCAAAACAAATAGATTGGCTAAGATCGACAAGAGAAAATGAAGAGACGAAGCTCGTCACGTGCATAGTGAATTATCTCTGGTTGATAGATAATTTTGTTGGCTACACTGTGGTAGCAACCACCTCATGTGAATTTATAAGGTGAGCAAAGGAGGGGAAGGAGGAACCTGAGAGGGGGTTGTTGGCCAAAGGCAAGGTTACGGGGTTGCCCTTGTGCTATCGTTTTATTTGAATCCAATGATGTGCATCGAGATTGTCCGGTAGACTTGGGAGACTTCAACGTTATATGAGATCATAGCTTAATGGCCGAGACTAGGCCCAACTAAATGTACCATGCCTTGTGCGTCGGGCTTCTACTGGAAATAGGTTATCCCAAAAAAAAGGGAATTACATTCATGTTTTATAAAATGTTCAAAATTCTAATTTTTTTGTTTGCGTTTCAAAAGAATCCAAAAATTCTAATTATGTTTCTTTTAAATGTTAGGAAATTTTCAATTTTTTAAAGAAGTTCACATTAAAAAAAATCCAATTTTCAAAAAAAAAACATTTTCGTAAATCCTAAATTTGTTCTTCCTTTTCAAAAATGTTTTATTCCAACAACAAACTAAAAATATTTGCATTTTCGAAAAAAAAATCATGTTTAAAAAATATTTTTCATATTTTCGGAAACAACATTTGAGTTATTTTGAAAAAAAAAATTTGTTCTTCGTGTTTTTGTGAGAGCACAAAAAATAAGGCTACATTAACCAGCTTGCTTTTTTAGGGTTATTAACTAGCTTGCTATAGCAGGCGAGCCGCTACTACACTAATGAGCTGGCCTAGTCGAGGCGCGCCCTGTGCGTCGGGCCTCCATTAGATGCAGTGCGCATCATATAGAAGGTCTCACTCCCCACACTAGTTGGGTTGCATGCTTTGTTGTTCTTTGCTTTCTGAAAAAAAGATTACCTTTTTTGTATATATTAATTTTGAAAAATGGTGAAATAAAAACTGCTTGTACATTTTAAAAAGTTCACAAATTCAGTAAAAAAATGTTCACAAAATTTAAAAAAGTTCATGAATTTGAGCAAAGGTTCATGAAAAGTGGCCGCGAATAAAAAACAAAGAAAAAAAGGTAAAGGAACCAAACGAAACCCGTCTTAAAAAACCGCCTCAGAGAAACTTGCAAACCCTCTATAAGGTTCCCAAAATTGGTTGGAAAAAGACTTACATGGGCTGACCCTCATAGGAACTACCATAGAATGTGTGAGCGCTCTCTACCATTAACGCCTTAACCGGCGCTGTAAGCACCGAATAGTATTTTCCATGGTTGGTTTGAGCCCGAACTCTCAGAGGAGACCCCTTGTTTGACGTTTGTTAGCGTCAAATAGACGAGGCTTCACGCAGGTTCATATCTGGCCTGCTCTGTTGAGTGTTTTTTTATTTGTTTTTTGTTACTTTAGACAGTCAGTTTTCTTCCAAAAATGGTTGTTTGAATTTATTTTCGGACTTCAATATATAAGAACGTATTATTCAACTTAAAAATAAATTTTAAAAAATTTCATCATTTATAAAAAATTGTTGAAAAACTTCTTTTTTAAGTTCACCGTATATGAAGAAAAAGTTCACTGTGTATTATAAAAATGTTCAACTTATATTTAAAAAATGTTTCCATGAGTATTTCAGAAATGTCTAGCGTATAACAAAAAAAGTCACCTTTTGATATTCAAAGTTTTCTTTATCCCTTCAGTGTTTTGTCGCTCGAGATATTGCACCAATTTCACTCCAAGGGTTGCTTTTCATGTTCAAGTTGTCTTTCGAGTGGTCATAATGCATAATAGATTGTATGAGCCGGCTTTTGATACATGCCTTGGACAACCAGCCTCTATTCCTAATTTTCTTCAGTTTGTCATTTTGGGTAAGGGCATGTTGCTGCTTATGGGCCATGAAACTTGTCTTTAGAACACTTGGGGAGATGTATGGGTTTCTATTTCTTCAGAGGGACTAGGCTGTTGAGAAGTGATTTGTTGGGTCCCTCCGGAGACACTGGTATATTTCAGATTTCAAACATCTCGATTCCGGCACCTTTGCTTGATGTACCACCACTAAGAAGCACAAGCCTTTTGATCTAGACGAGAATTCAAGTGACACTGAGATGCTAGATTTTGTGGTTGCACCTTGTGGGCATCAGAGGTGCAAACTCACTAAAAGGGCTACTCCTTTGACGACTAAAGAGTTGTGTGTGGTCTTCGCAGTGGCAAGAAAGGCTTTGCGGAATAGGATCTTCCACTTGATGGTACTTTGCTTCACAAGAAATCCTGTGTCCCGGTGGTGTCCACTCTGGCTCTGCTTCATATTAGTACTACACAAAGGATGGGGGTTGATCTGTGAGATTGACCCTAAGGAGCTCATTGTTGAGCGCCTTCTTCATCAGAAGTAGGCCCCTTTTGTCTGTTACTGTTTCTTTTCATGTCTATCTGTCGTCTCTTATTTCGAAGATTTATGTTGGAATGTCCATGACTTCAATGCTTAAGAGAAGTGCTCTTCCATTAGGAATATAATTGCCGAGAGTGGGGCCTTTGTAGTTCATTTGCAAGAGATTAAAAAACAATTTTTGATTTCTATTGTATCCATAATATTGCTCCTCGTCATTTGGATCATTTAGCTTGTCTTCCCTTGGTGGGAGCTTAGGGGGGCTTTTAGTGCTTTGGAATAGTAAGCTTTTTTCTGGTAAAATAGTTATGCAAGAAAACTTTGATGTTGTTATTGAGTTTCAGTCTACTGCTACTACTAATAAGTGGACCCTTGTTATTGTTTACAACCCATGTGTGGAACATCGAAGCTCTAATTTTGTGCGATGGCTAGATGATATTGTTATACCGGATGATGATTTATGGCTCATAATGGAAGATTCCAAATTCTATAGGTATGCCAAACAAATAGTAAAGGAGATGGTGTTAATTATAATGACATGTTTATCTTTAAAAAGATCATTAGTCATTTGGGCATGATTGAGCTTCCAATCAAGGGTAGGACGTACACGTGGAGTAACATGCAAATCCCACTTTAGGAGAAACTTGTATGGGATTTTACTTCCACTCCTTAGACCCTATAACTCTAACCCTCAAGTGCATCCTCTCAATAGGTTTGTATCTGTGATCACCTCCCATGTGTGGTGTGGATTGATTCGCATATCCCGAAGCCTCAGATTTTTTGCTTTGAAAATTGCTGAACTAAAAGGCCCGGTTTTCTGCAGTTGGTGGATAAGATTTGGAATAGCATAGGTAGGGTAATAGTGCCAACGTGATTGCTGCGAAATTCAACTTGTTTCATCAAGGGTTTAAAAATGTCTCGTAATATTTCCAGATGGGGTGTACTAAGTGAAAATTGCGATGAGATCATTCAATTGTTGGATGGATATGAAGAGGCTAGATGCTTGCACATTTCTGAATGGAATTTCGGGGCTATTGTGGAAGAAAGATTGTTACACTTGCTGGATTGTTAGCGTATGTTTTGGAAAAAGCGTTGCATGGTTCGTTGGGCAAGGTTTGGTGATGAAAACTCATAGTTTTCCGATTCTATGGCTACATTGAGATATTGGAAGAACTATATTGCTAAATTTAGAATGCCAAATGGATGAGAAGTTTTGGATCACATTGAAAAGCCAACAATTTTGTGGGATGCTTTTAACTACATATTGGGTCAAACTTGTCCATTTTAGAGGTTTATCAGGATATTCTTGATATCATTTCAGAAGTGTTAAATCTTGAGGCTCTGTTGGCACCTTCCTCGGAGCAGTAAATTCATGATGTTGTGGCTCATATGCCTGTGGATAAATCACCTGGCCCGGACGGTTTTAATAGACAATTCCTTGGTCCATTACCAAATATAACTTTTGTAAGTTATGTAAAGACTTTGATCAAGGTGGGGTTGATATTGCTAGCATCAATTCCTCTATTATTACCTTGATACCGAATAACCCAACCTTTGAGACACTCAATGATTTTTGGCCCATTTCACTCCTCGGCTCCCGTCTCAAGTCATTGACTAAACTCCTAGTGGACACGCTTCAAGGGCGGATTCTTGAGCTTGTTCATTGTAATCAGTATGCTTTTGCTATAACATATACGATTCAGGAATGCCTCATTTGGTCTTTTGTGTACCTTTCACCAATGTAAAAATTCGGGCAAGCAATCCAAAATTTTCAAATTGGATTTCAAAAAAGCATCTGATCTGGTGGAACAAGAAACTATCTTGCAAATTCTAGAAATAAAAGGTTTTGATGCTCGATAAATTAATTGCATCATGTCTTCTCCTCTGCTACTTCATACGCACTACTGAATAGAGTTATAAGGAAAAGCTTGAAGTGCAAATGTGAAGTGAGATACGGGGGTCACCCTCTCCATTGCTTTTCATTGTCGTTGTGGACCTCCTGCAAACCCTCATCAACAAAAGCTTTGTTGATGGCATATTCCACCCCCGGTGCATTTCCATGGTCATGACTTCCCGGGGATCCAATACGCTGACACCACATTGCTAGTGCTTGAAGCCTCCATTTCTCATCTTGCAATTCGGTCTTAAGGTGAATTTCCACATGACTTGTTCGGTTCCTATTAATGTCGACCTTGATCATACTAAGCTGATGGATTATTTCTTTGGATGCATTGTGGGATCAATTTCATTTACTTATTCGGGATTTCCCATGGGGACAACTAAGACAACAATCAATGATCTTTCACCATTGGTTGATACTTTTGGAGAGGCATCTGAATGCATCTTCTAGATTCCCCAATTATGCAAGCCTGATTAATTACATCCCTCGGTGCTCTCCACTTTGCCGCCCTTTTTTATGTGTATTATCAAGACCCAAAAAAAATTCATTGCCCATTTTGATAACATAAAGAGACACTTTCTTTGGCGTAAGGATCACATAATGAGAGATAATTTGCATATACTTGCATTTTTCAGCCTATTTTTTAGCCGGAGCGATGGGTTTGAGGGGTTCATCCTTAAATTTTGGAGGGACTAAAGGTTTTGAGGGAAGTACTTAATTTTCAAACCGGATTTTTTTGTGTGGTGGTGGGGGGCATTAAAGTTATTTAGGCGAACGTCTAGGGCATGATGTCACTTAGCTTGGTGCACTCGTTTTATTCGGTTTACATGGTTACGGTTTTTTGGTTTGTACGTTATTAATACTTTGGTAAGTACAATATGAAACTAAGATAAGGTTGGTTTCGGTACATACCAAATTATTTTCTTTTGGTTTCGGTATATACCATTATAACCAAAATTGATGTAAATTTGAAAATGACGCAATGATAAATTTAGAAATTTATGACTCAAAACACATTTTCTTTTATACAATTAGTATATAACTATATATAAGTATACATGCATCCTGGATTTATGCCTTGATGGTTATGTACGTGCTTAGCATTTCGTTAAGAGAAAAACAACCATGTTACAAGAAAAATGGATATGCTTAGTAGGGAATCTGGCTCCTATACTAGAAAATTACTACTTGTATGGTTGTTCACCTCAAGAAATATAAATATTTTTTTACTTTGGTTTATTCGGTTAATTGTTTAGTTTTTCTATACATACCTAAAAACTGAAATACAAAATGATATGAAAATTTCATGCCATACCAAACTAGAAACCATAAGAACTGTAAAATTGGCTCGGGTTGGTTTATTTCTGGTATGGTTTTGGTGTTCAAATGCACTGAGTGATCGTCGCTCAAGCGTTTGAGTTGATGCCTTGCTGACATCATGCACTCTCATAATCACACATTCACACAGTCGCTCGGCAAATCAAATGGACAAGTTGTGTCGCACTGGATAGATACTAGTATGACATTTGCTCGTTAGGATTATCGTAAATTTATGCACAACAATGTATCTTAGCCCTTGATTGTTGGTTTCGCAGTTTCTTCCCCTTATGATTTGAGAGATTTTTCACTTGTACTTAGTGTTTAACATTATTAATGGACTAATGGTGTTGTCTTTTTTTGCGGAATCAAAACTTGTATTACTCAATCAAAGTGTTCTTACAATCGAGGGCAACAATGTTCATCACCTCATCCGGGCCAGCCCCAAGCCAGGTCATGGTCCTACCTTGAGATCTAGCAAACATTGCTAATCAATCACTAGCTTTATTCTGAGATCTAACAACATGAGTAATACAAGTTTGTCTAAGTGACAGTAAGTACTTTATCTCCTTGACGATGGATGCATAGATTGAGCGATCGACCGCCTCACGTGAGATCATAGTAGCAGCCTCAAGTGAATATAGCTCCACCACTATAGGAAGATCGCTACGTTGAAGTGCCAATGAAATGCCTTCCATGCATGCACAGAGTTCAGTCTCCAGGGCATCTCTACAAGAGTACAGGGCCCTGCATGAAGAGAAATTAACGGCTCCACGATGATCACGCAGGATCATTCCAGCTCCTTCTATCCCAGTCGAAACAAAGGAGCCATCTGTGTTCAACTTAATCCACCCCCGAGCCAGGGGATACCATCCCCTCTCCTCTGAAACATTAGAGCTACTTGCATCTGCACTCAGTTTTTCATACACTATGGGGGACTTGCCTTTTGCTGGGTCTGCCCGAGGGTTCAGCTTGATTCCAATTAAAGTATCCAGGTAGCTTCGAAGGAAACGTACTGAGACCTCCATAGGTGGAGCAGGCTTACAATGCACCAGCTCATTCCGGACAAACCAGCTCCTCCAGAAAATCATCATGATCATCATTCGCCCCACATCATTCAGCGGCGCTAGTACATGGAGAAGCCACTCCTTTCCGTTATTTTGTATAGAGTCAATCTCTGGAATCATCCATACCTTGCTCATGGCGATGTATGTGTCCCACATGAAATGGCGATTAACAAAAGGATGAAAGTTGTCCTCCTCTTCCACCCCGCAAACTGGGCACCTGCTGACTACCTCGAGGCCAATTTTATTCTTCCTCTGCCAAGTAGGAAGCGAGTTAGTGGCAAGCCTCCAAGCAAAGTTGCTCACCGCTGGTGGCGCCCAGCTCTTCCATATGAAATCCCAGCATTTCCTTTGACCTGAAGGAGATGAACTAGAGGATGCATCATTGCCGCGGTGTGCCTCCTCAAAAGCCATAGTATAAGCCGATTTAACAGTGAACACACCATATTTCCCAAGGCCCCAAGCTATCACATCATCATCCAGCCTTGGTGACGCCCTAATCTTTGCTATTTCTTGTACATCCGCATCAACGAAATACTCATTTAGTAGCCCATAGTTCCACGAGCCATTCTGGTTCAGAAATTCAGAGACAAGCCGAATCTGACACCTACCCTGGGGGGATATAGGTTTATATGAGTAAGCTCTAGGGATCCAGTTATCCCTCCAGACACGAATACTTCTGCTGTTGCTAAGTCTCCAAACGAGACCCTTCTTCAATAATTCCAAGCCATAACTGTAGCTTGCCATGACGAGGACGCATTTCCAGTGAAAACTGTATCCTCCAGTTTGCCCAATGGATAATACCTTGCCTTCAATACTCGAGCACACAAACTATCCGGTTTAGTTAACAGCCTTCAAGCTTGTCGTGCTAACAACGCTTGATTGAACAATCGAAAATCACGAAAGCCCACGCCCCCCTTAGCCTTGGGCTGGAGTAAATGGTCCCAACCGCGCAAATGCACTTTTCTTTTACCTTCAGCCGAGCCCCAATAATAATTCCTCACCATATGGGTGAGATCGTCGTAGACCGAAAAGGGGACTTTGAAGACGCCCATGATGTAGGTAGGCAGCGCCTGAGCTACAGACTTGATCAGCACCTCCCGTCCTGGCTGGGCCAGAAACCCATCCCCCCATTGCAAAAGTCGTTTTGTAAGGCTGGTTTGCAGATTTTGAAACTGGCCCTTCGACATCCGTCCCACCGGCGTTGGCAAGCCCAAATACTTGTCCTCAAAAGCATCACTAGTGACATGCAAAACTGTCCGTACCTCCTCTTGTATTGGTTCTGGACATGCACTCCCAAAAAGCACAGAACACTTGTCGTAGTTGAGAGTCTGGCCTGTAGCCGTACCGTAAGCATCCAGGACTTCCTTCACCTTCTCAGCCTGGTTTTTGGACGCCTCAAAAAACTGAAGTGTATCGTCAGCGAACAGCAAATGTGATATACCAGGTGCACTTCTACAAACTTTCACTGGAGTAATATCTCCTGACTCCACCTTCTTTCTTAGTAGAGATGATAGCCCATCTGCCACAAACAAAAATAAGAGCAGCGATAAAGGATCTCCTTACCGTAGCCCACGCGACAGCGCAAACGAATCCAAGAGAGTTCCATTGAAATTCACAAAGTATCTCACCGACGTGACACATGCCATAATCCAGTCAACCCATCGTTGAGAGAAACCCATCTTTTGCATCACTTGCCTCAAGAAGATCCAGTCCACCCTATCATAAGCTTTGGACATGTCCAACTTATAAGCACAGAACTCTTAGTTGGATCCTTTTCTTGCTTTATGTGGTGGATACACTCAAAAGCTACCAGTGCATTGTCCGTAATCATCCATCTTGGGATGAATGCACTTTGTTCCGGGGAGATAAGATCATCCATGAGAGGTCTCAACCTGTTAACCAAGCACTTCGAGATCACTTTATATATCACATTACAGAGGCTTATTGGCCTATACTCCGATAGCTTGGTAGGATTTGAGACTTTTGGAATTAGCACAATCGATGTAGAATTAAACCCCTCTGGCATAAACCCTGTGTGGAAAAAATCTTTCACCGCCGCCACGACCACCTCCTTAAGTGTACTCCAATTGCGCTGAAAAAACCTTGCCGGGAGGCCATCCGAGCCTGGCGCCTTAAGCGGTCCTATTTGAAAAAGTGCATCGGAAATCTCCTTGTTAGTAAAAGACTTACAAAGCTTGATGCTATCCTCAGCCGTCACCTTTTCTTCCATATGATCCAGCACCGGTGAAGCATTCAAAGAGGGGTCAGCCGAGAAGATGGTTTGAAAATATTCATTGGCCAACAGCCCTATGTTTCAAAATCCCAATGCACAACCCCAATACTATCCGTAAGCTCTCTTATTTTGTTTTTCCTTGCTCTCCAAACAGCTTTGATTTGAAAGTATTTGGTATTTCTGTCCCCCTCTTTCAGCCATGTTATTCTAGACCTTTGAAGCCAAAGCATCTCTTCCTGATAGAGCAACTCATTCATCTTGTCAGTGACTCTTCTAATTTCCTGTCTATCCGCATTCATATGCATGAGTTCTTCCAGTTGGGATCGTGATTTAGCCAGCTCACGTGTTACATTGCCAAATTTCTTACTCCACTTACCTAACGTTGTTATAGTTTTTGACAGTGCATCCCGGAGTTGCTCTAGGTTCTGTATATTGCCTACCGCCTCCCATGCCTCTTTAATCACTTCAGGAAGAACCGCATCCCTCTCCCAAAACAGCTCATACCGGCGCTGCTTGCCTCCTGCTGGCCCTTGGTCTATATTTGCCTTTACCACGATCGCCACATGATCAGAACAAGGGGATGGAACGTGGAGAATCGTAGTGAAAGCATACAAGTTTCTCCATTCATTAGTAGCCACTGCTTTGTCCAAACGGACTTTGACATTACCCGATCCTCCCCTCTTGTTGTCATAACTGAAAGGGACTCCCACAAAACCCAAATCCACAAGCCCACATATCTCCAGAGTATCCCGAAAGGCAACCATATGTGGTTCTGCACGGGGTGTAGATGTCAAATGCTCATAGTTCCACATCGCCTCATTGACATCACCTACCACTAGCCACGGGGCATTACTTGTAGATTTTAGCTGCTGAAGCTTGTCCCACATAAAATGCCGGTTCTCAACTCTGGGTTCTCCATACACGCATGCGATCCTCCATTGAGCCGCACCATCCGAAACACGCACAAGGGCGTCAATATACCTATCCTCCTTATCCAAAATCTCAACCTCATACGACTCATGCCAAAACAAAGCCAAACCACCACTCATCCCATTGCTATCCACACCCGTGAATCCCTACAAACCAAGGCGACCACGAATCCGTGTCATCTTTTCAGCTTTCTGCCTAGTCTCACACAGAAACACCACGTTTGGGGAATGCGACTGTGAGATCGTCGCTAACTCACGAACTGTCCGGGGATTCCCCCCTCCCCGGCAGTTCCAGCTTAGCACATTCATTGGGCTCGGCGGTCCTCCCGCTCGGAGGCCGCCTCGGACGCCACGTCCATCTCCATAGTTTCTTCGCCACCACCTTGTTTCCTCCTCTTGACGATCGAAACCTTCCCTGGGGTACTAGATGGGCCTACCTCCACCCCATCCGAAGCATTACCCCCCTCCAACATCAGAACTATGCTAGATACCTTCCCGCGAGGTTTGGAACCGGCTATCCCCGAACGCTCACTGTGCCATCAATGTTGATAAGCCTTTTGCGTGCTGAGCGGCCATCCTCATCGCCCCCACCATACACCTGCATCATCAAACCTTTGTTAGCTGGGTCGAAGGGAACAACACCACCCTCAGAGGCCTCCGTATGCATTGCAGATCTCCCTCTGTTTCCTGCTCCTCCTCTACCTCCACCCCCTCCCCTGAACACACCTCTAGCTCCACTCCGACCCCTGCCTCCCGCTATACCCCCTCCTCCTCTGCCACTACCTGCGCTCCCCAAAGGCTGTTCATTACTCCAATGCAACCAATCCCCCCAACAACACTCTGATGGATCATGCACTCCATCCCCACATTCTTCAACCACATGGCCCATGCAGCCACAAAAAAAGCAAACGTCCGGTAGTTTCTCGTAGCTCACCGGGTATCGCTTGAACTCTTTCAAAGTGATTGGGACAAAACGTACCAAGGGTTTATGGACATCAACAAAAACCCTAACCCTTAGAAAGCTCGATGGGTTAATCCTTCCTTCATTAACAGCAACAGTAAAGGGCGGCATACCCACTTTTTTAGCAACTTGCTCAGCCAGCTCCTTCTTCCTCGTTAGCCCATCCGGGAGACCTCTAATTCTAGCCCATAGTGGATACATATCCAAGGCATATTCAGCAACGTTCGTAAACCCATCATACTCAACAATGACGACCGGATCCCTCCTAAATTGCCAAGGCCCTCCTTCCATCACCCGCTTCCAATCCCCCAAACAATGGCACTGAGCTAGGAAGAGATTAGGCCCCTTGATATTGAAAGTAACTCCTTGCGTGCACGACCACGCATTCCTTAGAGAATTTAGCACCGCAGCGTGGCTGAATGGCCTCATTGTATGAACCCTAAAAAGGCATAGCCATCACACCTCCTTGATCAAATCTTCCACTTCTCTCGACAGATCTAAATCTTCCTCCTCCTCCCCGTGCAGTTTCAATCCTTCAAAAGCATCTTCCAAGGCCGAATCGTGACCCAGATTATCCCACTCCTCATCGTCTTCCTGGTGGTGGTCCGCCTCCTCCTCCTCCCTCCCATCAACGGCAGTATGGTCCGGAATCGGGTTACTGGACGACGGGCCAACCCCCTGCCCTACGTCTCCCTTCATCTTCTCATCTGGAAACCCTAACCTAGCCCCATCTTCCTTCTCTCCTCCTTGCGCCTCGCCCAGGACCGGCTCCCCCATCGCGTCAGGCTTCTTTGTTTGATCCCTACGCCTATCGATCGCCAGGAGAGGCCTAGGTGATCGGCGGTAGGGTTTAAGGGTGGACTCCGACGTCGCCGCCAGAGGAATGGTGTTGTCCCCTATAGTTTGCTATGGCAATTCCTATTTGACGCTTGTGAGGGTCAAAGGGGCTTCGCTTCGCTGAAGGGCGACCTCCCACGCCCCACTTTGGGCCGGCCCACAGCCGCTTCCTGTTTCCTCTTTTGATCTGTTCTTTTTTCTGTTTCTCTTTCTTTTTTTTTCTTTTCTGTTTCTTTCCTTTTGCCATTTTTTCTTTTGTTTCTTTTTTCCTGTATTTATACAAAGATCATTGCTGTTACAAAAATATTCAGCGTATATTAAGGAAATGGTCACAGTATATTTACAAAAATTTCAATCATTTATAAAAATGTTCATCGTATATTAGAAATTGTTAAACGAATATAAATGTTCACTATGTTTTCGAAATTTGTTTAGTGTATATCTCGCAAATGTTCAATGTGTCTTCAAATGTTTTTCAACGTTTATTTAAAAATGTTCAATGCATATTTTTGAAAAAAATTCGCTGCATATATTCATATTTATTTTCACAAATGTTTTGTCTGGTCTTAATCACTCGCGGAGCTACAACCATGGGGCCGAATGAAAGGAAAATTAGTGGGCTTTCCTTTGTAGTGGCCCGTCCAGTCCAGTATTGTAGCCCCACCACTGCGTGTGCTGCATGGCAAACGAGAGTCCCTATGTGCGCCGCGCGTGCGTCAAAAGAAGAAAGCTCGCTGAAGGCTGCGGTGTCTTGGCCGGCCCGTTTGGAGTAACGACTTTGTGACACGTAAAAAAAATCGAAAAAAAGCATGAGGAATCTAACTCGTGAGCTACCTCTCCGTAACGAGTGACGCCAGCCAATCAAGCTGATGACTTCTACTGATAGATTCACGGCGAGAGCATTTAAGTATGGAAATTCTTTTGGGAAAAACATTAAGTACACATTAATCCTTTTGTAATATCCATTGAACATTTCCTAAATATACGGTGAACATTTCCTTATTACATGATGAAAATTTTAAATAATACATGATGAACTTTTTATATTATGTGATAAACATTTGTGAAAATAAATATGAATATGCAGCGAATTTTTTTCAGAAATATGCATTGAACATTTTTAAATAAACATTGAAAAAAAATTGAAGACACATTGAACATTTGTGAGATATACACTGAACAAATTTCGAAAACATAGAGAACATTTATATTTGTTGAACAATTTCTAATATACGATGAACATTTTTATAAATGATTGAAATTTTCGTAAATATACTGTGAACATTTCCTTAATATACGCTGAATATTTTTGTAACAGCAATGATCTTTGTATAAATAAAGGAAAAAAGAAAAAAAAGAAAAAAAAGGCAAAAGGAGAGAAACAGGAAAAGAAAAGAGAAACAGAAAAAAGAACAGATCAAAAGAAGAAACTGGGAGCGGCTGTGGGGCGGGCCAAAGTGGGGCGTGGGAGGTCGCCCTTCAGCGAAGCGATGCCCCTTTGACGCTCACGAACGTCAAATAGGAATCGCCATGGCAAACTATAGGGGACAACACCATTAGTCCATTAATAATGTTAAACACTAAGTATGAGTGAAAAATCTCTCAAATCATAAGGGGAACAAACACTGCGAAACCAACAATCAATGGCTAAGATACATTGTTGTGCATAAATTTACGATAATCCTAACGAGCGATTGTCGGACCAATATCTATCCAGTGCGGCCAACTTGTGCCATTTGATTTGCCAAGCGACTGTGTGAATGTGTGATTATGGGAGTGCATGATGTCAGCAAGGCTTCAACTCAAACGCTTGAGCGGCGATCACTCAGTGCATTTGAAAATCGAAGCCAAACCATACCAAAAATAAACCAACCCGAGCCAATTTTATGGTTCTTATGGTTTCTAGTTTGGTATGGCATGAAATTTTCATATCATTTTGTATTTCAGTTTTTAGGTATGTACAAAAAAACTGAACAATTAACCGAATAAACCAAAGTAAAAAAATATTTATATTTCTTGAGGTGAACAACCATACAAGTAGTAATTTTCTTGTATAGGAGCCAGGTTCCCTACTAAGCATATCGATTTTTCTTGTAACGTGGTTGTTTTTCTCTTAACGAAATGCTAAGCACGCACATAACCATCAAGGCATAAATCCAGGATGCATGTATACTTATATATAGTTATATACTATTTGTATAAAAGAAAATGTGTTTTGAGTCATAAATTTGAAAATTTATCATTGCGCCATTTTCAAATTTACATATACCTTGGTTATAATGGTATATACCGAAACCAAACGGGAATGATTTGGTATATACCGAAACCAACCTTATCTTAGTTTCATACTGTACTTACCAAAGTATTAATACCGTACAAACCAAAAAACCGTAACCATGTAAACCGAATAAAACAAGTGCATCGAGCTAAGTGGCATCATGCCCTAGACGTTCGCCTAAATAACTTTAATCCCCCCCCCCACCACCACCACCACAAAAATCTGGTTTGAAAATTAAGTCCTTCCCTCAAAACCTTTAGTCCCTCCAAAATTTAAGGAGAAACTCCTCAAACCCATCGCTCCGGCTAAAAAATAGGCTGAAAAATGCAAGTATCTGCAAATTATCTCTCATTATGTGATCCTTACGCCAAAGAAAGTGTCTCTTTGTGTTATCAAAATGGGCAATGGAATTTTTTTGGGTCTTGATAATACACATAAAAAAGGCCGGCAAAGTGAAGAGCACCAAGGGATGTAATTAATCATGCTTGCATAATTGAGGAATCTAGAAGATGCATTCAGATGCCTCTCCAAAAGTATCAACCAATGGTGAAAGATCATTGATTGTTGGCTTAGTTGTCCCCATGGTAAGTCCCAAATAAGTAAATTAAATTGATCCCACAATGCGTCCAAAGAAATCATCCATCAGCTTAGTATGATTAGGGTCGACATTAATAGGAACCGAACAAGTCCTGTGGAAATTCACCTTAAGACCAAATTGCAAGATGAGAAATGGAGGCTTCACTACAGGAATCAGGCATTTTATCGTCACCATGGTCGACGACAAAACGATGCCAGGTGACAAGCAAAGACCTTTTGCCGTCACCAATGACAACAACAAGTTAATTTGAATAGGCTATGGTAAAGCCTCTTTTGTCTGTTGTGACGGCAAAGATGCAAAAGTCTTTGCCGTCTACTGACAGATGGCAAAGAGCCTGGACGACACACGTGGCAGTTCAGGTCTGTTAAGTGGTTAACGGCGTGCTTTGCCTTCAGCTGGCAGACGGCAAAGGCCTTTGTTGTCTCTAGTCGACAACAAATCGCCAAATAGGCCAGCCAGTAGACCCGGGTTATGCAGTGGTGCCACGTGGCGACTTTTGTTGTCTGCTAGCAGACGACAAAGACCTTTGTCGTCTGCCAGCAGATGGCAAAGTGGCTATATAGCCCCTGTTTTTCCTGGTTTTTTTCCTAAATTCATTCAATTTGACAGAATTTCACACACACACATATATATACACACACATTTCAAAATAATTTTAACAACCATACCAACAATAAGTTTCCAACAACATATACAAGTTTGCAACAAGATGAACATATACAAGTTTCCAACAACATACAATGGTTTCCAACAACATTTCCATACATACATATCCAACAAGTTTGCAACAAGCTAGTTTCCATAATAAAAAAGGAAGCACAAGCACAAGTAAAAGTTTGCAACAAATTTCCATCAATGCAAGCTTCCTCATCTCAAGCAAATCTTCAAATTAGGATAGATGAAAATTAGAAGAAGAAGAAGAAGAAAAGAAGAAGAAGAAGACTAGCTAGAAGAAAAAGAAGAAGAAGAAGAAGAACTTCTTCTTCCTTCTTCTTCTTCTTGTAACTAAGGTAGGTAAAAATGCCATTTTTTAGCCAAGGTAGGTAAAAGTGCTAAGTGTGTAGGTCATTTTAGAGCTAAGCTAAGGTAAATAGGTCATTTTGGAGCTAACCTAGGTAATTATGCCATTTTTGAGCTAACTAAGCATATTTATCCATTTTGGAGGACAAAATGGTAAGTGTAGGTCATTTTAGAGCTATCCTAGTTAAAATCGGTCATTTTGGAGCTAGGTAAGGTTATTTTGTCATTTTGAAGGAAAATAAACTAATTATATGATAGTTTGGAGCTAAACCATGGTTATTATGCCCTTTTTTACCTAAGTAAGCTAATTATGTCATAAATGAACTAGGTAAGCTAAGTATGGATCATTATTTCGCTATCCTAGGTAGTAATGACATTTTTCAGCTAACTAAGCATATTAAGTCATTTAGGAGGAAAAAGGGCTAAGTATAGGTCATTTTATAGCTATCCTAGGTAAAGTATGTCAGTTTGGAGCTAAGTAAGGTTATTATGTCATTTTTGTGGAAAATAAGCTAAGTATAGGTCATTTTGGAGCTAAACCAAGGTTATTATGCCATTTTTACCTAAGTGCGCTAATTATGTCATAAATGAAGTAGCTAAGCTAATTATAGATCATTATTGAGCTATCCTTGGTTGTTATGCCATTTTTTTACCTAAGTGAGATAATTATGTCATAAATGAACTAGCTAAGCTAGCTATAGATCATTATTGAGCTATCCTAGGTAGTTATGCCATTTTCTAGCTAACAAAGCATATCAAGTCATTTTGGAGGAAAAATGCTAAGTATAGGTCATTTTATAGCTATCCTACGTAGA
Source organism: Aegilops speltoides (assembly GCA_021437245.1). Classification (NCBI taxonomy): domain Eukaryota; kingdom Viridiplantae; phylum Streptophyta; class Magnoliopsida; order Poales; family Poaceae; genus Aegilops; species Aegilops speltoides. The sequence continues at coordinate 274,539,394 of CM038141.1, forward strand.
ATATGTCATTTTGGAGGCAAGTAAGGTTATTCTGTCATTTTCGAGAAAATTAAGCTAAGTATAGGTCCTTTTTTAAGCTAAGTATGCATTTCTTAAGCAAAATACTTGGGAAAACTTACCATCATCAGGGAGGTGAAGGACCGGTCGGGGTTGCGCCACCGCGTGACGGAGAAGGACCGGTCGATCCTTTTTGGGAGGCGTGCTGCACCAAAGATCATTTGCAATGTTTAGTTAGCCTGATGCAACTGAAATGTGAATACTAGTAACTAATGACCATTCAAATGAAACTTACCGTGTCCGCTATACCAATCTGGGGCATCGGCGGAGGGGTCTGGCCGGTTTTCTTGCACACGGACTGCACATTTTGTTTTCACGAGTCAATCATATTAGTTAGTAATGAAACAAACATTACATGCATGATTTGGCTAATATGCGGGAGAAACTTACCACAAGGAACTCGTATAGGGCCCGGTGACCCGCGTCGTTCCGGTTCCTCTCCGCCTCCAACATATTAGCCATCCTCTCCTCCAACTCCCTCTCCCTCCGCGCCGCCTGCCTGGTTGCCTCCGCCAGAAGCTCCTGGGCCCTAGCCTCGACGGCGAGCTCCATTGGTCGTGGTCGATGCCTCATGTTAGGAAGAGACATCGTCTGGCGCTTCTTGATCTTCGGGAGACTTCTAGGATAACATATCAGTCCATCCCCAATGGCTACCGAGCCATGTCTCCTCCCATCACCAGATAGCATCACGAGCTCAGGATCAAAAGGACTCTGGCTCGGGTTGAAGTCCTCACCTTTCATCTTCTTCCCCCAGTCTATCTACCTCACGAGCTTGTTGTGGGAGGAGATGTTGGTGAAGCTCTCTGGATGATCGAGGTCATCCTCTGAGAATGCCTTGGACTTCTTGAACGGGGTACTATGGGCCATGGCATAGAGGTCGTACAGCAGCGGCACCTCCTTCTTGTTGTGTCTCACCTGAAAGAGAGGAATAGGGTAAATTAGTAATTAAAGGGCTGAAGCTAGCATGAAGAATGAAATTGCATGAATCGTTAAGGGCTCGAACCACATACCCAGTGATCCCCGTACTCAAACAGGTTGGAGCTCCCTTTATGGTGTGGCACACCTTGCATATGGGCACGCTTGTCCCTATCCTTGTTGTGGAAGGCTAGCCATTGGTGAGAGCACCACTCATCCACCAACCTCTCCCAACAGTCCATCTTATCCGCACACCATCTCGGAGGCACCTAATTAGACAAAGAGAAATTTCAGCGCTACGCCTATGAATCAAATCAAGGAAACTAAGTACAAGGCCTTAAGAATAGGTAATTACCTTCATGTACTTGTCCTTACTCAGATACTTGACGCGACACTTCTTCTTCTGCCTCATGATGTTAGTCGAGGCGTAGTAGTCTAGAATAGCCTACACCCGAGCCTCGTGCCATAAGTTCTGAAGTAGGCGCTTGCACTCGGCTTCGAGAACCATAGCCGCGTCCGCCTCGTGTTCCTCAAGACACTTATAGAAGGTCCGCAATCAAACAAGACCACACTGATCATCAATACAATCACTAGGTACTATTGATTTTTAATTTTGTAAAGGAGAAATTACCCAAAACCGTCGTCTCACAATGTCGGCCACCGTCTCGCACACGACACCGTCGACCATCTCCCTCGGCGGGGCCGGGGCAGCCTCTTACAGCTCCCAGGTCTAGTGATAGCTGTAGAAGCTCACCCTCACCGGGCAACGTGACTGAGGGAGTCCTGGACTAGGGGGTGTCCGGACAGCCGGACTATCATCGTCCGACGGACTCCAAGACTATGAAGATACAAGATTGAAGACTCCGTCCCGTGTCCGGATGGGACTTTCCTTGGCGTGGAAGGCAAGCTTGGCGTCTGGATATGTAGATCTCCTACCATTGTAACCGACTGTAACCCTAGCCTTCCCGGTGTCTATATAAACCGGAGGGCTTTAGTCCGTAGGACACAACATACATTACAACAATCATACCATAGGCTAGCTTTAGGGTTTAGCCTCCTTGATCTCGTGGTAGATCCACTCTTGTACTACCCATATCATCAATATTAATCAAGCGGGACGTAGGGTTTTACCTCCATCGAGAGGGCCCAAACCTGGGTAAAACATCGCGTCCCTTGTCTCCTGTTACCATCCGCCTAGACACACAGTTCGGGACCCCCTACCCGAGATCCGTCGGTTTTGACACCGACATTGGTGCTTTCATTGAGAGTTCCTCTGTGTCGTCACCGATAGGCTCGATGGCGTCTTCAACCAACAACGCTGTCCAGGGTGAGACTTTTCCCCCTGGACAGATCTTCGTATTCGGCGGCTTCGCACTGCGGGCTAATTCCCTTGGCCATTTGGAGCAGATCGAAAGCTACGCCCCTGGCCGTCAGGTTAGATTCGGAAGCCTAAACTTCACGGCCGACGTCCACGGAGACTTGATCTTCGACGGGCTCGAGCCACAGCCAAGCGCGCCGCACTATTACGATGGGCATGAGCTATCTCTGCAGCTGAACAGTGCCTTAGTGGCCGCACAAGAACCCGCTCTGGCCCTTAGACCGGAGCCGACCGCCCAGATCGAGGACCGGTGGTTGGACACCGCCTCGGGGGCTTCAACTTCCACGACGATGGAGCCGAACACTACCCTTGTCCCTCGCGAAGCTTGTGACTCCGAGGTGCCGGACTCCTTGCCGGACTCCGGACCTCCCGCGCCCCTGCCAATCGAATCTGATTGGGCGCCAGTTATGGAATTCACTGCCACGGACATCTTCCAACACTCGCCCTTTGGCGACATCCTAAATTCACTAAAGCATCTCTCGCTATCGGAGAGTCTGGCGGACTATGGCGGGATGGTTGGGATACGGACGACGAAGAAATTCAGAGCCCACCCACCACCCACTTTGTAGCCACTGTCGACAATCTAACCGACATGCTAGATTATGACTCCGAAGACATCGACGGTATGGACGACGATGCCGGAGACAAACAAGAACCAGCTCCTATAGGGCATGGGAAGACCACCTCGTCATACGGCGTATATATGGTGGATACCCCAAAAGAGAGCGATAACGAGGACCAACGGGCCGCGGAAGAAGATAACCCCGCCGACAAACAACCAAAATGGCGGCGCAGACGCCGCCCTAAGTCCCGCCTCGACAACAACAACGCTCCTAATGACCCCGCAATACAGCAGGGCACACAAGCGGACGACGAACATGCAGATAAGCAACTGTCCGAACAGACGAGTCGATAATCAGTCCAGGCCAGCGAAAACAACGTCCGGACGATCTCACGCGGACACACCGCCGAGAGTAAAAGCCTTGGAAAAGACTCGTCAACACCGCAAGAAGCTTGAAGAAGGAAAAACGGAAGCTCAAAACAGCGGAAGATACACTCAGAATGAGGTGGTGCAAAGTGCTCAAAACCGCGGATAAATACGGCAATGGCCACCAATCAAAGAGCTACCCGAAGCGCAAGCTGCTGCCAGACTTGACGAGGAGGCCATAGAGCCCCACATCAAAAAACAAAGAGGCTGCTGGTTGGATAGACGGCGGATGATAAGCCAAAATCTGAAAGCGGCGCCGCACATAAACCGACTAATGACCCTGGTAAGACAGATGGCCCAGTCAGGTCCATTTACGGGCCAAAGAAGAAGGCCCCAGGAAGCAATGCAACACGTCAAGTGTCCAAGATAGTGGCACACCCAAATCTGGGCGCCAAGACACCCACTATGTTTCACCAATGAGGTGCTGGATCATGAATTTCAAAGAGGATTTAAACCCATAAACATAGAGGCCTACGACGGAACAACAGACCCTGGAGTCTGGATAGAAGATTATATACTACACATACACATGGCTAGAGGAGACGATCTCCACGCCATAAAATACCTACCACTCAAGCTCAAAGGACAAGCCCGTCATTGGCTCAAAAGCCTCCCAGAAAACACTGTTGGAAGTTGGGAAGAGCTTGAGGATGCGTTTAGAGCAAATTTTCAAGGAACTTATGTCCGCCCTCCGGACGCAGATGATCTAAGTCATATAACTCAACAGCCCGGAGAGTCAGCGCGCAAATTCTGGAACAGGTTCCTCACCAAAAAGAACCAAATAGTCGACTGTCCGGACGCCGAAGCCTTAGCAGCTTTTAAACACAACGTCCGAGACGAATGGCTCGCCAGACACCACGGCCAAGAGAAGCCGAGGACAATGTCCGCGCTAACAAGCCTCATGACCCGCTTCTGTGCGGGAGAGGACAGCTGGCTAGCAAGATGCAGCACCAGCGACCCAAGTACATCCGAGATCAAAGATGGAAACGGAAAATCACGGCGCCGAAAAGAGCAGCGCCGGAATAAAGAGAAAAGCCCAAAGAGCACGGCAGTCAACGCCAGATTCAAAAGCTCGCGGCCAAACAACAAAACACCGCCTCTTAAGGATGACAGCGATGAGCTATCCAACTTAAACAAGATTTTGGGTCGGATATGTCAAATCCACAGTACCCCCGGAAGGCCTGCAAACCACACCCATCGAGATTGTTGGGTTTTCAAACAGTCCGGCCGACTAAACGCCGAACACAAGGGGCTCGACGTGTCAAGCAAAGATGACAAACCCCACCAGCCGAGCACCGGAAAACAAAAGAATTTCCCACAAGAGGTCAAAACAGTAAATTCACTTCATGTGATAATACGGAAAAACAGTGCGGCACCCGTTAAGATGGGTCTCTCACGGTCCAACCCAGCGGAACATAGAGATTGGACATCAAAACCAATCACTTTCGACCACCTGGATTATTCCAGAAGCATTCGAAATGCAGGATGGACTACCCTGATATTGGATCCTATAATCGACAGACTACAATTTACTCAAGTCCTGATGGACGGAGGCAGTGACTTAAACCTGCTGTATCCAAACACAATCCGCAAGTTGGGAATAGACCCTACTAAAATTCGACACAGCCGCACTTCCTTCAAAGGAGTGACGCCAGGCCCTTACGCCAAGTGCACATGCTCCCTATTACTAGAAGTTGTGTTCGGATCACCGAACAACTTTCGACGTGAAAAACTAATCTTCCATATCGTCCCATTTAAAAGTGGATATCAAGCACTCTTGGGACGAGAGGCTTTTGTCCGTTTCAACACCATACCACATTACGCGTCTCTTACACTCAAGATGCCCGGTCCACGTGGCATCATTTCAGTGCGAGAGTCACTTAAAGACCCCGGACACGGTTAGACGAGTCCGACATAAGTAAGCTAGGGGCTCCCTAGCCGCACATCCCTTTACAAAGGGCTGCGCGCACAAACAACAGCGAGTTCATACATACCCCGCTTTACTTATTTATATTTCTTCTTTCACATATACTTTTTTCGCACGAGTTCTTTTCAAACTAAGTTCCTCTCTTTTTGCAGATGAACAACGTGCACACCCGCCCGTGATAACGGCACAACGGAGACACACAGCGCAGACGTGCGGTAGGGACCCGTCGCGAGGATTCTTTTGATTAAGACCTGCGTAAACCTTTTTTCGTCTCTTGTTGTTATTCTCCTTGGTTTCTTCTTATAACCAAAGCGGAGCCTGATGTTTTGGCATCGGCCGCGTCAGAGGACCATGCCCGTACCTGGACACTAGGGGCTTAGGGCATTGTTCTGCCCATTATTATAAAGACCGAACACCTTAGGGAGTGTTCGGCGTCTCGAGTTAGGCATTATATGCATCAGCTCCAAATCATGTCTTTGGTCAAATGTTGGGTTTGCCCGGCTCATATGTTTTGCTGCCTTATGTTCCGTATCATCGGCTAACGCGGCACCAGGAGAATTACTGCGATTGTGCCCCAGTTTGGCTGGGCGACAACCTCAGTAGAGAAAGCCGAAAACTGACTGTCATGATATAGCGAGAGACTGGTCAACCACTCGATCGACTACCGGAATGTTTAGAATTCCCCGCTTTGACGAAGGACCGTTTCCCGGTCAGGCACACACGCGCCCCGAATTCAGAGAAGCTCGGTGCCCCAAGGGGCTATATCGTAGCCCCACCCTCGAACTCCAATGGCTAAGTGAAAGTGATAAAGCATCATAGTCCGGATTGCCTCGTTTGCTACGCTACCACCTCCTTAAACAGGACCGAGACGTCGGATTAAGTGTGAAAACGCGCTATTTTTTGCGAACACCCCCGCACCTTGTGCGTGGGGGCTGAAGCCGAAGACTGCAATCTTTCAGGTTATACAAACGTATACATAAACGGCTGCATAGGAGATATTTTAATACTTGGAATGCACAAGTATAAAAAGCAGTTACAGCATAATCATTGTTTTACAAGCTAAAACATTCATTTGAACGTGACATTTTTTGAGCACTGCGACTCTATTACACGAGCGCCACGCATAACTTCCCCAAAATAGTGCTCGGCGGGTAACCGGCTTTCGTCCGAACCCACGGCGGCAATAGCGGTGGCATCCATCTCTGTCCAATGTATCTTCACACGGGCAAGAGCCATCCGCGCGCCTTCGATGCAGGCCGACCGCTTCATCTCCTTGATATGCGGCACCGCTCCAAGAAATTGCTGCAATAAGCCGAAATAGCTCACCGCCTTGGGCCTCTCTGGCCAGACATGAGCCACGATATCAGTCATGGCAAGTCCGGACAGTCTATTTAGCTCAGCCCATTCGGCCAACCGATCGGTCAACGGAAGTGAACGATCCGGACTATGGAATTGAGACCAAAATAGCTCTTCCGTCTCGTGATCCTTCTGGCTCCGGAAGTGCTTAACGGCATCAGCTTGCCGCTAAGTCCATATATGGATCCTCCGGACCCCACAGCTGGCCAAGTTGAGCATACTTTTGATCCGTAAACCGGCGACGCAACAGAAAAGGCTTGCCAGCCACAATATCTCCGGCCTAGCGCAGCTCCTCCTTCATAGCCCGCATAGCAGAGCGGGCATCCTTGGCCTCAGCGGTGGCCTTCCCCAGGTCTTCCCGCTCCGATAAGCGCTCCTTTTCAAGAGCCTCATTGCGGTCGGCAGCATCTTTTAATTTCATGGCCAATTCGGCCATCTTCTCCTCGCTAGGCAGTGTGCAGCCTTTTCGCTTTCAACTCCTCGGTCGCCTCGAGGCAGCCAGATCACTCCTTCGGGCTTGCTCCTTAGCTTGAGCAAGTTCGCCCAAGGCTCTCCACAAGCAGCAAAGACCGTCAGATTACAACATATACATTATCAGAGGTGGGCTTTGACCCCCTTAAATAAGCGACTGTGGATAATTCATTTACCTTGCAACTCGTCAAGACGCCGGTTGACAAGCGCGATGTCCGCATCCGCCACGTCAAGTTGCCGCATTAACTCGGCAAATCCACCAGTCCGGCTAGCCCCCGGACTATCCGCCACCTGCATAGGAAAGGCGACATTTATTACCTGCGATTTTGATCCTCGGTACGCTGTCGCTTTCGACAACCTACCGAGTCTCAGGGGCTACTATCTATACAGGGCGCACTTCTATGTGCCAAACTGTCAAAAAGGTGCGTCATTCTTGCGTACCTCAAATCCCGTCGAAGAACTCGACGGCATTATGCAATCCGCTTTCGACGGACGAAATCCTTCCAATCACCATACGCATCAAAGCACGGTGATCTTCTGAGATGGACGCCCTCTCAAGTAGATTCTTCAGCTCCCTCGGCCGGACACTAGTGGGCGCCGAACTCTCTGGCCCCTCCAGACTCGGGGATACCCTCTGTGACGATACTTCAGGCTCGTCTGTCCTATCCGACGGCGCATCAGACGGAGGCGTTTCGCTCTCCATCATCTCCAGAAGAAGATCCCCCGAAGACGAACTCATCTGAGAAGTCCGCAAATCCGAACTGTAAGGCGAAACTTCGGTTATCCACAGAAGCATGAATGAAGGTATTTTCTTATTAATGAACTCCCCCTTCCCTACTCACGGCTCGTTGGAGGGCCGATCCGTTAGAGGCGATTGTACGTTCGGGTTCTCCCCGGATGCGGGACCCTCCGGTGGAGATTTCTTCTCCCGCTTAGGGGCTTTGGCCTCCAAGTCTTCGGAGGCGGTCCTCTTCTCCCCCTGGAAGGAGGGATTTTCGATTCCCCCCTCTTCAGGCGCCCCCTTGGGCAAGGTATTAACTCTTCTATTTTCCCCATCGCCTTTCTTGGCGCGACCTCCAACATTCTCGACCGCACGGGCTCCAGTCACGGTCTCTCGAGGGGGGCCGGACACCTTATCAGCTTCGATCGCGCTACCCACTCCTGATGAAGAATAATGGGTTATAAGGCGAATTTTAGAAAAGCAAACAAACAGAACGTCCGGACTCTAAGCTACTTACCTGTGTATCCGGGCGATTGCAGCTTAGGCCTGCGTCCTCGGTCAATTCCGGACACGCCACCCGCGGTCCGAAGAACAACTTGTACATCTCCACGGGTGTTGTACCCATGAAGTGTTGGAGAATTCGTGGTCCCTCCGGATTGAACTCCCATAACCGGAGAGGACGGCGTTTGCAGGGCAGAAGACGCCTGATTAGCATGATCTGCATCACCACCACCAGACTGATCTCCCTCGCCTGGAGGTCTCGAATCAGGCCCTGCAATGAAGGCACGTCTTCGGACGGCCCCCAATTGAGCCCTTGGTTGACCCACGACATCAGTCTGCTTGGAGGTCCCGGGCGGAATGAAGGTGGCGGCTTTTGCTTGCTGCCCTTCGGAGCAGTGATATAAAACCACTCCTGCTGCCACAAGCCGAGCTCCTCTTGGAAGGAGCCCTCGGGCCACGGGGCATCGGCCCTTCTGCTTATGGCGGCCCTGCTGCACTCCGCTTGACGTCCCCCGGTCATCTTCGGCTCCACATTGAAGGTCTTCAGCCACAGGCCGAAGTGGGGGGTGACGCGGAGGAAGGCTTCACAGACAATAATGAATGCGGAAATATGGAGGATGGACTCCGAGGCCAAGTCGTGAAAATCCAGCCCGTAGTAGAACATGAGCCCTCTCACGAAGGGTTCGTCGGGAAGCCTAAACCCCGACGGAGGTGGGATACGAAGACGACGTACTCACCGGGCTCGCGAGTGGGCACGGCCTGCCCTTGGGCAGGCAACCTGTGCGAAATCTCGTAGGACAGGTACTTGGCCTCACGCAGCTTTAGCACGTCCTCCTCCGTAACGGAGGAGGGCATCCACCGACACTAGAGGTCGGAGCCGGACATAGTTGAAGATCCGAAGCGCTCGAATCTGGGGCTCTGGGTGTTGGAACTTGGAGCAAGGAGGATATTCGATGGAAGGTTGAAACAAAAGAAACGAGCCTTGGTCCTCTTACAAAGGGGAAAGATACCAAGAGCCATCTCCATGACCGTTTGGGATTCACCTTCGATAGAGGAGGCGTGGCGACAGGCTCGGTTGGGTTATCCACGTCCGTATTAATGAGAATCTCGGAATAAGGGGAACACGATCTACGCTTGACGGGACGTGTTGCTGAAACCGCCGCCGCTAAACGTCCGAGGTGGTATAATAAAAACGATTCAAATAAAGGCTTGGTAGTGGTGTGATGTCATGCCACATAATACGTCAGCAGATTGGACTTGTGTACATTTTATTCTCTCTACGGTGGAACGTGGAATTTATTTTGCGAGCGGACACTATCCCGGTGTTCATGATCTTCTCTGGATTATTCAAGGAGGAACCCGCCTTGCAATGCCGAACATTATGCGCGCCGGACTTATCGTCATTGAAGCCCGATTCAGGGGCTACCGAGGAGTCTGGACTAGGGGTGTCCGGACAGCGGACTATCATCGTCCGCGGACTCCAAGACTACGAAGATACAAGATTGAAGACTCCGCCCCGTGTCCGGATGGGACTTTCCTTGGCGTGGAAGGCAAGCTTGGCGATACGGATATGTAGATCTCCTACCATTGTAACCGACTGTAACCCTAGCCTTCTCCGGTGTCTATATAAACCGGAGGGCTTTAGTCCGTAGGACACAACATACATTACAACAATCATACCATAGGCTAGCTTTAGGGTTTAGCCTCCTTGATCTCGTGGTAGATCCACTCTTGTACTACCCATATCATCAATATTAATCAAGCAGGACATAGGGTTTTACCTCCATCGAGAGGGCCCGAACCTGGGTAAAACATCGCGTCCCTTGTCTCCTGTTACCATCCGCCTAGACGCACAGTTCGGGACCCCCTACCCGAGATCCGCCGGTTTTGACACCGATAGTGACCCACCCCGAGAAGGGGTGCCGGCAAAGAGTACCAAGGAGCTGGTTGGGTCTGCGGACACCATCTGCGTGTATCCAACCCCTGCAGTATGACAAGGCAACACATTAGATATTAATTTGAAGAAACATGAAGGCAAAAGGTTAAAAAAGAGTAAATGCACTTACTTCTCCCCGTTAGGCTGAATCAACCACCTCTGGTCGCGGGTCGCTGGCACGGACGGTAGCTTAGTACCACCACGCTGGTAGACCTTCTTGCCCTCCTCAAGCAGCTCGCCCTCATTGTAACTATCCTCAGAAAAGGTCTCCTTGACACCATCAGGATGGCCGCTAGTCTCCGGAGTCACGTGGGACAAAGACTCTGGGACCCGAGTCTCCTGGGAGGAAGACTCTAGGACCCGAGTCTCCTGGGAGGAAGACTCTGGGACCCGAGGCTCGGTGACTAGAGGCTCGTTGACCCGAGGCTCGGCGACTAGAGGCTCGTCGACCCGAGGCTCATGGACCGGAGTCCGAGACGGGTCCAGGTCAGACGGGTCCACCTGAGACGGAGCACTCCGGTGGTCCGGAGAATTAGTGGGGGGTGGCAGCGAGGAAGGCACATCAACCTTCCTACCTCTCCCAGTGCCACGTCCACCTCTACCTGCACCCCTCTTCTTCCCCGTCATCCTCTCCTGGCCGAAGAAGAAGCGCCCGCCGAAGGTGTTGGGGGTGTCTGCATGCCGTCTACCAGCGCTCTCCTAAGGTGCTGGGGTGCAATATCAACACCCCTCCCAGCACGCGCCGAGGAAGGAGGCTCAGAGCTCTCTCGACCCAAGCCCACCATCTGTCAACACCTGCAATGACAGAGAGTAAACGAAATTAGTACAACGTAAACATAATAAAAAATTTAAGTGTGTATCATCATCATGAACATAATAAAAAAGTGAATACCTAATAACACAAAGTAATATATATGACCCCGTCGGCCTATGGAAGGCCGAAGAGCACCTTTTTGGGAGGTGCCATGTCGGGGTCAGGGGTGCCGTATCGGGGTCTCGGGGTGTTGGGGGTCGGGGTGTCGGTGGTGTCTTGTTGGGGTGTGAAGGCGGTCTCAGGGTGTTGTGTTGGGGTGTTGTGCCGGGGTCGTAGTGTCAGGGTGTCAAGGCGGGGTCGGGGTGTCGTGTCGGGGGTCGGGGGCTCGGGGGTACCATGTAGGGGTGTCGAGGCGGTCTTCTTCTTCTTCTTCTTCTTCTTCTTCTTCTTCTTCTTCCTCCTCTTCTTCCTCTTCGTCTTCTTCTTCGTCTTCTTCTTCTTCTTCTTCTTCTTCTTCTTCTTCTTCTTCCTCCTCCTCCTCCTCCTCCTCCTCCTCCTCTTCTTCCTCCTCTTCTTCCTCCTCTTCTTCTTCTTCTTCTTCTTCTTCTTCTTCTTCTTCTTCTTCTTCTTCTTCTTCTTCTTCTTCTTCTTCTTCTTCTTCTTCTTCTTCTTCTTCTTCTTCTTCTTCTTCTTCTTCTTCTTCTTCTTCTTCTTCTTCTTCTTCTTCTTCTTCTTCTTCTTCTTCTTCTTCTTCTTCTTCTTCTTCTTCTTCTTCTTCTTTTCTTCCTCTTCGTCTTCTTCGTCTTCTTCTTCTTCTTCTTCTTCTTCTTCTTCTTCTTCTTCTTCTTCTTCTTCTTCTTCTTCTTCTTCTTCTTCGGGCGGAGCAGCGACGGGTGGCGGCGGTCGAGCTGGGGCGAGCAGCAGCACGGGGCAAGGCGCCAGGCGACGGAGGCGAGGCGCCGGGGGCTGGGTGGTGGACAGCGGTGTCGGGACGGGGGGTCGGCGTGGGCGGAGCAGCGATGGGCGGCGAGGCGTCGGGGGCAGTGGTGGTTGGGTGAGGTGGCGGTCGGGGGCGTCAGGGGCGGTGGGGGTCGGTGGCGGGGGCGGCGGGCATGGGGGCAAGCACGGGGGCAGCATGGGTGAGGTGAAGAGGAGAGAGAGAGGGCACGGGGAAACTGCCGTTTTTGGGTTAGGTTTAATTTCTTTGCCGTCTGCTAGCAGACGACAAAGAGGGTAAATAGTAGGGTGGGGCCGAGGGGAAACGGCCGTTAGGTTGTGTATTATCTTTGTCGTCCGCTAGAAGATGGTAAAGAAGCTTTGCCGTCTGCTAGCGGGCGGCAAAGAAGATGGCCATTAGGTGGTTCTCATTCGTGGGCCACCCTCCCTCTTTGTCGTCTGCTAGTGGACGACAAAGCATCGTTACCGTCCGTTAGCAGACGGCAAAGAGCAGGCTAATGGCAAACACAATCTTTTTCGTCTACTCGTTCTTTGCCATCCGCTTTCTATAAGTTGATGGCAAAAACCTTCTTTGCCGTCAACTAGCACACGGCAAAGAGCTAGTTGACGGCAAAGATCCTGATTCCAGTAGTTCTTCAAGCACTAATGGATACCCGAGAAGTCATGACCATGAAAATGCACCGGGGGTGGAATCATACCATCAACAAAGCTTTTGTTGATGAGGGTTTGTAGGAGGTCCGCAACAACAACGAAAAGCAACGGAGAGGGTGACCCCCATATCTCACTTCACATTTGCACTTCAAGCTTTTCCTTATAACTCTATTCAGTAGCGCGTCTGAAGTAGCAGAGCAGAAGAAATGATGCAAATAATCTATCGAGCATCAAAACCTTTTATTTCTAGAATTTGCAAGATAGCTTCATGTTCCACCAGATCAGATGCTTTTTTGAAATCCAATTTGAAAATTTTGGATTCCTTGCCCAGAATTTTACATTGGTGAAGGTACACAATAGACCAAATGAGGCATTCCTGAATCGTATATGTTATACCAAAACCATACTAATTACAATGAACAAGCTCAAGAATCCGCCCTTGAAGCGTGTCCACTAGGAGTTTAGTCAATGACTTGAGACGGGAGCCGAGGAGTGAAATGGGCCAAATATCATTGAGTGTCTCAAAGGTTGGGTTATTCGGTATCAAGGTAATAATAGAGGAATTGATGCTAGCAATATCAACCACACCTTGATCAAAGTCTTTACATAACCTAACTTACAAAAGTTATATTTGGTAATGGACCAAGGAATTGTCCATTGAAACCGTCTGGGCCAGGTGATTTATCCATAGGCGTATGAGTCACAACATCATGAGTTTACTGCTTCGAGGAAGGTGCCAACAGAGCCTCAAGATTTAGCACTTCTAAAATGATATCAAGAATATCCTGAGAAACCTCTCAACCGGACAAGTTTAACCCGATATGTTGTTAAAAGCATCCCACAAAATTGTTGGCTTTTCAATGTGATCCAAAACTTCTCTTCCATTTGGCATTCTAAATTTAGCAATATAGTTCTTCCGATATCTCACCGTAGCCATAGAGTCAGAAAACTATGAGTTTTCATCACCAAACCTTGCCCAACGAATCATGCAACGCTTTTTCCAAAACATACGCTAACAATCCAGCAAGTGTAACAATCTTTCTTCCACAATAGCCCCAAAATTCCATTCAGAAATGTGCAAGCATCTAGCCTCTTCATATCCATCCAACATTTGAATGATCGCATCGCAATTTTCACTTACTACACCCCATCTGGAAATATTACGAGACATTTTTAAACCCTTGATGAAATAAGTTGAATTTTGCAGCAATCACCTTGGCACTATTACCCTACCTATGCATATTCCAAATGTTATCCACCAACTGCAGAAAACCGGGCCTTTTAATTCAGCAACTTTCAAAGCAAAAAATCTGAGCCTTCGGGATATGCAAATCAATCCACACCACACATGGGAGGTGATCACAGATACAAACCTAGTGAGAGGACGCATTTGAGTGTTAGAGTTTTAGGGTCTAAGGAGTGGAAGTAAAATCCCATACAAGTTTCTCCTGAAGTGGGTTTTGCATGTTACTCCACGTGTATGTCCTACCCTTGATTGGAAGCTCAATCATGCCCAGATGACTAATGATCTTTTTAAATATAAACATGTCATTATAATTAACACCATCTCATTTACTATTTTTGGCATATCTATAGAATTTGGAATCTTCCATTATGAGCCATAAATCATCATCCGGTATAACAATATCATCTAGCCATCGCACAAAATTAGACCTTCTAGGTTCCACACATGGGCCATAAACAATAACAAGGGTCCACTTATTAGTAGTAGCAGTAGATTGAAACTCAATAACAACATCAAAGTTTTCTTGCATAATTATTTTACTAGAAAAAAATCTTACTATTCTAAAGCACTAAAAGCCCCCCTAAGCTCCCACCAAGGGAAGACAAGCTAAATGATCCAAATGACGAGGAGCAATATTACGGATAAAAGAGAAATCAAACGATTGTTTTTTAATCTCTTGCAAATGAACTACAAAGGCCCCACTCTCGTCAATTATATTCCTAATGGAAGAGCACTTCTCTTAAGCATTGAAGTCATGTACATTCCAACATAAAATCTTCCAAATAACAGACGGCACAGTAGACACGAAAAGAAACAGTAACAGACAAAAGGGGCCTACTTCTGACGAAGAAGGCGCTCAACAATGAGCTCCTTAGGGTCGATCTCACAAGTTCAACCCCAATCCTTTGTGTAGTACTAATATGAAGCAGAGTCAGAGTGGACGCCACCGGGACAGAGGATTTCTTGTGAAGCAAAGTACCATCAAGTGGAAGATCCTATTCCGCAAAGCCTTTCTTGTCACTGGGAAGTCCACACACAACTCTTTAGTCGCCAAAGGAGTAGCCCTTTTAGTGAGTTTGCACCTCTGATGCCCACAAGGTGCAACCACCAAATCTAGTATCTCAGTGTCACTTTAATTCTCGCCTAGATCAAAAGGCTTGTGCTTCTTAGTGGTGGTACATCAAGCAAAGGTGCCGGAATCGAGATGTTTGAAATATGAACTAGACCAATGTCTCCGGAGGTACCCAACAAATCACTTCTCAACCCTAGAACACTACCCATCACTGCGCCCAGTCCCTCTGAAGAAATAGAAACCCCTACATCTCCCCAAGTGTTCTAAAGACAAGTTTCACGGCCCATAAGCAGCAACATGCCCTTACCCAAAAGCTGGTTGTCCAAGGCACGTATAGAAAGCCGGCTCATACAATCTCTTATGCATTATGACCACACGAAAGACAACTTGAACATGGAAACCAACCCTTGGAGTGAAATTGGTGCAATATCTCGAGCGACAAAACACTAAAGGGATAAAAAAACTTTGAATATCATAAGGTGACTTTTTTTTGTTATACGCTAGACATTTCTAAAATACTCATGGAAGCATTTTTTAAATATAAGTTGAACATTTTTGTAATACACAGTGAACTTTTCTTCATATACGGTGAACTTAAAATAGAAGTTTTTGAACATTTTTTTATAATTGATGAAATTTTTAAAATTTATTTTTAAATTGAATAATAGGTTCTTATATATTGAAGTCCGAAAATAAATTCAAACAACCATTTTTGGAAGAAAATTGACTTACTAAAGTAACAAAAAAAAATAAACAACACTCAACAAAGCAGGCCAGGTATGAACCTGCGCTAAGCCTCGTCTGTTTGACGCTAACAAACATCAAACAAGGGGTCTCCTCTGAGAGTTCGGGCTCAAACCAACCGTGGAAAATACTATTCGGTGCTTATAGCGCCGCTTAAGGCATTAATTTTACAGAGCCCTCACACATCCTATGGTAGTTCCTATGAGGGCCAACCCATGTAAGTCTTTTTCCCACCAATTTTGGGAACCTTATAGAGGGTTTGCAAGTTTCTCTGAGGCAGTTTTTCTAAGCCGGGTTTCGCTTGGTTCCTTTACCTTTTTTCTTTGCTTTTTATTCGCGGCCACTTTTCATGAACCTTTGCTCAAATTCATGAACTTTTTTAAATTTTGTGAACATTTTTTTACTGAGTTTGTGAACTTTTTAAAATGTATGAATTGTTTTTATTTCATCATTTTTCAAAATTAATATATACAAAAAAGTTGTCAATTTTTTTTCAAAAAGCAAAGAACAACAAAGCGTGCAACCCAACTAGTGTGGCAAGTGAGACCTTCTATATGATGCGCACTGCATCGAATGGACGTCCGACGCAAAGGGCGCGCCTCGACTGGGCCAACTCATTAGTGTAGTAGCGGCTCGCCTACTGTAGCAAGCTGGTTAATGTAGCCTTATTTTTTGTGCTCTTACAAAAACATGAAAAACAAATAACTTTTTCAAATAACTCAAATGTTGTTTTTGAAAATATGAAAAATATTTTTTAAACATGATTTTTTTTGAAAATGCAAATTCTTTTAAGTTTGTTGTTGGAATAAAACATTTTGAAAAGGACGAACAAATTTAGGATTTACAAATTTAGGGTCTGGTCTTAATCTCCGGGTGGCCCATGGCCCATTCGGCTTGGTTATAGCTCCACGAGTGATTGCACAGTCAACTGCTTGCCAACTCCCTCACCCTACCCCCGCATCGCTCGTAAGTGACTCGGGTGAACTCTTGTTGCTAGCCGGTGTCGCCCTTCCTTTTTTAACCCCGTCACCTCGCCGCCACTGGAAGATGCGTCCGGGCTAAGCCCGCACAATGGACAACAATGGTGGGGTGTTCCCTACGCGACTGCACGTGTCCATTGGTGGAGGGGGGATGCTTCTTTGTCCTGCTCGGCTGCCCGGTGGTGACATCCCTGTGGCTAGGACCGTGGGTCCGATGGGTGACTTCATTGGCGGTCACCCATTCATGGTGTTGTGGCGACTCCCTATGTGCTGCAACAGGTCTCTCTCCTCGGGCCTCAGAACCATCCCGCTTGGTGAGGAGGAGTGGCAACCCTCATGTCCCTACTCGCGAGCTATGAGTTGGCCTGTGTACAAGTTGTCGGCCAGAAATTATTCGCCTCCTCTTGCTGCCCTATGGTGGTGGGTTGTCGGATCTGGCAGGCAGTTATATGTGGCTCACAGGTGCTGCTTTCCGGTAATGAGGTGCGGTGGTGGTCCCTATGTGGTGATGGCACAGTTGCTATGATGAGGTGCACATGCCAACGAAGGTGCTGGTTAACGTTGGTTGACTGCGTGGGAATGGTGGTTTTGCTGCTCCGAGCGAAATCTTGGGCGGTGCTTGCCGTCCGGCGGCGCTCGTGGGCATCACTATCCTCCTTGAAGGCACCGCCAAAGAGATATATGAATCCTCAACTATTGGGTCAAGATCTCCACGCGTAAGTCATGATCGTATTGTAGGATCGTGTGGTGGCGACATCTACAACATCGTATTCCCTCTTTGGGCGCCGTCTTGGAGATTGTTGTTCCATTTGTACTTCCTATAAGTTGGACGAGCATGACATCGCAGTTGGCATGTGCCCGACAAGTGGTGTGGGAGGTTGGTGTGGTGTTGCAACTTGTATGGTAACAATGACGGTGACTGTCAAGCGGGCCGCGACATGTCCTTCGTCTTCAACCTTTGCCATGCCACTTAGCGTGAAGTCAGAATTGTAGTGTCATGGGCGATGTGACGACAATGATGCCACGTGATGGGCAGGTCGGGCTTTGTTGGGGCAATATGCGTTTACGTGTGTGGCCGATTGTTTGGCTTTGGCCGACATGATCCTTGTGTATTGTTCGTTCAGAGGGGTCTTGACGTGTCAGGTCGTCTGCGACGAAGATGGAGTCGCTTGATCGGGGAGAGTGATGGCGACATTGCAAACAACCTCGACAGTGTCCACTTCCTTGCGATGTGTGTGGTTCTTGTGGGTGCCAGGTGAAAGGACCACGATGTCACCTAGAGGGGGGAGTGAATAGGCGTTTTAAAATCTTTTACGGATTTGGATATATCCTAATGCGGAAATAAACTAAGCAGATACTTTTCAAGCACAAATCCAAAATATACTAGGCTCACTAAGTGCACCAACAACTTAGCATAAACAAGATGAGAACAACAAGGATATTAGTAAGCACAAGTAAGTTACACAAACTTACTCAATGTACATCACGAGAGATGGAAATGAATAATACACTCACCCACAAGTAGCCAATACAAGCTTACACAAATTTTATCACAATATATGGAATTGAATGATACAAGCAAACTCAAGTAAGCACTACAAGCTTACACAAGATATGTCACAAGCTAGCAATTCACACTAAATACAAGATAGAACAATAGTAGGAAGTATGAATTGCGGACTATAAAGTGTTGGCCTAAATAATCTCTATGATATGGTAACCAACACAATATAATGAGGACAACAAGAATAGTGAATGCGCGGTCAACTGACCAAGGTAAACCACAAGTAAGGAGTTAGGGTTAGGGATAACCGACGTCACGGAGACGATGATGTATCCCGATGTTCACTTCCTTGGAGGGAAGCTAGTCACCATTAGAGAGGTGGATGTTACCACGAAGGCACACCAACGCCACAAAGGCTCACCCTATTCTCCTTGAGATGTCACCACGAAGGCGACTCCCAATCACTAGTGGTAGACCTTGAGGTGGCCTCCAAACCCTCACAAACTTTCCGGGGGACAAATCACAAGTTGATTCCTCACCGGAGCACTCCTACCGCCTAGGAGTCTCCAACCTCCAAGAGTAACAAGATCAAGGGGGAAATGATCAAGACTTGCTCAAATCACGAATTCCTTTGGTCAAGAGAAGGAGAGGGAGTCGATCTTCACTTGAGTGGAATCTCTCTCAAGAACTATCACAAATCTCTCCGGGATCTAAGATTTGAGGTAGGAGAAAGGAGAGGGAGCTTTTCTTCAAGTGTGGGTCAAGATAGTTGTGTTGCTCAACCCCTCCACGAAGTAGTGAAGGGGTATTTATAGTGTGGCCCCAAATGTCCATTGGGGCAGAATTCTGCTCAGGAAAGTGTCGGACGTCCGGTGGATTACCGGACGTCCGGTGGCAAAACAGGCACCGGACGTCCGGTGGAACACCGGACGTCCGACGGCTATAGCACGCCATCAGACAAATGTATCAGGATATTTGCGAGACAGGTTTGACGGACGTCTGACATTTTCCGGATGTTCGAAGACCGGACGTCCGGTACTTACCGGATTTCCGTCTGTTTGATTCTAGATTGGCGCACCGGATCTCCGGACATTACCAGACGTGAGGCCAAAATAACAGCAGGAACCCCAAAACTAAGACATTCATAACTTTCACATCCGGACTCCGATTTTGATGATCTTAGGCTCATTTTGAATCTATGGAAAAGCTCCAAGTCCTCAGATATAGAACCACCCAAAATAAACCAAAATGGAGGGTTCATATTATGCAAACATTAGATCATATACTTTGGGAAACTATTTGGCTTTGGCTTTTCTTTGGTATATAGGATATGAGTGGAATTGTGTATAGAAGATGTTGACTTGAGCAAATCCATCACAAACCCCTTTGATCCCCTCTTAATAGTGCGAGATCCCTATAACTCAAGAATCATAAAAATAGCTACACTACATAGCTATCAAGAATCCATTCTTAAGTGTATATGTTTCTTTGGTGGTCATCACTCCACAACACTAACGTCAAAGGAACTAATACCTTTGACATGAGCCGTTCACTTGAGCTTGATGTTGATGTTTCTTCTTGGCTCAAGATGAAGGCAAGACATTGGTGAAGTCTTCAAGTCTCTCCCCCATACACAATGTGGGGAAGCTTTGCTTTGTATTCATCTTCACTTGTCCATCATGTGATCATCCACAAGCTTCAAGCATGTAATCCTTTGGGATGGTTATCTTGATCTGGCCCTTGTCAACCATGATCACCAACACTTGATGTCATCCTCTCATAGACACTTGAAATCTCTTTCTCGATGCGAGCCCATGAGAATCACCTAACCCTCAAAAACATAGACAACACATAGTATGGGTTAGTACACAGAGTGCAGCTGATAATTTCTTATCATACCACAAGATCCTATGTGGTGCATCATTTGCGCTCGTGTGTTGACCATTTAGAGTTCGATCTTTGAGCTTCATCTTGGTCAACCTATATCTCTACTCCATGTTTAATCTTGACGTCTTGAAGGGTATATTGAATTCTTCACTTGAATAGCTTGCTTGAATACTTGATCAATCATGTCTCAACACATGAGTCCATTATGATCATATCTTTGAGCCACTCCTAGAGTTCATCATTCAAATCATCCTTTTAAGATCTTGATCCATTATGGCTCAAACCATAGCTCTAAGCATGACAACCCTTAAGATACTCCAATGAACTTCATTTTGATCATCTCAATGTAATTGTTGCTTCAAAGGAGTTGTCTTCCATTATTCTTCAATCATATTCCAATGGGACTAACCTTCGAATGTATATCTTCATGCAAACATTAGTCCATAAGGATTGTCATTAATTACCAAAACCACACATGGGGACAACATGTACTTTCAATCTCCGCTATTTTGGTAATTGATGACAATCTCAACAAGAGGGTTCATATAATGAATTTTTAAACAAGCACGCAATTTTGGTAGCATCAATTATCCACAAAGAAACTTGATGATATCAAAACCGGTTGTACTAACATCAAAACACTACACAAGCATTTGATGTTAGTAAGACTACAATATATAGATTAAGCTCCCCCACAATATATGCATGTGTGAATGAACTTTGAATTTCATTGCATATATTGGTTGATATAAACTAGTTGGAGATTTCTCTATATATTCATTCATGCAACAAGCATATATAGCTAGGGTGAATAGCATGAATGACAACAAGAACTTCAAAAGATATTTATTCTAAACCCTCTAAACTTCTCCCCCATTGGCAACAAATGCCAAAATGGAAGAAAAGACTTCTAGAAGACCAATATAGTATGAGTTCCTCCTTGATGTGTGCATATCACAAGATGTGAGTGAACGCAAATGCACATATTCAATAATGAACAATTTGAGGAGCTCAGAATCTATATAATGCAACTAGATATGAAGATATGAAAACAAGCATAAGAGATGTGAGGAAAACAGTCAAAACACATGAGTGCGCAAGATTATATGCCAAACATACAAGCACTCATGTCACAACCTCTTACTGAAGCCACCATAAGAATAAGAGGAAACAAACAAAGTGGCCGGTAAGGAATAAATGATATGAAGGAAAGATATGAACTTTCACATGTATACAAATTTCTGAGTGGCCAATCATAATCATGATATGTATCCGCAAATAAACTTTGCAAACACAAAATAGATGCAATTTATAAGAACGTGATATACAGAAGTGAATCCATTATTATACAACTGAAACCTAGTGATAATATCAAGGCACATGGCACAAAGCACATGGCACAAATTGATCTCATTTGCATAATACAAAGTGAAGCAAGCAATGAAATGATCCGATGAGCCAAAAGGATAAAAGAATATTATGATTTGGGCAAATGAGTGTTCTAAGAAAAATAGAGAAGCTCCCCATGATTTGTGCACTATTTTGAATTTTTGTATTTGGATACAAGTGCACAAAATAGGATCATCACTCCCCCAAAATCAATAGGAACACAAAACAATTTCAAGCATGCATAGATAAGAAAAGAAGCCTAACATTTGCAACAAACATATGGTTGAGCAACATGTAAATGAGGCAACCTAAGAATAGGCACAACCAAAATGATGTGTGTGAGTCACGTCAAAGCACTTGAGAATACTAGTATAAGGATGAGAATTAAGCATCAACATAGCCTTGAGTAAATTAGATACAAGGTGCAATACATGTCTTTCCCCCACACTTGAAGTTAAGAAGGTCACACACACACATCAAGCAAATGGGTTCACAAGCTCACTAATAGCAAATTAAAAATCAAAGCTTGTGACAACCCATGATGAATATAGGAAATAATAGGCTTGTCAAGACAAGCATGAGGACAACAATCTTCACCAAACATGAGTGCACTAAGATGCAAAGAGGTAAGACATGCACTCATTCAACAAGTGCTTCCATGGAGCCACCAAAAAGATATAAAAAGTGAATGAAATGGTGGACGTGAAAGAATAGGGATATCAACTAGAGATGTAACTTCTCTCACGTGTATAAGATACTAGGTAGATGATATCCACAAAGAAGGATGAACACATAAAATAGTTACAAAAGGAAGGAATAAGATATCCAAACGGGAGTCATAAAATATACCAATGAGATCTTTGCTTGAAAGCATAACACATGCCTTAAGTAATCTTATTGTATATTAATGAACTCCAAACACACAACCATCAAAGACATCACAACTAGCAACAAGAGATCATTGTTGGGATGCTTTGAGAAAGGAAACAAGTATCACAGGAACGAGTCAAGAAATTCATGCCATGATGCAACCTACACAAGGTTGACCCCATTTCTATATATATGCATGAAGTAAATACTTGTTACCGAGATAGCATTGGTATGAAGTCGTAGATCAATAAAATGTCCAAGCTTGGCTCTAATTTCCTCATAGTGCCACCACCTTCATGAATAAGCCAAGCACCCAATGCTTCTCAAATGTACCTAAAACATTTTAAGTACAATATGGTCCCCAAACTTATTGGGTCCGAAGTAGTTAGCATAACTACAACACATAGGGTAAAACCACTTAAATATGTGCCTATTGATATGGATTTGAATTTCATGCACATCATAGCTATTAAGAATTTGATGGATTTATCATATATATATTGGAGCAAATAAGGCAAACAAGGCATGTGAATTTACACATAGTAAATATGCATGCACAAGCCTACCAAAATCCAGGGAGATACAAATTTGACAAACGACCACATAACCGTTAATACTTCCAATAACATCACTAGTCATTCATGTTGTCCAAAATGAATCAAACTGACAAATCAACATATGATAGCACACAAAGTTCAACATATGAACCAAGGAAAAAAACAATGAGCATATAAGATATGCATTGCACACATACTCATAGGAATATCTCACTCAAGTAGATATAGGACACTATAAACAATGAGATAACAAACTCTCATATAGAACAATAAGATGAATTCGAACAAAAATGGTATTTTGGGTTATCATTCGGTGCAGAAACCAAATAAGTACATGATCATCATGTGAAGCAATAATTGGAATAGCTTTAATCAAATGATTTTTCCAAATATGATTTTAAAGATAACCATGGGCAAAACCACACAAGAATGCCATACGTAAACCAGACATTGCATGCCACGGAGATATAAGATAATCTCAAATATAAATTCTAAGTGGCATCCCTCAATTGTTCATATTAACAAGGATTGTGATATGCACAAAGCATATCACTCCCCCATAATATGATGATCCATGTATTATCCACAAGAGGCAAATGAAACCCAATTAAGGGTAATTAATGGATGAGAATTTGAGTTTCAAATGAGCTTTACATACTGTCGGTGTCAAAACCGGCGGATCTCGGGTAGGGGGTCCCGAACTGTGCGTCTAGGCGGATGGTAACAGGAGACGAGGGACACGATGTTTTTACCCAGGTTCGGGCCCTCTCAATGGAGGTAAAACCCTACGTCCTGCTTGATTAATATTGATGATATGGGTAGTACAAGAGTAGATCTACCACGAGATCAAGGAGGCTAAACCCTAGAAGCTAGCCTATGGTATGATTATTGTAATGTATGTTGTCCTACGGACTAAAGCCCTCCGGTTTATATAGACACCGAAGAGGCTAGGGTTACACAGAGTCGGTTACAATGGTAGGAGATCTACATATCCGTATTGCCAAGCTTGCCTTCCACGCCAAGGAAAGTACCATCCGGACACGAGTCGGAGTCTTCAATCTTGTATCTTCGTAGTCTTGGAGTCCGGCGGATAATGATAGTCCGGCTGTCCGGACACCCCCTAGTCCAGGACTCCCTCAGTAGCCCCCGAACCAGACTTCAATGACGATAAGTCCAGCGCGTTCATAGTCTTCGGCGTTGCAAGGCGGGTTCTCCCTTCAAATTCCATGTACCAGCCGAATAGTGTCCGGCTTCATATCGAATACTGTGTTCCTCGGCTTCTACGCCAAATAATGGCCCTCTTCCACGCGTCGCACGAATGCGAAAAGCCAGGGTGTCTTTTGCATTTCACCCCCTAATCGTGCGAGCCGTCCGCCTACAAAAGAGGCAAGAATCCAGATCCAAACCGCACCGTCTTCCTCCTTGAATATTCCATCAAGCGCCTTTGACCTAGAAATCCATTCCATCATGGATCGTCGACGCGCTCTTCTTCACGCTCCCAGCCCACCGCCGGGAATTGGAGGAGGTGCTCTATTTCGCACAACGAGCTAGTGAAGCTCCAAGCGGAGGGACTTCTCCTCCGGCCTTCATAGTCCCAAATCCGAGCCGGACTGGTTACTTATCAAGGTGGGAGGCGGCGGAGGACACTCCAAGCCCCAATAAGGGGGGCGAGTATGCTTTGTCCCCTATCCGATAAGGGGCTCGGATTTCCAATACATTCGTTCCTCCGCGGGCTCTCGAAGTTCTACGGACTCGGCTCCACCACCTCACGCCCGCCTCATCCTGCATATTGCGGGCTACGTAGCTCTTTGTGAGCTATTCACGGGCATCGAGCCCCATTTTGCATTGTGGAAGAGGCTGTTTTGCCTCGCACCCGTTCTCATGAGGGGTCCATATATCAAGTGGGCGGCGCCAAATATGGTGCATCGCGGGACCGGATACCTATCCGTACTCCCAAGAAGGCGTCCAAGACGGCCCTCGGGTGGTTTATATAGGAGGCGCCCGCTGCTGGACCAGTCGGATCGGCCTCCGGAGTTTAGTGCTGCTCCCTTGAAGAAACGCCTCAGCTGGCGCCCGCGGAGCCCCCGATTGGAGGAAGACAAGAGCGTCCATTATTTGATGGGCTGGATAAGATTAATGGCTCATTCCGGCTTGACCATGATCGGAGTCATGGCGACATGCATCAAGCGAGGGGTGCAGCCACTACAATACATAGGCCACCCCATGTGGGATTTCAACGGGGAAGACGATGCCACCCGGCACGGCCGCAAAGGGCCGGATTCAACCGAGGATCTGGTAAAGATCCTGTCCGGCTTGTACAAGGGGGAGAAGGAGGACTTCCTTCGGACGAACCCTTTGAATGGGTTTTCCATGATCAACCCTAGAGGATGGGTAAGTGAACACCTTGAAGGGCTCTACCCATGCTTTCGAAGTTTAAACTTCTTACATTATGTCTTCGCCGCAGGATCTACGCCGGACTATGGAGGACATGGTGAGTCCTACTCCGCAACCCAAGGATCCAGAAGGGTCCCTGGATCCGGCCTCCGAAGAGGACCCGGACATCGAGGTGGAGCTGATCGACGGGGTGTATCACCAGCTCAGCATAGAGAATGCTCTGGTCTCCATCACGGCGGACTACCCCAGACTATGTCCGGCTTCCTAGGTGACCGCGACCGAAGTCCGGACACCGTTATCTCTTCCCTGCCCATTTCTGACCTTCACGAACGATGGTATTTTGCAGGAAGCGCCTTTACGGCAGGAAGCCGAGCCCGCGGCGGCTGACCAACAGAGGCCAGTCCGAACCAGCAGGCGGAAAAGGAGCGCAGTGCGGACGGAAACGTCGCCGCAAAGGTATAGCTCGTATTTGAATTTTTAGAGCAACGTTCTGAGGAAACGCATGAGAGCTCATGATCCTTGTAGGAGAAAAGCGCTCGTCGGACTGCGAGCACAGGAATTGCCGATCCGACCAACACCGGCCAGCTCGGCGCCCGGCACGGAGGGGAGGCAAGCGCAAGACGCGAGCGGATCCTTCTCCAACGGAGGATACCGGCTGTATGCGCCACCAAGTCGAGGTGGAGAGCGCCATGAACCATAGGCGCCACGACAAGATATTCGTGAAGCGTGCTTTTCCCCTGAGGCATTGGATGCCTTTAACGCAGGGGACGCGCATCTCCGTGCCGCTCAAGATGGTTTTACCAGAGCCACGGAGCAGTATGTGAAAGACACACGGGTAAGGAAATTTCAATGGTTATATACCAGTAGCCCCCGAGACTTAAAGTAGTTTATGCAAACTGATTTAAGGATCATTTGAAAATGCAGGCACTTACCGAGAAGAATGCCCAGCTGTCCCAGGAGCTGCAAGATTGCAAGGCCCAACTGGAGGCCGCACTTGCTGCCGCAGGAGGAGATGCAAAGACCCCCCCTGGTAACACATTTTTACTAATAAACATAAGCGCTGTGCGGAGTGCGTGCAAGTCTAATAATGACATTGCAGGTACCGCCGGACAAAATCCGGACAGGCAAGCATTGATGCGCCAGCTAAAGGCCGGCGAGAGTGTGCTGAATAGGGTTCAGTAGGAAAGGAACAAGCTCCAGGATGCCAATGCCAAGCTCGGAGAAGAGCTAAAAGGCGTTCAGGCCGAGCTGACCGGCTCCGTTAAGGAGAATCAGCGACTTCGTTGCGGCATTTATAGTAAGTGCTTGAGCGGACTCTTTTGAAAAGAAGAGTTCGGCGAGGAAGTATTTTGACATGATTTGTCTTGTAGGTATACTCACGGGTCGTCCTGCAGAGGAGATGCCCATATCAGCGGGTGATCAACTTCCCGAACTGTTGCAGCTACTCGAACGAGTTCGGCAGGCAATGAGCGGCGTCGTTCAGGCTCTATGGCCAGCCCTCACCCTACCCGAGAGCCTCGGGAGCTTATGGAGAAGCTGCGCAGGAGTCTTGGCAGCGCTTCCGTTTGTGGAAGATTCGGCTTGCCGTCAAGGTGCCGAGGAGGCTTGGGCCATGGTGAAGACGCGGTATAAGAAGGCGGACCCCAACCACATGGCGAAGTTGGACGGTGGGGCCCGATGGGAAGGAGATCCTGTGAGTTTAGTGTACAACCAAGTAGAGTTGGCTGCTAAATTTTCCCAACGGATCTGTAAACTAGACAGCACTGTTAGGCGGGATTGAGGAGGAATAGAATCGAGAATTTGACAATGTATGTTATCCTTTAAAGTGACATGTGAAATGCCTTCTAGCGGATTGTAGATCGTTTGTCTTTGCCGACCTTTTCGCTTCAACCTCGGGACCCTAGAGTCCGGAGTGTGTCCGAATACCTCTTTGGTTGAGAAACAACCGTGGTATGCATGGAGACCAAGCGTAGGGGTCATTAGTGGTTTATCGGACAAGTGCCCAACTAGTTATGTTATATTACATGGTTAGTAAGAAACATCTTCCAGGAGAATAGTTCCGTTAAGGGTTCCTTTATTTGGGAGGCATGCCCTAAAGTGCATGTCCGGACTGCAAAAAAGCGATAAAAGCATCCGGGGCAGATAGATAAAATAGTTAAAAGTCATCTTTTAAATCACCGACCGAATATTCCCTTAAGAACGCTAGCTCTCGACTTCACCCGGTCGAGGTACACATCCGGTGACCCGATAAGAATAATCGCAGAGGTGCTCCTTTACCTCCTAGCCGAACAATTGGGAGCGAGGGTAAGCACAAGAGCCAGGCAACCCAGCTTGGCCAAAACTTAAGTCATATCGATGCATATAATGGCGAGTAAAAGGTACATGTGGAAGCTTGACACATGTGCTGGGTATGAAACCCGTATAATTGAGCTTCTGTAAAAGAAGCCCCCAGGAATAATGAGTGTGGGTGGCACATCATGCGTATGTAAAGAGTGCGGAAATAGGCCCGTAAGGGCTTTCAAATAAAAAGGATAAAAAGAGAAATAAAAGACAGTCGAAGTGTAAAGTTTTGGACGGGGGAAGGGGACTAACTCTTAGTCCGGCGCTAGGCATAGAATCGCCGGAGGCGGCTCGTTCCATGGGTTCGCTCGAGTCGGTTATCGATGCATTTTGCAGACGGTATGCTTCGCCGGTCGAGACTTGATCGATAATGAAGGGCCCTCCCATTTGGGTTTGAGCTTGTCCTTTTTCTTGTCCGGCAGGCGTAGAACTAGTTCGCCAACGTTGTAAGTCTTGGCCCGTACTTCTCTGCTTTGATATCTTCGGGCCTGCTGCTGATAGAATGCGGAACGAGCCTTCGCAACGTCACGTTCTTCCTCCAATGTGTCCAAGCTATCTTGCCGATCGAGCTCGGCTTCTCTTTCCTCATACATGCGCACTCGAGGTGAGTCATGAATAATGTCGCAGGGCAAAACTGCCTCTGCGCCGTATACCATAAAAAATGGTGTGAATCCGGTAGTACGGTTAGGCGTTGTCCGCAGCCCCCAGAGTACGGAGTTGAGCTCCTCGACCCATTGTGTGTCGGATTTAGTAAGTGACCTCACTAATCTGGGTTTAATGCCGCTCATTATTAGACCATTTGCTCTTTCCACTTGACCGTTGGTTTGAGGATGATAAACTGAAGCATAGTCGAGCTTGATGCCCATATTTTTGCACCATGACTTAACCTCATCGGCTGTGAAGTTCGTGCCGTTGTCGGTGATGATGCTGTGGGGGACTCCGTAACGGTGTACCACCCCTGATATAAAGTCTATCACTGGTCCGAACTCGCCGTTTTGGTGGTTTGGCCTCTATCCATTTGGTGAATTTATCAACCATGACCAATAGGTACCTTTGCTTGTGGGTTCCCCCTTTAAGGGGTCCAACCATGTCAAGCCCCTGGACCATGACGGCGGGTAATGGGTATGGTTTTGAGGCGGTGGGTGGCATCCGCTCGATTAGCAAAGAGTCGACAACCAACGATCGCTGGACCAAGTCATGTCGTCCGCCCGAGCCGTCGGCCAATAAAATCTGACGGAATGCCTTTCCTACAAGGGCCGGGCTGCTGCGTGGTGTCCGCCTAGTCCGCATGAATTTCAGCCAGAGGTTTCGCCCTTCCTCTTCGGAGATACACCTCTGAAGGACTCGGTTGTGCTTTTCTTATAAAGTTCTCCCTCATGGACCTTGTAGGCTTTTGATCACCGGACTATGCAGCGGGCCTCGTTTTGGTCTTCAGGAAGTTCCTGCCTAAGTAAGTAGGCTAGGAAAGGTTCTGTCCACGCGGCGATTACTGCCATTATAACGTGGGCTGAAGGTGTTATGTCGTCTGCTGGATCATCGATTGATGTGGTTTTTTCCGGTTTATCGCTACCGGGCTCCTCTTCCCATAGTACGGATGGCTTGAAGAGCCGTTCCAGGAAGATATTTGGAGGGACAACATCACGTTTCGCACCGATGCGCGTGTAACGTCGGCCGCTTGGTTATTATCTCGGGCTATGTGATGGAATTCAAGTCCTTCAAACCGAGCTGACATTTTTAGGACAGCGTTGCGATATGCTGCCATTTTCGGATCCTTGGCGTCAAAGTCTCTGTTTATTTGGGATATTGCAAGGATTGAATCCCCGCGCACCTCTAGGCGTTGAATGCCCATGGAGACCGCCATCCGGAGACCATGTAACAGGGCCTCGTATTCGGCTGCATTGTTGGAGTCCGTGTACATTATTTGAAGTACATACTGGACTATGTCTCCTATTGGGGACGTCAGTACGACGCCAGCCCCCAGTCCGGCCAACATTTTGGAGCCATCGAAATGCATAGTCCAATTGGAGTATGTGCCGTACTCTTTAGGGAGTTTGGCTTCAGTCCATTCGGCGACGAAGTCAGCTAAAACTTGTGACTTTATAGCTCGTCGAGGTTTGTAAGTTATGTCGAATGGTAAGAGCTCAATGGCCCATTTTGCAATTCTGCCCGTTGCGTCGCGGTTATTTATAATGTCGTTGAGTGGTACTTCAGAGGCCACTGTTATCGAACACTCTTGAAAGTAGTGCCGGAGCTTCCGAGACGCCATGAACACCGCATAAGCTATCTTCTGATAGTGCGGGTAACGGGATTTGCAAGGGGTTAACATAGTGGATACATAATACACTGGTTTTTGAAGAGGGAATTTATGCCCTTCTGTCTCTCGTTCGACGATGAGGACCGCGCTTACAACTTGGTGTGTAGCTGCGATGTATAACAACATTGGTTCGCCCAGAGTGGGCGCAGCCAGGACCGGATTTGTTGCCAATATGGCCTTTATTTCTTCGTGTCCGGTAGTGGCGGCATCCGTCCACTCAAAGTGTTCGGTGCACCTGAGGAGGCGATAAAGGGGCAGCGCCTTTTCTCCTAGATGGGAGATAAAGCGGCTTAAGGCTGCCACGCATCCTGTTAATTTTTGTATTTGTTTGAGGTCTTTTGGAATATCCAACTGTGATAGAGCTTGGATTTTAGCCGGATTTGCTTCAATTCCTCTACCGGATACAATGAAGCCCAGCAGCTTTCCGGCTGGAACGCCGAAAACGCATTTTTCCTGATTCAGCTTGATGTCATATGCTCGAGGTTTTGAATGTGAGCCTCAAATCATCTACTAGAGTTTCGACGTGTTTTGTTTTGACGACTCGTCGCTCTCGTATGCCTCATTGCTTTTGCCGATCTGGGTGGCGGACATGTTTGAATCATGCGCTGATATGTTTGCGGCGTTTTTAAGTCCGAAGGGCATCGTGTTGAAGCGAATGGTCCATATGGAGTGATGAATGCCGTTGCGGCTCGATGCTTCCGCCATCTTGATTTGATGATAGCGAGTATCGTCCGGGAAGCACAACGAATCGTGTTTCTGTTGTGGCATCGATAATTTGATCGATGCGGGGGAGAGGAAGGATCCTTCGGCAAGCCTTATTGAGGTCTTTAAAATCGACTACGCAGGCGCCAGATTTATCCTTCTTTGGTACCATCACCAGATTTGCTAGCCAGTCCGGATGTTTGATATCTTTAATGAATCCGACTTCCAATAGTTTGGCTAGCTCTTCTCCCATTGCCTGTATTTTGGGTTCGGAAAATCGCCGAAGAGCCTGTTTGACTGGCTTAAATCCTTTTAGGATGTTTAGGCTGTGTTCTGCCAACCTGCGTGGGATTCCGGGCATGTCCGAAGGATGCCAAGCGAAGATATCCCAATTTTCCCGAAGGAATTCGCGCAGTGCGGCATCTACTTCGGGGTTCAATTGTGCCCCAATGGAGGCTGTCTTTGTTGGGTCCGTTGGATGGACCTGGAATTTTGATATTTCATCTGCTGGTTTGAAGGAGGTGGACTTGGATCTTTTATCGAGTATCACATCGTCCATGTTCACCATAGAGCGCAGCGCGGTGAGTTCCTATGCCGCTAAGGCTTCGGATAGTGCCTCGAGGGCTAGTGCGGCTGTCTTGTTTTCGGCACGGAGTGCTATGTCCGGATCACTAGCGAGAGTGATTATTCCACCGGCCCTGCATTTTGAGCTTCATGTACCCGTAATGAGGTCTTGCTTGAAAAATTGTGAATGCCTCTCGTCCTAATATGGCGTGATACCCGCTGCTGAACGGGGCCACATGGAACGTGATTTCTTGAGATCTGTAATTGTTCGGAGAGCCGAACACCACATCGAGTGTGATTTTTCCGGTGCAGCGCGCTTCCCGGCTAGGGATTATTCCTCTAAAGGTTGTGCTGCTTCGCTCAATACGGCTCCAATCGATTTCCATTTTTCGCAGAGTTTCCTCATAAATGAGATTTAGTCCGCTGCCGCCATCCATGAGGACTTTTGTCAGTCGAGAGCCGTCCACTATGGGACTAAGTACCAGTGCAGCTAGCGCTCTGGTTGTTCGGAATTTAGGCTCGTCGCTGGCGTTGAAGGTAATGGCTGTGTCCTCCATGGATTCTTTGTTGCTACCGGTAGACTTGGCGAGTCGCTGGATTCTTCCCTTTCGCATATTGTTTGATGCGAAGGTCTCAAGACCGTTGATACCGTCTTTGGTGTTGTTGGAGTGGTTTCCGGAGCTAAAGTTCCTCGCCACTTTTGGCCACCTGCCGTAATATCCAACATGCTCGAAGGCTATGTGTTGGGACGGCTCCCTCTACACTATGAAGTTTACAGGGTCCATTGAGCCATCCCTCCAAAGACGGTTCCGTTTCCCTTATTGGGTTTCGTTTTTTGTTTTTGCATCGGGGCTGAATGTAAGGTGCCCTTTGTCATGGATGGGTTTGGGGCGGATTATCGAAAATTGATTTTCAGTTTTTCGGAAACTTTCCATCGCACAGTACTTTTGTACTATGGACGCCAGATCGGTGAAGCGCGTAATTCTGCGACGATCAATTGCGTTCAGGATTCCCTTGTCCGTGCGATTATTGCGAAGATTGAGATTGCGTTTTCCTCTCGGCAGTCCTTTATCCTGTCCATAACCGGGAGGAACTGGCCCGATAATGATGTCTTGTTTACGAAGGCTCTTGCCGTATTAGAGATAGATCGCATATGTGCAGGCGGGTGGGTGGAATAAAATCCGGATCCTGCCCATCTTGGGGCTCAAAGGCCGAGGGTTTCGAATTCGGAAGCTTGGTTTCTTGGAGACAATCCGGTGAGTCCAGGTGATGCATGATTTTAAGTTCAATGCTCGATCGAAGTCCATCCCTCCGCGGGAATCCGGCATGGAGGGTTCGGGAATCAGGACACGAATTGTTTTCAACACAGGCAAAGAGTTGCCATGTTGCTCCTCTACCACTGTGACGTGGTGGGTGGCCTGGGGAGAGTTAATCTCTCTCAGATCAGTTTTAAGCCCAATCTGGTTGTAGTCCGTAGCGACTCCCAGGGCGGCGATGCGATCCAAGAGTTCGTTAACAGACGAGAGCTCTATTGGATCCAACTGTTCGGCAGCTTTAGGGCTGACGCGAAGATTGCTTCCGACGACTTGAGAAGTCATTGCCGAAGCGGCGGCCGGACAGGCGGTCATGAGAAAACCACCAAGCCGGATAGTTTGGCCGGCGGCCAAGGCCCCTCCGGCGAAAACACCGTCTTTGAAGACGGGTGGAGGCATCCGCTCTATCGGTGATGACACAGAGGAACTCTCAATGAAAGCACCAATGTCGGTGTCAAAACCGGCGGATCTCGGGTAGGGGGTCCCGAACTGTGCGTCTAGGCGGATGGTAACAGGAGACGAGGGACACGATGTTTTTACCCAGGTTCGGGCCCTCTCGATGGAGGTAAAACCCTACGTCCTGCTTGATTAATATTGATGATATGGGTAGTACAAGAGTAGATCTACCACGAGATCAAGGAGGCTAAACCCTAGAAGCTAGCCTATGGTATGATTGTTGTAATGTATGTTGTCCTACGGACTAAAGCCCTTCGGTTTATATAGACACCGGAGAGGCTAGGGTTACACAGAGTCGGTTACAATGGTAGGAGATCTACATATCCGTATTGCCAAGCTTGCCTTCCACGCCAAGGAAAGTACCATCCGGACACGAGCCGGAGTCTTCAATCTTGTATCTTCGTAGTCTTGGAGTCCGGCGGATAATGATAGTCCGGCTGTCCGGACACCCCCTAGTCCAGGACTCCCTCACATACCACATAGTAACTAGATAATATTGTACTAACAATACTAGGTGGTATCCCACATACATACACATTTAAGGTTTGTGATATCCGTAAAACATAGCACACCCCCATAATGTGATGATCCAGCCAAGGAAGATTCAACTAATGAAGCAACAAAGGCTTGAAACCACACACGCACAAATATATGAAGTGCATTGCGACCTACACATGCTAGATAACACAAATCAAGCATACTAGGAAGCACAACTATAAAAGCACATGCTAGGTACAAACCTAAACAGGCAAGGGACATAGTAACTTTCAATGTAAACAATACAAGTACAAGTTACCGCAAAGAGGAGCATTGGATTGATAGATATGATGATAATCCTCTTGACTTGGCATTAACCATAAAATATGGTGAAAATAGTTTTTCTTCATGAAGTAGCCAAGTCTCCAATGCCCTCCACACACCTATTGATCAAGTTTGAGCTTGATGGTCCCCAACCAAGTTGGGTCCTAAGAAGTTAGTAACAAAAGTCTTGGCAACCCAAATGGTCTTGTCCACTTTCAAACTTCTTTGGGAACCCACAAACTTGGCAAACACATTGCCAACAATATCCTTCCTTAGCGAATAATGATTATTGACTATAGGAGGCTTAGAGATGTTACCGTTGGGACAAGATGAAGCTATGTGTCCCTTCTTATGGCAAATATAGCAACATGTGCTTCCCTTTCTCTTCTTCTTTACCTTTTCAACTTGGAGAGCATTATCTTGGTTAGGAATGGGAAGAGGCCTTTCATTATCTTGATATTGAACTTGAGGCCACTTCCCTTGATGCTTCACATTTGAAGCCTTCTTATTCAATGGGCAAGATCTCACATGGTGTCCAACATTCTTGCACTTGAAGCAAGCAATGTTGGCTGAATTCTTGACTTGATCTTGTCCCTTCTTCTTGTTCTTGGACTTCTTCTTGTTGGAGATGAAATCAAGTCCTATTTTGTCTTGAGGGTCGTTTTGTACACTCAAGATATTATCACAACATTTTTACAAGTCTTTCTTCAAACTAGTGACTTGGGCCTTGAGCTCTTTATTTTCCTCTACAAGGTTAGTATTAACAAAAGAACTAGAGGAAGTAGAAGCTTCATTGTTAGAGCAACAAGGCATGGTGAGCAATTCATTACAAGATGTACCAATATGATGTAGAGAGGAATTGCAAGGACTAGCACATGACAATAAGGCATTTCGAGTAGAACATGTGCTAATATCCACATGAGACTCACATGTCTTTACCTTGGTGACCATAGCCTCATGAGCTAACTTTAACATATCATGAGAGATTAGAAGATCCTCATGAGTGCCTGAGAGCTTTTTATGACTTTCTCCGAATTTCCCATACTTGCTAGTTAGCAAATCAAGTTGAGTCCTCAGCCCATCATTTTCTTTTAATATCGATGCTTCACACAAGATAGAGTTAGTAGCACAAGCATCATTATCAATATGAGAGGAGCATGTAGAAGCTAGAGACTCCGCATGAGTAGCTTGAAGTTCCTCATGAGACTTAGAGAGTTTGGTGAGCTCTCCTTTGGCCTTCTTGTAGTCAAGGTCAAGGTGCTCAAATCCTCTTTAAGTTTGCAATGAGTAACTTCAATCTCTTCTTTTAAGGACCTCAAGTCACTAAGACATTGATGAGCCATAGCAAGTTCATGTTCAAGTTGTTCACTTTTTGCTTGCTCGTAAAGAAATAAGTCGTTACGTTTTTAAAAGCAAGCAAGAACATCTTGGAGCCTTTTATAAGTGTTATTTTTAGATCTACGAAGAGTTTTCCCAATCTCATAGAGTTTTTGAGTC
This sequence comes from Aegilops speltoides, assembly GCA_021437245.1. NCBI lineage: Eukaryota > Viridiplantae > Streptophyta > Magnoliopsida > Poales > Poaceae > Aegilops > Aegilops speltoides. The sequence continues at coordinate 274,574,636 of CM038141.1, forward strand.
AAGACTTCATCATCTTCCTCATTACAACTATCATCATTATCACTAAGAGAAGATGATACCTCGTCATTACCTCTTGCCATGAGGCACATGTGAACACAAGGGGCTGATGATGATTCTTTTAGAGAGGAGGATTCTTCATCAATCAAGCATGCCTCATCTTTATTGATTTCCTCTACATGGTTAGTCATAGAACAACTAGAGGAAACCAAAACATTTCTATCATGGCAACATGGGAGATCGAGCATATCATCACAAATGAGCTTAACACCATCATTACAAGATATTTCTTCACTCACCATGTCATTACCTTGTGGTATGCCACATGTTGGTGAAGTGAAAGATGTTGAGGTATGCAAGTAATCGGAGGTGGAAGCAATAGAGAGCTCTTCATGATTTAAAAATGTGGAGAACTCCTCCATTAACTCCCCAAAAAGAGTATTGTCTTCATGAAGATTGGACCCACCATATATATCTTAAATTTTGGTCCAAGCATCATGAGCCAACGAACAAGATGAAATTGACTTGAACACCTCGAAGGTTATAGCTTGGTGAATGATACTTAAAGCTTCACTATCAAGATACATATCACCAAATGACGGAGATTGTCCATCCTTTATATATGAATTCCCTACAACCACAATCCGCAAAGCATTTGGACCCATGGCCCAAAAGTGACAAAGCATGCGTAATCTCCACATAATGTAATTTGTGCCATTAAAACAAAATGTGTCATCGTGCACTAGTTCGCTAGTCGACATCGTTACTCTCTAGGCAGTTAAGCCTAATAAGGAGAGACCTAGCTATAATACCAATTTAAAGGACCACGATGTCGCCTAGAGGGGGGGGTGAATAGGCGTTTTAAATCTTTTATGGATTTGGCTATATCCTAATGCGGAAATAAACTAAGCGGATACTTTTCAAGCACAAATCCAAAATATACTAGGCTCACTAAGTGCACCAACAACTTAGCATAAACAAGATGAGAACAACACGGATATGAGTAAGCACAAGTAAGTTACACAAACTTACTCAATGTACATCACGAGAGATGGAAATGAATAATACACTCACCCACAAGTAGGCAATACAAGCTTACAAATTTTTTATCACAATATATGGAATTGAATGATACAAGCAAACTCAAGTAAGCACTACAAGCTTACACAAGATATGTCACAAGCTAGCAATTCGCACTAAATACAAGATAGAACAATAGTAGGAAGTATGAATTGCGGACTATAAAGTGTTGGCCTAAATCATCTCTATGATATGGTAACCAACACAATATAATGAGGACAACAAGAATAGTGAATGCGCGGTCAAGTGACCAAGGTAAACCACAATTAAGGAGTTAGGGTTAGGGATAACCAAAGTCACGGAGACGATGATGTATCCCGATGTTCACTTCCTTGAAGGGAAGCTAGTCACCATTAGAGAGGTGGATGTTACCACGAAGGCACACAAACGCCACGAAGGCTCACCCTATTCTCCTTGAGATGTCACCACGAAGGTGATTCCCAATCACTAGTGGTAGACCTTGAGGTGGCCTCCAAACCCTCACAAACTTTCCGGGGGACAAATCACAAGTTGATTCCTCACCGGAGCACTCCTACCGCCTAGGAGTCTCCAACCTCCAAGAGTAACAAGATCAAGGGGGAAATGCTCAAGACTTGCTCAAATCACGAATTCCTTTGGTCAAGAGAAGGATAGGGAGTCGATCTTCACTTGAGTGGAATCTCTCTCAAGAACTCTCACAAATAAAATCTCTCCGGGATCTAAGATTTGAGGTAGGAGAAAGGAGAGGGAGCTTTTCTTCAAGTGTGGGTCAAGATAGTTGTGTTGCTCAACCCCGCCACGAAGTAGTGAAGGGGTATTTATAGTGTGGCCCCAAATGTCCATTGGGGCAGAATTCTGCTCAGGAAAGTGTCAGACGTCCGGTGGATTACCGGACGTCCGGTGGCAAAACAGGCACCAGACGTCCGGTGGAACACCAGACGTCCGATGGCTGTAGCACGCCATCAGACAAATGTATCAGGATATTTGCGAAACAGGTTTGACGGACGTCCGGAGACCGGACGTCCGGAGACCGGATGTCCGGTACTTACCAGATTTCTGTCCGTTTGATTCTGGATTGGCGCACCGGATCTCCGGACGTTACCGGACGTCCGGCCAAAATAACAGCAGGAACCCCAAAACTAAAACATGCATAACTTTCACATCCGGACTCCGATTTTGATGATCTTGGGCTCGTTTTGAAGCTATGGAAAAGCTCCAAGTCCTCAGATAGAGAACCACCCAAAATAAACCAAAATGGAGGGTTCATATTATGCAAAGGTTAGATCATATACTTTGGGAAACTATTTGGCTTTGGCTTTTCTTTGGTATATAGGATATGAGTGGAATTGTGTATAGAAGATGTTGACTTGAGCAAATCCATCACAAACCCCTTTGATCCCCTCTTAATAGTGTGGGATCCCTATAACTCAAGAATCATAAAAATAGCTACACTACATAGCTATTAAGAATCCATTCTTAAGTGTATATGTTTCTTTGGTGGTCATCACTCCACAACACTAACGTCAAAGGAACTAATACCTTTGACACGAGCCGTTCACTTGAGCTTGATGTTGATGTTTCGTCTTGGCTCAAGATGAAGGCAAGACATTGGTGAAGTCTTCAAGTCTCTCCCCCATACACAATGTGGGGAAGCTTTGCTTTGTATTCATCTTCACTTGTCCATCATGTGATCATCCACAGGCTTCAAGCATGTAATCCTTTGGGATGGTTATCTTGAACTTGCCCTTGTCAACCATGATCACCAACACTTGATGTCATCCTCTCATAGACACTTGAAATCTCTTTCTCTATGCGAGCCCATGAGAATCACCTAACCCTCAAAAACATAGACAACACATAGTATGGGTTAGTACACAGTGCAACTGATAATTCCTTATCATACCACAAGATCCTATGTGGTGCATCATTTGCGCTCGTGTGTTGACCATTTAGAGTTCGATCTTTGAGCTTCATCTTGGTCAACCTATATCTCTACTCCATGTTTAATATTGACGTCTTGAAGGGTATATTGAATTCTTCACTTGAATAGCTTGCTTGAATACTTGATCAATCATGACTCAACACATGAGTCCATTATGATCATATCTTTGAGCCACTCCTAGAGTTCATCATTCAAATCATCCTTTTAAGATCTTGATCCATTATGGCTCAAACCATAGCTCTAAGCATGACAACCTTTAAGATACTCCAATGAACTTCATTTTGATCATCTCAATGTAATTGTTGCTTCAAAGGAGTTGTCTTCCATTATTCTTCAATCATATTCCAATGGGACTAACCTTCAAATGTATATCTTAATGCAAACATTAGTCCATAAGGATTGTCATTAATTACCAAAACCACACATGGGGACAACATGTACTTTCATCAGGTCCATCGAAATTCCTTTTTTATAGGCGTGTTGTAATAGTTTTCATTCGGATTTTCGTAAATTAACTGGACAACTCTCTTGGGTCTCTTTTTATTGAATTGGGCAGGGATTGTCCCTGCATTTCAATAAATTGCTCGGCAACGAGATAGAGGCCACACAGTTATCCCTGGCACCTCGAATCCGTGGAATCAAGCCAACCCCAACGCGCGACCCCAAACAGATGTCCGTTTCGTCCGCTTTTCGTCCGTCTGGAGGTGGCAATAAGGTCGTGTCTGCCCGGATTCGTGGATGAGTCGGGCGTGCGCCCAACGCACGGCCGCATCTCATCCGCATATTTTTTCGGAAACACATATCTTTTATTTTTGTCATTGATTTTTGATACATGGAAGCACATCACCAAATTTTTACTAGAAAAGCAACGCCAAAGAAAACAAGAACAACAAGAAGACATTTTAGAAGATAACCAACTTTCATAACTGCTCCCGTAAGTTGGATTAGTGCCTTCTCAATGCATTCACTGTTGATCTACGAAGGCTCGATCGTGCGTGCTTCTTTCTTATTTGAGTCCAAAGAAGTAGACGTTGCTTCCTCGCATCTAGTCTCATCTCTAGCCTCTATTCTAGCAACAAGTGCAGTAGTCTCGTCTCTAGCCTCTATTCTAGCTAAAAGTGAACGAACATCTAATAATTTGCGCTCTACCAATGTATTCTTCTTCCCGATACCAAAAGTTGCATCCATTCGACACAACAAAAAATTAAGTTAGCACAACTAGTCAAATCCGAGAGCACAACCGATGCTAAAGTAGCACGTACCCCATCGTTTGAGCACTTGATGAACACACATCCGGAATGTTCCAGCATTGTAGACATGCGACACAAGACCTTCCTTGTGCAGTCATGGCACTTAATGAGTGGCAACGATGCGCCGACAAGCCTTTGGGCCAGCACTGAGCCCGGCCTCTGGCCGTTCGTGTATCAGCCGGCGAACCGTCGCCGATGTAGATCCGAACGGTTAGAGGAGGAGTCAGTACCAGCATGCGGCATTGCGGCCTTGCCGGGACCTCCCGACCCGGTGCCCGGCTAGTCCATGGCACGGCGCGGCCTCTCCGCAGCCAGGCGAGCTCAAGTCCGGCCGGATCCGCTTCAAGTCCGACCACCGGGAGCGTAAATCAGGTGGTCGTGGTTGGGTAACTTGGGGCGTCGAGGGAGCGGGGGCCGTGACAAGGGTTGAGGTGAGTGTGCGGCCGAGCTACACATCGGCAATGGCGTCGGGGACGAGAGTGGCGAGGGTGCAGCTGGAGGGAATGGTGGGGTACAAAAAAGGGGTTTGTCTCCCGGACGGGTGGGCCAGGAGAGGACATGGGCAGGCGCCACGCGCCACGCGCCGTCTGCGCGTGTTCGTTCGGCCGCAAACTCGGTATATCGATATACTCTTCTTCCCAATACCAAAACTTGCATCCATTCTACACAATAAAATTTGAAGTTAGCACAACTAGTCAAATCTAGAGCACAAACCGAAGCTAAAAAGAGCACATACCCCATCGTTTAAGCACTTGATGAAAACCCATCCGGAATGTTCCGTCGTTGTAGACAAGCGGCGCACGACCTTCTTTGGGCAGGGGTCGCACTTAATGAGAGTCAACGGTGCGCCGACGAGCTTTTGGGCAAGCACCGAGCCCGGCCGACCGCCATTCGTGTATCTACCGGCGGACCACCGACGGTGCAGATCCGAGCGGCTAGAGGAGGAGCCATTGACTGCATGTGGCCTTGCGGCCCTGCCAGGGCCTTCTGGCGAGGTGCCCGGCCAGTCAATGGCGCGGCGCGGCCTCCTACAACCTGGCGAGCTCAAGACCGACCTGATCCGCCCCAAATCCGGTCGGCAGGTGCGCAAACCAGGTGTCCGTGGTTGGGTAGCTCGGCGGCGCCGAAGGGAAGGATTGCGCGAGCGCGCTTCCGAGCTGCACGGCTCCAATGGCAGTGGCAGCGGCGGCGAGGAGAAGAGTGGAGAAGAGTGGAGGGGCGTGTGGCCTGAGGGAGGGAGGGGGCGGATAGAAAAAGGCGCACCCTGTGCCACCGACGGGCGGGCCAGGGGAGGACACGCACAGACGGCCCGCGCGTCCGCGTGGTGTCCGTTTCACCCTAAAAGTGGCGCAATGGGTCGAAAGCGGACACAAAACAGACAAAAGTCCATTTGCTCCCGCACGTTGGACCGTCTGGTTCGTCCGTTTTACCCCAAACAGACACGCACGGACAGGATGAAGTCGCGCGGTGGAGTTGACCTAAACTTGAGCCGAGAATGAGTCAAAACCGGACAAAAAATGGACGACGGTCCGCTTGCGGCCCCGCGTTGAAAGCCCTGCTTCGTCCCTTTACCTTCAAACGGACGTGAAGATGGGTCGCGAGTTGGAGTTGCCCTCGTATCATCGAAGAATCGTTTCAGCTCGCCGGTCTGAAAGCACGGACGTCAGATTCCTCCTGCCGGCCACGCCGATGATACGACGCGCACCGGAGGAAACCGAAGGCGGGGTCGTCACTGTATACCGCAGACGAAAGCTTGGCCACGAGACAAGGATGGGGGAAGCACTCAGGCACCACACATTGCCCGGGGACAAGCAGGCCATGCCAAAGGCAGCGGTGACCTGCAGTAGCCAGCAGGCCACGAAAGGACGGGGCCCCGAATCCCACTCGGCTCTCCGCGGCGCCGAAAGGGCCACTCACGAGACGGGACGCCGCGGCCGGGGCGTGATCGACTGATCGCATCGCACCCGCATGACATGGCGGGGGGCGGTGAGTTTCCGTCTAGAGCTATCGAGATATTTTCCGTGTTTCACTGCAGGCTGGACTTGAGGTGAGAACTGGCCGATGGTTTGTGAATAGTTTATATCGTATACATGTCTTGTCAGTTTGCCTTTTCCCCTGCTATCTTTTCCTTCCGGACTTTTTCACTGTTTTGACCCATTATCAAAAGTTTAACATGATTTGACCTTAGTTTGAAACTTCTTTTTGATCTGATCCATTTCAAGACGCCAGCAACCACGGCGTTTAGAATGTAAGGGAGACGCCAAAATTTGCGGCGTCTAGCCCTGATCCACGGCCTAGCCAGCCGTCCGATGTGGCAAAGAGCTAAACGCCACATTTCGTGGCGTTTACCACCATAGCGTTTTCAACTTTTGCAAGCCAGCTATCTACACACGATCCGCTGTTCAAACAGCCTGTGCACACGACCCTCGGTCGTTTTATTTTCTTCTTTTGGATTTTGGATACTCTTACGTGCACTACCTAGTTACTATATACTATCGTATGCATCAACCTACCTAAATCTTCTTTCATCCGTTTTAAAATAGATGGCCCAAACGATCTTAACTTCTAACTTTGTACTAACTTTGAAGTTAGTACAAAGTTGGGTCATCTATTTTAAAACGGAAGGAGTACTAGCTAAAATATTACCTTTTTTGTCAATATTTTTTTGAGTCAACTCCTAATTATAAGTCTATTTGCATGGTAGCTAATACTCTGCTAAGAGCATCTACACGCGCAGCCAACAAATCTAGCCTCTCAAACGCTTGCGGACGTGCCCGGGTGCGTCCGCGGGCACTGTCCGGGCACTCCTTAATTTGTGTCCTCCACATCCGTATATCCTATATATGATTGCCTATATTCATACTAAATATGCAACGAGAAGAGTTCAAAAAATGAAACTGCTCCATGCACAATGCAGGTGCACGATTTATGGACGACATGTCAATCTAGCGGCCGGCGACTTGTTTAATCATATGTATGTCCGGCCAGATTTACCTATCGTCTGTGTATCGTCCGATGAGTGTCGTGTGTATAGCACTTCCCTTCAAAAAAAATGCAACGAGAATAATAAGTACGTAGATTATCACACAAACATAAATATGCACTTTTCAGTCACCAAAAGATCACCAAGGGATCTCTAAAAGCTAGTCAAAGTTCACATAATCCACATACATGACGGACAAGTTCTAACTAGGGTACTAAATAACTAGAAATTAACGATGGAGACAATGAATTTCACCACTTCTTCTGGGCCTTTTCCTTCCGGTTCTTGGTAGCGATTGTAGGTGTCCATGGCAGATGGTGGGTCGTCGAGTCGTCGAAGTCGGACCATGCGCGCGTTGCGTCGTCGGCGAGTCGGAGAGTATGATGAGCCCTTCATCCAGGAAGGCCACATCTCATTGTCGCTTGAGCTTAGCCATCCGAGTAGTCGGCGACCAACGATACACCAAGCAAGGAGCCGCTCGCCCTCATTGGGCTGCGCTGGCGCCCGTTCTGGCGCATGGATTGCTTCGCCGCGTCCTCTCCTTTGCCGCTACCTCTCGTGGCGGTAGTAGCGCCTCCGCTTCCGGCATGTGCGTCCGGGCGCGAGGCGAGCACTAGCACCCATCGCTACCATTGCGGGCAGCGGACAAGCCCAGGGAAGGGACAACTTGGGGAGGTGTGGACTTTGCAATCCTCGTGGAGCTGTGCGTGGGTCGGGAGGGGTCAGCTCCAGCGTCTGTTGCGCCGGCATGGGAGCGGCGACAGGTAGATCCAGAGCTACCCCGGTGCCCACCTTGGACCGCTCTAGTGTTTGTAGTCGTTGCTAGCTGCTACAAATCTGAACGTATTTTTTTATTATTTCTGATGTTTATTGTACTATCATAATTGAATAGGAATAGGTTGGAAGTTTTCCCAAAAAGGAAAATATTTGTATAGATAGTAATGTATCTATGTGTATACATTCATGTAGAGAAATCTAAATTAACTAATTTGGGATGAATGTATCAGTGAAGTAATACTTAGTGACTGTTATAAAAATTTACAGAGGGAGTAGTAGTAGTACTTTAAGTAGGTTGATGCATATGATACTAAATAGCTAGCTATGCTAGTGCATGTTTGAACAGCTGCAGAATTCGTTTTGACTGGTACGTATCACATGAGTACACGCCACATAGTAAACGCCACGAACTGTGGCGTTTAGCACTTTGCCACATCGGACGGCTGACTAAGCCGTGGATCAGGGCTAGATGCCACAGATCTTGGCGTCTCCAGTGCACTCTAGACGCCGGGACTGCTGGCGTTTTGAAATGGGTCAGATCTGAAAAATGTTTCAAACTAGGGTCAAATCGTGTTAAACTTTTTACAATGGGTCAAAACAGTGAAAAAGTCCTTTCCTTCCTCGTCGACTAGGTTCACGCCTTTTGTCCTACTTCAGCTGTGCACGCTACTAACTAGCCAAATAATTCTCAGTCTATGCTGTTTTTCCAGGTAGCGAGATCTGGGGAAAAACAGAGAAACAAATCCACTCACCAAATCTCTTGCCGAAGAGACAAGAGAGTTGTCGACAGAACTGTATCAAAAACGATGGGCGCACTAGGGGCTTTTTAACCTATACTAGGGACAGTGGAATAATTGTGGGTGGTTTTGTAAGATTGTGATTACATCTGAAAATTGCTGATCTATTGGAGGCTTTGGAATGCAAGAAGGACAAAGGGTCTTGCCGGCTGGGTGTACTCCGTTGATCTCCCCTCCCGGCAAAATTTCGTGTTTTGACCCTTTTCACGTCTAAAATCGAGATCTGACCCCGTTATGAATTTCTTTCGAGATTTGACCCTTTTGCTACCGCCGGAGACCCCGGCGATAGATTTGTGCAGTCTACCGCCGCCCCTCGTGGCGGTATTCCCTGACGCCGTCTGGCCGTAAACGGACGTGTACACGTGGCAAAGGACCTACCGCCGCCGTCTATGGCGGTAGGCTGCCGCAACCTACCGCCGGGCTCTTTGGCGGTAGGTTTCTGGATAAGGTTTTGAAGGAGGGGGCTGTGCTGCTCCCCCACCCACTCATTCACCCCACTCTTCTTTCGAGCTCTCACTCTCTCCCCCTCTTCTCCCCCACCAAATCACCCACTAGATCCCCCTCCATTGCTTGAGATTTGGCCGGTGGATCGAGGTCATTTGCATCACCCAGGGTACCTCCCCCATCCCCCCTTCATTTGGTTGGTTCAAATCATGCATTTTGCTCATTTTGTTGGAATCACTAGTTCATGGTTTTGTTATGGTGAAATCAATGTATATGATGCATTTAGGGTAATGTTTGTGCTTTGACAATGTATTGTATCACTAGTATTGTTTGGGTAGTAAGAAATATCATTTAGGGTTTTATTAGGGTTAATGACATGGTTAGGGTTAAGGTTGTGTTTATGGTTATGCTTAAGTAAATGCCTATATGAAGAACGTTATGGTTATAGTTTAATCAAGGTTTTGTTAGAGTAGGTACCTCTTGAATTAAAGCTCGATCTACTCCTAGGGTTCTAGTTTTTGTCAAGAGACGGTTAGGATTTTTGCCTTGGATGACCGTTATAGTAATCCCTCGACTTGTAGGATGGAATCGATCATCTTTAATGAGACTTCCGCGGAGGCGGTGGCGAAGCGTGAACGTGCAGTCATTTAGGAAAAGATGGACTTGTGGGTCAAAGCCGTTGATGCATTGAATGCGGCTTGTAGAGATTTTTCAAAGTATTATGTGTCGAAGTGCGACGATGCCAGAGTTAAGTTATACCAAGCTAAAGAGAAAAGCATAAGCAACCTCAAGAATGAAGAGAAAAATCATAGACGCGCTCTTGCAAGGCAATTTGCATTGTGTGGAACAAGGGATGAAGTGAATGAGATGGACTTTAACAACCCTGGCCAGATCATTGATTGGCTAGTTAGGCAAGCATCGTCGGCGATACTTAGTTGGGCAACTCGTTGGGCTTGGGTCCGTGAAAGAAATGATGTCATTTGTTGCAACTCCAGGCCGTACGACAAAGATTTCTTGTTGATGGAGTAGTAGAGGGGGTTGAAACAAATGATGTTGTAGTGTCATTTCGACTGTAATGGCATGTACCCTTATCATTTATGCAACCTATGTCATTTGAACCAGTGAGAACATTATAAATAAGTTATGTTTTGTGTTTCTATTGTATCATTTGATTTGATTTATGGTTTCTTCCATTTCATGTAGCATGGAAAACATGACCCCGAAGCAGTTGAAGAAAGTATATGAGAAGTGTTGTGGTATTGCATCTAAGAGTTTGGCGGCAACGGCTGAGAAGATTGTACCGGAGCGAGAACTTGGTATCATGAGGGAGCTTAAAGCATGGTTCAAGATCAATGATGAGGAGTGGGCTGCCATGAAGGATATGAACAAGTATTCATTCATTGAGGAACCTTCTGATCATAAGGAGAGAAAAGTTTTCCGTAGGCTTGTGAAAGAAAAAGAGAAGATACTTTATGAGCTGCACAAGAAGGAATATGCTTGCAGACATGCTGTGGCAACGGAGATCTTTTTCTCCGCGAACAAAGAAGAATTCCGCGAGCTGGACCTGAGAAAACCCGGACAAGTCATTGGATGGGCAATAAGTCAAGGCAAGTCAGAGATTCCGGAACAGCATGCTCGATGGGCATGGTTCCGCGAAACGAAAGGTGTGTTGGAGAATTGGGCGGGATCGTCGGACTTTCAACTGAAGCCTAATCCTGATCGTGACGCACAAATTGAACGTCTTATGCGTTTTAGATCTTTCTTTCCGAAGTAGAAAATGTATGCTCCGAGCTTCAGCTTTGTAGTTTGAAGTTATGTCATTCGAATCGCTAGAAGGGGGACATGAACATGGATCAGTTATGTATGTCTTTGCTACTTGATCATTTCTAGTTTGAACTTATGTCATTCGAATCGTTAGAAGGGGGACATGAATCATTAAAAAAGTGTCATTTGTGGATGTAATGAACGATGCTCAGTTATTGATGTCTTTGCTACTCGATCATTTGTGGATGCTTAGTTCATAGAAAGTTGTAAGAAATGGAAAGGCAAAGGGGTAAAAAATTGAAGGAAATATGCCCTAGAGGCAATAATAAAGTTATTATTTATTTCCTTATTTCATGATAAATGTCTATTATTCATGCTAGAATTGTATTAACCAGAAACATAATACATGTGTGAATATATAGACAAACAGAGTGTCACTAGTATGCCTCTACTTGACTAGCTTGTTAATCAAAGATGGTTATGTTTCCTAACCATGAACAAAGAGTTGTTATTTGATTAACGGGATCACATCATTAGTTGAATGATCTGATTGACATGACCCATTCCGTTAGCTTAGCACCCGATCGTTTAGTATGTTGCTATTGCTTTCTTCATGACTTATACATGTTCCTATGACTATGAGATTATGCAACTCCGTTTGCGGAGGAACACTTTGGGTACTACCAAACATCACAACGTAAGTGGGTGATTATAAAGGAGTACTACAGGTGTCTCCAAAGGCAGATGTTGGGTTGGCGTATTTCGAGATTAGGATTTGTCACTCCGATTGTCGGAGAGGTATCTCTGGGCCCTCTCGGTAATGCACATCACTTAAGCCTTGCAAGCATTACAACTAATGAGTTAGTTGCGAGATGATGTATTACGGAGCGAGTAAAGAGACTTGCGATGCGAGATTGAACTAGGTATTGGATACCGACGATCGAATCTCGGGCAAGTAACATACCGATGACAAAGGAACAACGTATGTTGTTATGCGGTTTGACCGATAAAGATCTTCGTAGAATATGTAGGAGCCAATATGGGCATCCAGGTCCCGCTATTGGTTATTGACCAAGAATAGTTCTAGGTCATGTCTACATAGTTCTCGAACCCGTAGGGTCCGCACGCAACAAGGTTTCGATGACAATTATATTATGAGTTTATGAGTTTTGATGTACGAAGGAGTTGAGTCCCGGATGAGATCGGGGACATGACGAGGAGTCTCGAAATGGTCGAGGCGTAAAGATCGATATATTGGACGACTATATTCGGAGTTCGGAAAGGTTCGAGTGATTGGGTATTTTTGAGTACCGGGAGTTACAGGAATACGGGAAGAGTATTGGGCCTTAATGGGCTTTAGTGGGAAGGAGCCGGGAGGAGGCGCGCCCTCCCAAGCCCAGTCCAGGTGGACAAAGGGTTTGGGGCGGCCCCCTCTTCCTTCCTTCTCCACTTCCCTCTTTCCCCCTTGACCTAGTTGGACTAGGAAAGAAGAATCCTACTCCCGGTGGGAGTAGGACTCCTGGCGCCCTCCTCCTAGGGCCGGCCTCCTCCACCATATTCCACCTCGGTCATATCGTGCAAAGCTTAGGCGAAGCCTGCGCGATAGAACATCAAGATCGTCCCACGCCGTCGTCTTGTGGAACTCTCCTCGACACTCGGTGGATCGGAGTTCGAGGGGCGTCATCGAGCTGAGCGTGTCTTTGAACTCGGAGGTGCCGTCGTTCGGTACTTGGATCGGTCGGATCGTGAAGGCGTCGACTACATCAACAGCGTTGTGCTAGCGCTTCGCTTACGGTCTCACGAGGGTGCGTGGACAACACTCTCCCTCTCGTTGCTATGCCATCACCATGATCTTGCGTGTGCGTAGGAATTTTTTTGAAATTACTACGTTCCCCAACAAAAATAACATAGATCAGTACCTACCGCCATAGTCTCCGGCGGTAGGGTGCCCAACCCTACCGTAAAATCAGTGGCCGACTTGGTCATAGAAAAATGGCCAACCCTACCGCCATAGGCACCGGCGGTAGGTTGATCAACCCTACCGCAAAATCAATGGCCGAATCGGTCACAGAATAATGGCCAACCCTACCGCCATAGGCACCGGCGGTAGGTTGACCAACCCTACCAGAAAATTAGTGGCCAGCTTGGTCACAGAAAAATGGCTGCTAGGATGGAAACCCTACCGCCATGATCCCTCGCGGTAGGAGCCTACCGCCTAGCCTGCTGGCGGTAGGATGGCCAACCCTACCGTAGAACAGGGGACCGTTTCGGTCACAGAACATTTCACCATCCTACCGCCATATCCTCCGGCGGTTAGGTTTCATATCCTACCGCCATGAGGACTGGCGGTAGGGTGCTCTATTTTTCTTCTTCATCACTTCAAGACAAATCAAGTCACAACAACATCAAAACAAACATAGTTCATGACATAGTTTCATCAAATCGACGACATAGTTCATGATAGGTTTCGCAAATAAAGTACATAGTTCATGATAGGTATCACAAATCAAAGACATAGTTCATCACATGTTTCTCGAATCGAAGGCATAGTTCAAGACTAGTTTTCCGAAACGAAGGCCTTATTGGGTCAAACGAGGCCATTTTCCTTTTTTGTCGCGTGCCTCATCCTCCTCTTGGGCTTCACGAGCCCTTGCAAGCTTTCTTGCTCTCTCCTCTTGACGAGCAATCCTCTCCTTGTGTGCCCTCTCCTCTTCATGCTTCTTGCGCTCCATCCTCTCCTTTTCACGACGCTCTTCATCCAAGCCTCTCTGAAATGCTTCTTCAAACAACCGCTGCCTCCTTAGATAATCTCGATGTTGATCTTTCTTAACATCTTCTAGCACATCTTGATCTATCCATGTGAAGTACTTACAAAGTGGAGGCGGCGACTAGGTACGAATAAAGAAGAAATGTGGTGTCATTAGTAAGATAGATTCAATGGTTGACAACATGTTTGAACTTGAACAACTTACCGGCGTGAGCTGGAGGAGGACGATCGTAGGCATAGTTGGGACAAACAAAATATCTTCTTCCTTCCGTCCATGATTTCTTGCGGTCGGTGGATACCTTAACTTTGCAAACATCTCCACACCAACATGATGGAGTTCTCGTATCTTTGTCCTTCACGTTATCCAACTCGGCGTCTGTCCACTTGTCCGGCATATCCTCGCGGTTAGCACACGGTGGCCTCGTCACGGAACCGGAAGAAGCCATGCCTATAAAGAGAAATTTGGTAGTTAGTAAAGTAAAATAACATGTATGTATGCAAAAAAAACAAATAAACAAGACCAAATAACAAGTACCATTCACCTTATTTCAACCATCTGGGTTAAGCAAGATGTCAATAGGCCTTCCTCTATCAACCCTTCTCGTCCTACGAGCACGGCCACCGGTACCCGACAGTTCCCCACGCCCTCTAATAATGTCTCCTCGTCCACTACCGCCAAGATTCGTCCGTCCTCCACGCGCACCACTCCTGCCTCCTCGTCCACTACCACCCCTACCTCCTCGTGCGCCACCGGTACCTCCTCTTCAGGCACCACTTTGACTAGGATCCGGAGTGTTGGCATCGGTCCGTGGCTTTTTGGCGCATTTCCTAACATTGTGTCCCGGCTTGTCACATTTACCACAACTGTTGATGTCCGGTGCCTCCATGAAATGGCCGCTACCAAATTGTTTCATTTTGGTGTATCCAGCTAGGTCATCCATGTCACCCCTAAACCTCTTCTTTCTTCTTCTTCCCTTTGTAGGCACCATGAGTTCGGGGTCGGGGACGATGTGTGGCCCATGATACTTAGGCCACTGTGACTGATCTAGGAAGGGATGAAACCTAGGAGCCCATGTCAACCTCGTTCGTTCCAATGTGAACTCATGCAACCGCAAGGTGGTACCATCGGATACTTTCAAGTTTCTGAACCTTGCGGCGGTCATCACATGCGAGCAAGGCCAATGATACTTGTGTGGTCTCTCGCACTGACACCACCGGGTCTTGAGGCGCACCTCATATGCTACTCCACTGTATGTCATGCCGTCCCTTGTTGTGCCACCCAACTCATCGACTTCGTAGATTTGTTCTTTTTCATTGAAACTAATGATTTGTTGACGCCAAGACTTACGCGCTTGATGCTTCAACCAATCCTCAACTTTGAAGGGAAATTCCATTTTCTGACCTATCCATTTGGCCGTCTCTTCAGAATGCCTCAGAAAATACTCGTTGAGCTTGAAGAAGGTATATTTCACTATTGCAGTGACCGGCAAAGAGCGGACACCCTTGAGCACATTGTTGAAGCATTCCACCATGTTACTTGTCATGTCTCCGTATCGAAACCTCCTTCGTCGTAAGCACGTGACCACTTATGCTTCTCCGGAAAATTCCTTGTCAAGAATTCTCTCCCTCCTTTGTTCTTCTCCAACGCCTTGAATAGCTTATCATAGCGGCTTTGGAATGTGTCGGTGTTGAATGCCACACAAACATGGGTAAGACCTTTGCAAAACTCCTTACTCTTGCATGCACGGTAAAAGTTTGCCACGAAATGCCTCATGCACCAACGGTGTTGGAGCTTTGGATAGCCTGGAATGTCAACTTCTATTGCTTTGATAATCCCATGATGGCGATCCGATATGATGCACACCTCTCTTTTGGGGCCAATCACCTTCGTCCTCACATGAACCATGAACCACTGCCAATTATCATCGTGCTCGGAAGGCACCAACGCAAATGCCACCGGTAACACATTGTCATTGGACGAGTGGGCCATTGCTACCGTCAATGTGCCCTTGTACTTTTCGGTTAAGAACGTGCCATCAATTGACAACACGGGGCGGCAATGCCTAAATGCATTGATGCATTGCCCAAAGCTCCAAAAAGCTCGATGAAACACTCCCTCGATTGACTCGACCCTATGGCGCATGCCCGGGTTCCGATGAGCAAAGGCTCCCAACATTCTTGGAAGAATGTTGTACGCGGCGACATAATCACCATGCAACATCCTTATAGTGTTTGCCTTCACCATCCACGCCTTTCCATACTTGACCGGGTACCCGAATCTTTCAAAGACCAAACTCATGAGGAACTTCACCTTCACGGTAGGATCATGGGATATCTCATTCAACAATTTATAGCCTAGATACTCGGACGTGAGTTGGCGGTGTCCCTTGCTTCGGTCCGCTTTCTCTGGCGGTATGCACTTGTGGGTGGCCACATAACTCTTCAACTCCCATTGCCCGGTTTCCTTGATCTTTCTTCCACGGACCTTCCATGGGCAACCTTCTTTGTCACATTTGATTGTGTAGCGCAATTTTTTTGTTGGAATGACCAACAATGAACGACCTATGGTTCCGAATGGCATAGTCACTCAACCATATCTTGAACTCTTGCAAACAACCAAACTTGATCCCTTTCTTCAAATGAGCGTTCTCGTCCTCACCCGGTGGCCTTGGATCACCCATCCTCGGGCAAGGCGATGGTTCGATCAAGCCCAACCTCATGCCACCATCAACAACGGCCTTGTCGGCAAGGCTAAGATCACGAAACAAAGAGGGTCCTCTTTACTTGCCATTGACCTTCTTGTAAATTTGATTTTCTTGCGTCGTGAATCCATCCTCATCCAATTCTTCCGGTGGACCCTCATCATCCGACTCATACCTACACATACGGCTATAAGGTAGGTTCCGGTCCATGTCTTGTTGATGCACAATGACATCCAAGTCACCAATGGGATTGTAATGAATCTCTTCTTCTTCCGCATACACATCATCTTGAGCAATAGCATCTCCATCAACATGAGCAATGGCATCTTCATAACCATGAACATTTGCATGTTCATCAACATGAGCAATGGCCTCATCTTCAACATGATCATCACCTACAAGAACTATTGCTCTAGCATTGATGTCCTCTTCATTTGGTTGGCTACTTGGTGGTTGGCTAGCCGCATTGTGGTCATACACCACGACAGCATCATGTATTGGGGAGGACACATTCCCGTTCAAGTCAAGTAGTGGCCGAGGAACTTCAACCTTTACTTGTCTTGTGGCAAATAACTCAAGTGACTTGTCTTGTGATCCCTCAACTTTCTCCTTATACACATCCCAATGCAATTGAGAGGTGATGGGCATACTATTTAATCGGGATCTTACTCCCACTCCCACATCATATCGTCCAATAAGCTTCACACCATCACTTGGGTTAATCCAATTGAGGACGGTTTTCACTTTCACAGACAATATCATCATAGCTCGGGCTTGTGTCAAAAACCATGGCCTCCTCCCCTTTGTCGGCATTTCCATCCATGAAAGCCGCCTTGTCCAAATAATGCACATTCACTAGTTTATCCATCTAAAAACAATGGAACAAAATTGAGTCATCCATGGACCGGTCATTTCATATGGATGAACTATCTAAAATATAAGATTTTGAATCTAACAACTAGTATACCTTAATCATAGCACTAACCCTAACCCTAACCTAACTAAACCCCTAACTCTAACTCTTAAGCTAGCTTGCCACAACAAAGAGTGACACATATTACTTAGATCAACCATAAATACACCATAAATGCCCCATAAATGTGTCATAAATGCACAATAAATGCTAAACTAGAGGAAGAACTAGGGGGGTTGCAAAACTAGTTGATTCCAACAAAACTATGATTTTGAACCAACCAAATGAAGGGGGATGGGGGAGGTACCTTGGGTGATGCAAATGGCCTCGATCCACGGGACAAATCTCAAGCAATGGAGGTGGATCTAGTGGGTGCTTGGGTGGGGGAGAAAAGGGGGAGAGAGTGTGAGCTCAGGGAGGAAGAAGATGAGTGGAGTGGGTGGGTGGTGAGTGGACCCCACCGAACCTTATCTCCAGGACCCTACCGCCAGAGATCTCGACGGTAGGGTGTTGGAGCCTACCGCCGAGGGGTGCGGCAGTAGGTCCCTTTGCCACGTCAGACCCGGTTAACGGCCAGACAGCCGTCAAAGCACCCTACCGCCAGGGAGGACGGCGGTAGCATGTACACATCTACCGTCAGGGAGGACGGCGGTAGCCAAAAGGGTCAAATGTCGAAAAAGTTTCAAACCGGGGTCAGATCCTGATTTTAGACGTGAAAAGGGTCAAAACACGAAATTTTGCCTCCCTCCCCTGCTATTGCGCATGGCTGTGTTTGTCTCTTGATTTGTTCATGCGATACTCAGACAAAGTGTCTACATCAAACTTTAGTTCCCTCTTTCTTTTCGGCAAAGTAATTAGTTTTCTTTACATATGATATGAGACTCTAATAGTTTGCCTAATTCACTTCTAGATGTTTTTTAAGGATGTCACATCTAAGCTTTCACAAATACACAATAACAAGAAGAAACAAAAAAACTGGAACAAAAAAATAGACCACAAATATAGTGGACATCAGATTAGATGTGACATAACTATGTCACATCTAGATGTGTCCTAGACAAACCCAACAAAGAGATAAGGAAACTTACTAGAGTAAACTTCAGTCTACCCTCTACTATGAATCATTTTCAAACAACTTTGTCGAAGGAATCTACAAAAACTATTAGAAAAAAGGTCAAGCCAGGGAGTGAATCCCCACTTGGATATTTGTATTCAGTTTTGCCTAAACTCCATGCATCTCCATGCAAAATGGGTTCAAGTGAACCAGAGTATACACCAAGGAAACAAGAGAGAAGAGACACGACAACAAAATACCCACACGCACACACACAAGACATAGAGGATACCCCTCCAAGCAAGTCCCGGAGGAACCTTGGCAATGTCGCAATGCCGACAGAACGCCATCAAACAACAATGCATCGCCCATACGGCACCGAAGGTACCAATCTCACCACACCACAGGCAAGGCACCACAACACGTAGCACACTGCATGAGAAGCACACCGTCGTGGACGAAGAGCTCCAGCCAACCACTACTAAACCATGACCCCCTCAATGCTATTGGTGCAGCCGAAGAGCAACGTGCGGTCGAGTCCACATCACTTGGGTAGATGAGGAGCCACATGCAACTGACTCTATGACACAACATCAGAATTGCCATGTGTAGGATCAAAAGTATGTCTAGAGGGGGGGGGGTGATTAGACTACTTGACCAAATAAAATCTTAATCTTTTCCCAATTTTAGTTCTTTGCAGATTTTAACAACTTAGCACAAGTCAAGCAATCTTAACACAATTCAAGCAAGCATGCAAAGAGTATATGAGCAGCGAAAAGCATGCAACTTGCAAGAATGTAAAGGGAAGGATTTGGAAAGTGCAAACACAATAGGAGACACAGATGTTTTTGTCGTGGTTCCGATAGGTGGTGCTATCGTACATCCACGTTGATGGAGACTTCAACCCACGAAGGGTAATGGCTGCGCGAGTCCACGGAGGGCTCCACCGACGAAGGGTCCATAAAGAAGCAACCTTGTCTATCCCACCATGGCCATTGCCCACGAAGGACTTGCCACACTAGGGTTGATCTTCACGAAGTAGGCGATCTCCTTGCCCTTACAAACTCCTTGGTTCACTCCACAATCTTGTTGGAGGCTCCCAAGTGACACCTAACCAATCTAGGAGACACCACTCTCCAAAAGGTAATAGATGGTGTGGTGATGATGAACTCCTTGCTCTTGTGCTTGAAATGATACTCTTCCCAACACTCAACTCACTGTCATAGGATTGGATTTGGTAGAAAGATGATTTGAGTGGAAAGCAACTTGGGGAAGGCTAGAGATCAAGATTCATATGGTTGGATTGGAATATCTTGGTCTCAATACATGAGTAGGTGGCTCTCTCTCAGAAAATGGGTAATGGAAGTGTAGGCACGTTCTGATGGCTTCCCTCACGAATGAGGAGAGGGTGGAGGGGTATATATAGCCTCCACACAAAATCTAACCGTTACACACACTATACCAAACTCGGTGGGACCGAATCAGAAAACTCGGTCGGACCGATTCAGTGCATATGTGACCGTTAGGCAATTTCGGTGGGACCGACATGTCATCTCGGTGGGACCGATATCACTAGGGTTAGGGCATAACGTAATCTCGGTTGGACCGCTTACTCAAACTCGGTTGGACCGACTTTGGTAATAAGCTAACAGAGAGTTGGCCAGGCAAAATCGATGGGACTGATTCGCTCGTCTTGGTGGGACGGAAGCGTTACGAAAGGGAAACAGAGAGTTTGCATTGCAGACTCGGTGGGACCGATTGCTCATCTCGGTTAGACCGAAACATTACGAAGGGAAACAGAGAGTTTACAACCCCATCTCAGTGAGACCGAGATCCCTATCGGTGAGACCGAAAAGACTTGGGTTTCTGGCAGTGGCTATGTCAAATGAACTCGGTGGCGTCGAATGAATCAAATCGGTGGGGCCGAGTTTGACTTTTGGTTTGGGACATATGTGTATATGAGAAAGTGGTTGAGGGCTTTTTGGAGCATATCACTAAGCATTTTGAGCAAGCAAGCCATTAAGCAACACCTCATCCCCTTTTAATAGTATTGACTTTCCTATAGACTCAATGTGATCTTGGATCACTAAAATAGAAAATGTAGAGTCTTGGACTTTGAAGCTTGAGCCAGTCTTTTGTCCTTAGCATTTTGAGGGGTCCACATTCCTTACCCATGCCATGCCAATCATTGAACTTTCCTAAAATATTTATCTTGTAATGGCATTAGTTCAATGAGCTATATGTTGTTAATCATTACCAAAACCACCCAGGGATAGTTGCACTTTCAATCTCCCCCTTTTTGGTAATTGATGACAACATATAGATCAAAGCTTCGACAAATGATAATAAGATTGAAATACATTGCCGCTTTGAGAAGTATGTGACAAACAAGAGCTCCCCCTAAATTTGTGCATTATTTTAAATTTGCTTTGGACCGCAAATGCATAATGTGATAGGATCATGGGTTACTCTGCCATATCACATACATCTTGGTGGAGCACTCAAAATGATAATAATTGAACACATGCACTCATCACCAAGCAAAGTGAATGATCATAAATGGACATGAAGGATAATATCATTCAAGCACACATTAAAGTAGCATATGATCAAACACATGATCATCCAAGTATCTCACAAAATACATAATGTATCAAGCAAACACACAATAAAGTTCAAGCAAGTAAAATGCAAAGAGAGACAAAACAACTCTCTCTCTCTCTCTCAGACTATGATCTATACATATTTCTCCCCCTTTGGCAACAAGTACCAAAAACTTAAAAATATACACACTACTAGGGAAAAGCCTATACACAGAATCTTATCAGCAGCGCTCTTCAAAATACCACGCTACTGCTACTTTAGCGTGGCGTTCTCTGAACGCTGCTGACTTGGAAATAGCAGTAGCGCTTGCAACGCATACAACGCTACTGCTATAGTTGCCATGACCTTGGCCCCCCGCTAGCTATAGCTGTAGCGCACTTTACTATAGAGCGCTACTGCTATTCAGGTTAGCTGTAGCGCGTTTTCGCAAACGCACTACAACTATCCCTACCTTATCCCCACGCGCACGACCGACCCTCTCACTCACACTCTCACTCTCGCCCGCATCAACGTAAGTAAATGTAAATGCGTAAATGCCGCCGCCGCCCGTCCGTCGTCCGCCACCCTCCTCCCTCACTGCTGCCGCCCTCCTCCTCCTCCATGGCAGCCCTCCTCCCCTTGCCCTCGACCTGCCGCCCCTAGCTACCTCTCTGTCGCCCCCCACCCCCTGCCACTAGTTAGTACTAGATTTAGTAGTAGTAGATGTTAATATAGGGTTAGCTAGTACTAGATGTTAATTTAGTAGTAGTAGATGTTAATTTAGCTTAGTTAGTACTAGATTTTTAGTAGTAGTAGTGGTAGTTGAACTACTTTAGTTGTAGTTGAACTAGTTTTGTAAGTAAATTAATAAACTAGTTGAAC
Organism: Aegilops speltoides; assembly: GCA_021437245.1. Taxonomy (NCBI): domain Eukaryota; kingdom Viridiplantae; phylum Streptophyta; class Magnoliopsida; order Poales; family Poaceae; genus Aegilops; species Aegilops speltoides. The sequence continues at coordinate 274,596,550 of CM038141.1, forward strand.
TAGTTGAATTAACAGAACTAATCTATTTTTAGTAAGATAATTAATATAACTAGTTGAACTACTTTATTTTTAGAAAGAACTAGTTTTTTTTCCTATTTATAGTAAGTTTATATTTAGTAAGAACTAGTTGAATTAATAAAACTAGTTGAACATGTCATGTTTATTGTTAGTGATAACTTATATGGTTTCAGGTGACCTCCGTTGTCCCCATCACCGACCCCCTCCGACATCCCCGCCGTCATCCCAGTCACCGACGTACCCCCTCCAACATCGAGGTGAGACCAGCCAAATATCCTTGTATATCTTGTGTTGTTGCTCAAATAGGATATGTGGTTGCCCAAGTGGCCGTTCATGTTCAGTTTACATCTCCGAGTGGCCTATGTTTTGCCGGAGTGTTGATTAATTTCCGTTCCGGCAAATTTCAGGCGCTCGATATGTCCTTTTCTAGCAAAGGTCATGCCGGATTTTGTCATGAATTCTGGCATGACTTGTGCTAGAATATGTACAAGTTTAATCTTTGAATTATGATTGTAGGAAATGTCGTTACTTTCGGACGACAGCGGTCTCCGGGAGTGTAGCTGGTGCCACGACGATCGAGGTATGTGCGACAGAGTTCGTTCGGTTTGGGCGAAGATCGGCGCTTCAGCGTTAAGCTCGAGGAGACCTTCGATTGTGAAGCGATGCGCAACAACGACAAGTGTTTTTTCTCCATTAAGCATGACTTCAACTATTTCAGCGTCTAATTTTCATATTTTACAATTGACTAGCTTATCCCATGCCATGCAAGGCGCTATGTCTTGGAGAGGATGGGTTTGAAGACCATGAAAATTTGAAACAAAGAAAATACACCTAAGGACCCATCATGATATGGATTTTGAAGTAAATCATGCAATGCTCGAGCGTAACCCATTTTGGTTGCCAAAATTGGGAAGCACTTTGCAAAATGTATGGTTTTATGAGGGTATGATTATCACCATGGATCTTGGTGATCATTGCGAGGAAGACAATATGGACATTTGGGTCCTTGTTGATCGCTTCGATTGTACCGCTATGTGAGTTTCTCAAACATAGTTATTAACTAATTTATATTGTTTATTTCAAAATAGTTGATAGCTTATTTCCATTGACACTTATTTTGATTCTTCAAAGTATGCGGAAGATGGTAGATAAAACCCACTACACGAAGGCACCCAATTAACATATAAGGAGAAAAATCATCGATCGCATTTTGTACTCTTCTTGAGAATTGCAATGACTATTATCGAACTCCTCCAAATTATGGTGAATCGTGCCACTAGTGCATGTGTTGAACAACGATAACTTCTCTGGAGATACCTGGTAAGATTTTTACTATTACAACATCCGTGCATTTTTGCATACTTCTAAAACTAGTACATCATTGCTAACTACGAAGTTATTATTATGTTTTTCAACGAAACTCCCGATGGATTGTGTGCCTCATCGATGTCTCTGCATGGTCGCCTCTCCGTTCGAACATCTTGCCGGAGTAAATCTCACGGAGCTCACTGTGCATATCGGTTCTAAAACCCGTGAACACATGATCATCGAGAATGGAAGAAATGTATGGACATTCGCAAGGAGGTTCTTGGAAGTAACATTCAGCGAAAGGCAAGAATTGGAGACAGGCTAATCTCCATTCTCCATAATGGAGAGTCAGGAGCTATCTTTTTTTTTTCTTATTTTACCTTAGAAAATGTAGTAGGTCTTAATCGAATGTAATAGGTCCTATGAGGTACAATATGATTGTGGTAATGTGTTAGAGTTGATAATGATGATCTTGAGGAGGTGTTATGTGATGTCAATGATGAAAACGATGATATTGAGGAGGTGTTATATGACAATGATGTATTATGATGCTAAGTTGTTAATGATATGATGATGATGATGATATTATTATATCATTGGGTGAAAGAACATGGATTAGTTTCAAGTGGATGGACATCCACTTGAAACTAGTCCATGGTTCTTCACCCCATGATGTAGTAACTCATTATGATGTAAAAACAATCTCTAAATTCCTGTTGTATGAAAACTTGTGTAAAGGTGTATGAATACAACATGAAAAGAAAAGAAATAAAATACTAAATAATAGTAGTAGCGGGTAAGGAGAAGCGCTACTACTAACTACCAATAGCGATATTCGAAGAAGCTGCTACTAAGTCAATTTAGCGATGGCGTGGGCCAAGGCAGCTATTGCTAAGCATTAGCATGGCGCCTTATCGATGGCGCTCGCCTGGCGCTCTTGATAGCCCCAAAACCAGCTGCTGCTGCTAGGCTTTTCCTAGTAGTGACATAGTGCTATGCATCTCTCAGGCTTGGTCTTCATGAGGTGGTGTAGAGATGACTCCAAGGACGAAAGCTTCTGTAGATGTGGTTGGAGCTGGTGGAGTGGCTGCTGGAGCTGGTGGCACTGAAGTTGTGGCTGTTGGTGCAGATGTTGTAGCTCTTGTGTCTGGGACATGCACTACAGCAGACCTCTGACTCCTGGGCACTCTAGTGAAAGCATCTGTAGTAGACTTTCCCTTCTTCTCCTCCACTTCCTCCTGAAGTTTCTCAACTACTGATTGAATCTCAGTTACCTTGACATCAAGGTCATAGAATTTCTGCTCGATGATCCTCTCCAAGCTCTCCTAGTTTTGAGTCAGGGTGGCCAAGCCCTTCTCAATCCTCAAGGTGGATTGGATCAGATATCCAAGCTGATCTTGCTTGCTCTTCAGGAACACTTGAGATGCCTCTTTAGCTGTTGGCATCTTTGCAGCTTTCTCTGCCCTTGCCTTCTCTCTCTTCTCATGTGCTTGCAAAGAGGATGGATCTTCCTCAGTCATGACAACAATGTTGTCCTCAAAGTCTGGCTTGAGGGGTAAATGCTCCTTGTCCAACAAATATGTGCCTGTGCCCATCTTGTAGTTGATGAGCACTGGAATTTGTGGAGCATACCCACAAGATCTCTTCTGATCTGCAGCTCTCCTCTTGATTGTTTCCACAATCAGACTCATAACTTTGAACTTTTGAGGGACATCAAATATATGCAGCAAGTTGATGGAGTGTCCTCTGATCATTCTGTGATCTCCAGATTTTGGCAACAGAGTGTTCCTGAGAATGGTATTGATAGTAGGCAGGCCTGACAGTAAGTGCTTCACTGAGCCAAACTTGTGAGTTTCCAGGTCTGCGTCAAGAATCTCCTTGTACATGCTGGCAATTGAGTTGTGATCCTTCTTCTTCTTGGCATAGACATCCAAGTCATCTTCATGAGCTTCTGGGGCATTGATCAATCTAGCCCACTCATCAAATGTAGACTAGTACCTTGTACCTTCTAACATCCATACAATTCTGCCATATGGATAGAAATGAGCAGTAGAATAGAATTGCATGATCAGCTCATCATTCCACTTTGTGAGCTTTTGGCCACCAAACTTGTCAACCTCACATGCCTTGAAGCTGTCATAAACACCTGGGAAGTGATCTTCATTCTCTCTAATGTAGGTCCAGTCCACCCATCTCATGTCACACACTATGGGCTTCTTGTCAAGCAGGATTGTCTCACAGAAATCTTGTTGTTCCTTTGTGTGGAACCTGTAATCCACAGCAGTTCTCCTCCTGACAGCATATGGGTCAACCTTTCTCCACTGTCTCAGTCCTCCATCCTTCCTGATCCTCATATCCTCTGCAACAGGATGTGCATCATTATGATCTGGGATCTTGGGCTTTAGCTTCCTTAGCACTTGGGCTTCAGTTTCCTCTTCTTCAGTCTCAGGCACTGGGGCCTTGTTCTTCTCCTCTGCAGGTATATTCCTGGTACTCCTCTTGGGTACAGTCTTGGGAACTAGAGCAGCAACTTTGGGAGCAGTTTTGGGCTTAGCAGCAGCCCCTGACTTTATAGCATCTCCCATGAGCTTCTGAGCCCTAGGTGCTGGAGCAGCATCCTCTTCCTCTTCATCATCTGATCTCACCATTGTGGACTTTCCAAGAACTTTAGCTGTTGTTGTTCTTGCCCTCTTCTTCTTCTTATCCTCACCAGCTGCCTCTTCTTCAGATTCAATGGTGAACTTCATAGTTTCACCTGTGGAAACCTTCCTTGTCTTGGATGTAGGCACTCTCCTGGCAGGTGCCTTCTTGTTCATGCCTGGCTTTGTTGATGCAGCAGTGCCAAACTCCTTTTTCACAACTTTCCTTTTTGAGATGGCCTCATCCTCAGCTGCAACATAGTCTTCATACTCTGAATCAGAAGTTCTCTTCTTCCTTGTTCTAGTAGCTGCCTTGGGCAAGTTACTAGGTGTACCCCTGCTGCCCTCACTCAACTGTCCTTGTTGTTCAAACCTGTTCTGGCTGTCACTCTGGTCAGACATCTTGCAGGCAACTGTCAGCAGACCCTGTGAATAGGTTGTAGATGAGGTAGAGTAGATGAGCATCACAAAGTACAGATGTTTTGCAAAACAAGTTGAGTCAAAAAGCTTAGTTTTAGTTCTCTACGGAAGTGATCTCGGAGCTACCGAATTGACAAACTCGGTGATACCGAAGCAACACTTGGAACCTAAACTAGTGAACTCGGTTGGGCCGAGTCATAGTTTGGTGGCACCGAGATTGCTAGGGTTTCACATAATCCTAAACTTGGTCACACCGATTTGCATGTTTTGACCAGACGAAAAAGCGCATGTGCAATGTCCTAAGCCGAATCAGTGAGACCGATTTCTACATTTCGGTCGGTCCGAGATGAGTTCTGCGAGGGCTAACCCTAAAATTTTCGAACCAATCTAGACCTAAGGAAGATTTAGCTGGATAGATTAATCTCATTCGTGGCAAGAAGCATGGCATTGTCCTTGTGCTAGGAATCAGAGTAAAAAGGATAGCACGAGGGGTCGAACACATACCCTAGAGCGGCAAGTGTTCGCTACGGCGGTGATGGCGGAGCAGAATCCATCGACCGCGGCAGAGTCCAATGGCGGGAGGTGGTGGGCAGCGAGGAGACGATCCGGAGACCCGAGGAGGCAGAGCAGGACACTCGCGGGCTGAGAAGTTTTGAAGTAATTTCCAAAATCTCACCCGTGGGTATATATATACCGACCCCGTCGGTGTGACCGAGTGGAACAAATCGGTGGCACCGAGATTGCTGAATTGCAAGCGGTTGCTGCAACTCGGTGTGATCGAAGTGTTCAAATTGGTTGCACCGAGATGAAAACCTAGATCAACTTAGTGAACTCGGTTTGACCGAAATGGATTTCTCGGTCAGACCGAAATGCACAAAGAGGTTTTGGGAGTTTAAGTCTATGACGAATCGGGGACTCCGAGTGCTCCTCACACAGAGTGGTTCGAATCCGACTTGATCAAACTTTGTGATGTAACATTAATAGAGTTTGAGACAAGAAAATCATAGATAGATAGAGAAGGTTCTTAGGCATTTTTGTCCATCCACTTGGCAAAAGAGAAAAGATCCAAACAATCAAAACAACAAGTGGATGTCCTCGAATGAGTAAAATATGCAACCAACATGCTCATACAATAAAATGGCAAATGAAATATGTGGCAAAGCATGCACAACCTATTCTAGCATCTATCAAACAATTGGCGACAACTAGGTCATCTATATATGAGTAGATTGACTTAGGAGTCAAATGAGAACATTTGATCATAGGTCATACTCATCGTTTAAGCACAAGTGGGGTTACCACTTTTACATAAAGCATTGTTGTGTTCACACCATTAGAGTTGCTTTAGCTCAGTTCTTTAGAGTAAAGCTCCCCCTAGATGTGAGATCCCCCCTAAGAGGGATGAACTAACCTTGGGTTTTGTCGATGATGACTTCATGTAAGTGTTGAAGATGTGGATGCTCAATGTGATCATTTGGAGCAATACATTGGAGTGACTTGCACTTTCAATACCTACACGGGTTAGTCCCACAAGGAACAAGCAAGAATATCCATAGACATAGAGTGATGCACACACAAGATGATGCCCATGAAAGCATTAGGTTACCTTGTCCCTTGTCTTACCAACAAGAAGGTTTGTGACTCCTTGAATTAGTGCAAGATGTGAAAGTTGATTTCACTTGTCCTTGCCAAAAATGATATGAGTGAAGTATATTGGCGGAGTCACCCTCAAGAACTCTCTAGTCCTTCTTCTTTGGGATCCACATCATCTTGATGGGAAACCTTGGGGTAGTAGTGGAACTTGATGAAGTAGAGCTTGATGTAGTCTTGTGAACCCACTTGACCAAGGCCTTGGGAGCTTCTTCAAATGCATCGATCTCCCCTTGAAGCTTGTCCTTGCCTTTTTGCCTGTGGTCTTGTGGTGGAAGATCATCTTGAGCTTGTGTCCCTTGGAAAGAAGTAGGATCATACTTCTCTTGTTGGGGAACAAACTTCATCTTGGGGTATTGATCTTCTTCCCATTCAACTCCATTGGCATTGAACTTTCGTTCAAAACCAACACCTTGATTCTTTCGGTGCCTTCCTTGCTTGCGTACAATTTCCTCAAATTGCTTACTCCCGGCAAGGCTCTTGTAGACACCCTTCTCTATAATTCCCTTCAATAAGCAAATTTCTTTCTCAAGTGTAACTTGGCTAAGAGAATCATTAGTGGAATCAAGAGAACTACTAGAGGCAACAACATTGGATTTAGCATGATTATTGTTACTACTAGAAGAAGAATCTTTCTTACTCTTATTACTAGACTTGACTTGTGGCATGTAAGTAGATAAGAGTAAACGCTTGGCAATGTAAGAAGAACTTTTCTTGCGAAGATCATCATTGATTGCCTTTAAAAACTCATGCTCTTGCTCACAGTTGAGCTTTTCAAAGCGTAACTTCTCATGAGTCTTTAAAAGTTCTTGATGATCTTCCAATATAGTTTCATGAGCCAAATTAAGAGTGTTTAGTTCTTTAGTTAGGCACTCAATCTTCTCCTTATCATTGTCATTCGTTTTATCTTGATTAGCATGATTAATTGGCATTTCATCATAGTATTCATCACTAGAGTTGTCAACAAGTAAATCATCATCACCTAACAAGTCCTCTTCATCACTATTGAAATCAACATACTAGGGTGTGATACCTTTGGGCCTTTATCCATGAAGCATCTTCCAATTCCTTCATTTGGTGATTCAAATATGTCATAGGAGTTGGTTGACACAAGTGCTAGACCGGCAACACCTTCATCTGAGTATATTCGGAGTCGGAGTGATAGCTTCTCTCGGAGTGATTGTCGGAGTCGGAGCCGGATACCCATTCACCAACATGAACTTGAATTCTTCATTTTGTGTAGCTCTTTGATGATTTGTCCTTCCTTTCGGAATCCTTGCTTCTCCGGGAGGTTCTTCGTTCATGATGATCATATCTACTCCTCCTCTCTCTTGGTGGTGATTCTTCTCTTCTACTTCTTCTTTTGGGTGAATCTTCTCTCCTTTTATAAGGAGCCGTACACTAATTGGAATAGTGTCCTGGTCTTCCACAATTGTAGCAATTACGTTCATGACTCGAAGATCTTTTGTCATTGTAGGACCTTGACTTGGAACTCCTTTCTTTGCTTCTACTCTTGTAGAACTTGTTGAAGTTTTTCACCATTAAGCTCAATTCCTCATTGAAGGTTTGTTTCTCACTTGATGATGTAGGAGCATCACATGAGGCTTTGTAAGCACCACTTGACTTGTTGTGAAGCTCCTCCTTATCCTTGAGTGACATCTCATGAGCAACAATTCTTCCAATGACTTCCGTTGGCTTGAGATCTTTGTAATTGGGCATCATTTGGATCAATGTGCACACGGTATCATATTTTCCATCCAAGGCTCGTAGGATCTTCTTGATGATGAATTTGTCAGTCATCTCTTCACTTCCTAAGTCGGCAATCTCATTTGTAATGAGAGCAAGCCTAGAGTACATTTCAACGACACCTTCACCATCCTTCATTTTGAACTTGTCAAGTTGACTTTGAAGCACATCCAATTTGGATTCCTTGAAGGAGTTGGTACCTTCGTGCATGTCAATCAAAGTATCCCAAATTTCCTTTGCATTCTCAAGGCGGCTGATTTTGTTGAATTCTTCGGGGCACAATCCGTCGAAGATGATATCACAAGCTTGAGCGTTGTATTGCAACATCTTCACCTCTTCCGCGGTAGCTTCATGGTTCGGTTCTCTCCCATCGGAGAATTCACCTTGCAAGCCAATACACACAATAGCCCAAACGGCGGGGTTATGTCCAAGAATATGCATTTTCATCTTATGCTTCCAACTAGCAAAATTAGTACCATCAAAGTAAGGACCTCTACGGTGGTAATTTCCCTCGCTAGACGCCATACTCTCCTAGGTTGTGAAACCAAGGCTATGATCACAAAAAGCTATGCAAATCAAGGCAAATGTAGACCAAAGCTCTGATACCAATTGTAGGATCGAAAGTATGTCTAGAGGGGGGTGATTAGACTACTTGATCAAATAAAATCTTAACTTTTCCCAATTTTAGTTCTTGTTAGATTTTAACAACTTAGCACAAGTCAAGCAATCTTAACACAATTCAAGCAAGCATGCAAAGAGTATATGAGCAGCGGAAAGTAAAGCATGCAACTTGCAAGAATGTAAAGGGAAGGGTTTGGAGAGTGAAAACGCAATAGGAGACACGGATGTTTTTGTCGTGGTTCCGATAGGTGGTGCTATCGTACATCCATGTTGATGGAGACTTCAACCCACGAAGGGTAACGGCTGCGCAAGTCCACGAAGGGCTCCACCCACGAAGGGTCCATGAAGAAGCAACCTTGTCTATCCCACCATGGCCATCGCCCACGAAGGACTTGCCTCACTAGGGTAGATCTTCATGAAGTAGGCGATCTCCTTGCCCTTACAAACTCCTTGGTTCACTCCACAATCTTGTTGGAGGATCCCAAGTGACACCTAACCAATCTAGGAGGCACCACTCTCCAAAAGGTAATAGATGGTGTGTTGATGATGAACTCCTTGCTCTTGTGCTTCAAATGATAGTCTCCCCAACACTCAACTCACTCTCATAGGATTGGATTTGGTGGAAAGATGATTTGAGTGGAAAGCAACTTGAGGAAGGCTAGATATCAAGATTCATATGGTTGGATTGGAATATCTTGGTCTCAACACGTGAGTAGGTGGCTCTCTCTCAGAAAATGGGTAATGGAAGTGTAGGCATGTTGTGATGGCTTCCCTCACGAATGAGGAGAGGGTGGAGGGGTATATATAGCCTCCACACAAAATCTAACCGTTACACACATTATACCAAACTCGTGGGACCGAATCAGAAAACTCGGTCGGACCGATTTAGTGCATATGTGACCGTTAGGCAATTTCGGTGGGACCGACATGTCATCTTGGTGGGACCGATATCATTAGGGTTAGGGCATAACATAATCTCGGTTGGACCGATTACTCAAACTCGGTTGGACCGACTTTGGTAATAAGCTAATAGAGAGTTGGTCAGGCAAACTCGGTGGGACCGATTCGCTCGTCCCGGTGGGAGCGAAGCGTTACGAAAGGGAAACAGAGAGTTTGCATTGCAGACTTGGTGGGACCGATCGCTCATCTCGGTTAGACCGAAACGTTACGAAGGGAAACAAAGAGTTTGCAACCCCATCTTGGTGAGACCGAGATCCCTATCAGTGAGACCAAAAAGACTAGGGTTTCTGGCAGTGGCTATGTCGAATGAACTCAGTGGCGCCAGATGAATCAAATCGGTGGAGCCGAGTTCGACTTTTGGTTTGGGAAATATGTGGATATGAGAAAGTGGTTGAGGGCTTTTTGGAGCATATCACTAAGAATTTTGAGCAAGCAAGCCATTAAGCAACACCTCATCCCCTTTTAATAGTATTGGCTTTTCTAGAGACTCAATGTGATTTTGGATCACTAAAATAGAAAATGTAGAGTCTTGGACTTTGAAGCTTGAGCCAATCTTTTGTCCTTAGCATTTTGAGGGGTCCACATTCCTTATCCATGCCATGACAATCATTGAACTTTCCTGAAATATTTATCTTGTAATGGCATTAGTTCAATGAGCTATATGTTGTTAATCATTACCAAAACCACCCAGGGAGAGTTGCACTTTCACCATGGAATATGAAGGGCATCACCGAGCCAAATACACACTCAGATAGCATCACAGGCACGTGCACTAGCCAACCTGTGAAGAGCCACAGGAACAACCAACAGACACACAGTAGCCAAGGTCGCACCATCCACGTGCACCACCGAATGGCAACATTAGTCGAAACCACATTGGGAGACCACATAAAGCACATCCCCAAATCCAAGCCGGGGGGCAGGGGAAGGGTAACACCAATGGAGACAACATGCCAGATTGAAGAAGCAGCCACCCACCGAGCCACGACACTCCTGGATGGGAGAAGCCACATCCATGGACGTCCTTTACAGAGCCATGATGCTTGCTAAACCGACAACGCAACGCCCGCCATGACTGAACACAAGACAAGAGAGGACTCCCCAACTGCCCATGGCTATGTAGGAGATATGCTGTAGAGGCACTAATAAAACTTGTTATTTATCTCCAAGTTCATAATTAATGTTCATATTCTATGCTATAACTGCAATGGTTCTCGATTTAGCTAACCACCGGGCTCGGAGGAAAACTCATGGCACAAGTGCAATAATAAACGGTAAAATAGTTTCCTAGTCTTGCCTCTAAGATTAGTTCAAGTGTTGCATTTTTTATCTTGATCATGGGCATGTAAATACCGAAAACTTTGAGGACACAATTTTAGGAGAACATTAGTGTTGAACCAACCCAATTGTTGGTATGCTATGAGATCCATTTGTCACAAGTTAATGGTTTGTAACATGGAGAAAGTTAACCGGTTGCATAATTCCTTAGACCATGAGAGTATCAAGTTCCTTCATACTTGCTTCATGAACTTTGGGGTTTGTCAAACATCATCCATAGCAGGGTGGCAATTACGGTAGTTTACGGGTTCATGGAAAAACATGACAAGGGACTAGATAGCTCAAGGCTAGGATTTGCTCCTCTGTCGACGCAGAGATATTCTTTGGGCCTTCTTGGTGCCACGGTATCCATCATAGTCTGGCCAGACACAAGATGATTTGATCACAGGGATGGCAAAACACGGGAACGAGAAAAGAGAACAAATCAGTAACGAGGAAAATGACATAGTGAACAAGTTGTTGATTTATGAAGATGCCATTATATCTCACGTTGGGTTTCTGTGACATGTCATGAAGCAATAGGAAAAACACATGGTAACTAAAGGTTCAGTCAAATATCCTTTGTGTGGGTATAGGGTTCAATATGGATGTCTGATACGTCTCCAACGTATCTATAGTTTTTGATTGTTCCATGCTATTATATTACCCGTTTTGGATGTTTATGGGCTTTACTTTACACATTTATATCATTTTTGGGACTAACCTACTAACTGGAGGCCCAACCCATATTGCTGTTTTTTTTTGCCTATTTCAGTATTTCGAAGAAAAGGAATATCAAACGAAGTCCAAATGGAATGAAACCTTCGGGAGCGTGATTTTTGGAACGAACGTGATCCAGAGGACTTGGAGTGCAAGTCAAGAAGCAGTTGAGGCGGTCGCGAGGGTGGAGGGCGCGCCCACCCCTATAGGGCGCGCCCCTATCTCGTGGGCCCCTCGAGCATCCACCGACCTACTTCTTCCTCCTATATATACCCACGTACCCCGAGAACATCCAGGGAGCCAACGAAAAACTATTTCCACCACCGTAACCTTTTGTATCCAAGAGATCCCATCTTGGAGCCTTCCCCGGCGCTCCGCCGGAGGGGGAATCGACCACGGAGGGCTTCTACATCAACACCATAGCCCCTCCGGTGAGTTGTGAGTAGTTTACCATAGACCTTCGGGTCCATAGTTATTAGCTAGATGACTTCTTCTCTCTTTTTGGATCTCAATACCATGTTCTCCTCGATCTTTTTGGAGATCTATTCGATGTAACTCTTTTTGCGGTGTGTTTGTCGAGATCCGATGAATTGTGGGTTTATGATCAAGTTTATCTATGAGAAATATTTGAATCTCCTCTGAATTCTTTTATGTATGATTGAGTTATCTTTGTAAGTCTCTTCGAATTATCAGTTTGGTTTGGCCTACTAGATTGATCTTTCTTGCAATGGGAGAAGTGCTTAGCTTTGGGTTCAATCTTGCGGTGTCCTTTCCCGGTGTGGCGAGGGGCAGCAAAACGCGTATGTATTGTTGCCATCGAGGATAAAAGATGGGGTTTATATCATATTGCATGAGTTTATCCCTCTACATCATGTCATCTTTCTTAATGCGTTACTTTGTTCTTTATGAACTTAATACTCTAGATGCATGCTGGATAGCGGTCGATGTGTGGAGTAATAGTAGTAGATGCAGGCAGAAGTCGGTCTACTTGTTGCGGACGTGATGCCTATATACATGATCATGCCTAGATAATCTCGTAATTATTCGCTTTTCTATCAATTGCTCAACCGTAATTTGTTCACCCATCGTAATACTTATGCTATCTTGAGAGAAGCCACTAGTGAAACCGATGGCCCCCGGGTCTATCTTTTATCATATAAGCTTTCAATCTACTTTTAATTGCATCTTTACTTTTCCAATCTATATTATAAAATAGCAAAAATATATTTATCTTATCATACTATCTCTATCAGGTCTCACTTTCGCAAGTGGCCGTGAAGGGATTGACAACCCCTTTATAACGTTGGTTGCGAGTTCTTTGTTTGTTTGTGTAGGTGCGTGGGACTTTTGAGGAGCCTCCTACTAGATTGATACCTTGGTTCTCAAAAACTGAGGGAAATACTTACGCTACTATTGCTGCATCACCCTTTCCTCTTCAAGGAAAACCTACGCAAGCTCAAGACGTAGCAAGAAGGATTTTTGGCGCTGTTGCCGGGGAGGTCTTCGCTCAAGTCAAGACATACCAAGTACCTATCACAAACTCATCTCCCTCGCATTTACATTATTTGCCATTTGCCTCTCATTTTCCTCGCCCCCACTTCACCCTTGCCGTTTTATTCGCCCTCTCTTTTCCAATCTCCTCTCTCTCTTTTGCTTGCCTTTTTCTGTTTGCTTGTGTGTGGGATTACTTGTCGCCATGGCGCAAGATAATACCAAATTGTGTGATTTCTCCAATACCAATAATAATAATTTCCTTAGTACTCGATTGCTCCTCTTAATGATGTTGAGTCTTGTGAAATCAATCTTGCTTTCTTGAATCTTGTTATGAAAGATCAATTCGCCGGCCTTCCTAGTGAAGATGCCGCTACCCATCTAAACAACTTTGTTGATTTGTGTGATATGCAAAAGAAGAAAGATATGGACAATGATTGTTAAATTGAAGTTATTTCCGTTTTCACTTAGAGATCGTGCTAAAGCTTGGTTTTCGTCTTTGCCTAAGAATAGTATTGATTCATGGAATAAGTGAAAAGATGCTTTTATCTCTAAATATTTTCCTCCCGCTAAGATCATCACTCTTAGGAACGATATTATGAATTTTAAACAACTTGATCATGAGCATGTTGCCCAATCTTGGGAAAGAATGAAATTGATGATTCGCAATTGCCCTACTCATGGTTTGAATTTATGGATGATCATACAAAGTTTTTATGCTGGATTGGATTTTGCTTCTAGAAATCTTTTAGATTCGGCCGCAGGAGGCACATTTATGGAAATCACTTTAGGAGATGCTACAAAACTCCTTGATAATTTTATGGCTAATTATTCTCAATGGCACACTAAAAGATCTGCTAGTAAAAAAGTGCATGCTATAGAAGAAATTAATGTTTTGAGTGGAAAGATGGATGAAATTATGAAATTGTTTGCTACTAAGAATACTCCTCTTGATCCCAATGATATGCCTTTGTCTACTTTAATTGAGAATAATAATGAATCTATGGATGTGAATTTTGTTGGTAGGAATAGTTTCGGTAACAATGCTTATAGAGGAAACTTTAATCCTAGACCGTTCCCTAGTAATTCCTCTAATAATTATGGAAATTCCTACAATAATTCTTATGGTAATTTTAATAAGATGCCCTCTGATTGTGAGAACAGTCTAAAAGAATTTATGATCTCTTAAAAGAATTTTAATGCCTTGCTTGAAGAAAAATTGCTCAAAGTTGATGATTTGGCTAGGAACATTGATAGACTTTCGCTTGATGTTGATTCTTTGAAACTTAGATCTACTTCTCCTAAGCATGATATCAATGAGTCTCTCAAAGCAATGAGAGTGTCCATTGATGAGTGCAAAGAAAGAACCGCTAGATTGCGTGCTAAGAAAGATTGCTTTATAAAAGCATGTTCTTCTAGCTTCAATGAAAATAATGATGAAGATCTTAAAGTTATTGATGTGTACCCTATTAGATCTTTGTTTTGCAATATGAATCTTAATAATGATGGGACTAAAGATGAGTCAACTTTAGTTAAAAGGCGTCCCAATAATTCGGAGTTTTTAGATCTTGGTGCTAAATTTGGTAAAAGTGGGATTGGAGAGGTCAAGACTTTAAATAGCATTGAACCCACTATCTTGGATTTCAAGGAATTTAATTATGATAATTGTTCTTTAGAAGGTTGTATTTCCTTGTTGCAATCCGTTGTGAATTCTCCTCATGCTTATAGTCAAAATAAAGCTTTTACCAAACATATTGTTGATGCATTAATGCAATCTTTTGATGAAAAACTTAATTTGGAAGTTTCTACACCTAGAAAATTTAATGATGAGTGGGAACCTACTATAAAGATTAAAATTAAAGATCATGAGTGTTATGCTTTATGTGATTTGGGTGCTAGTGTTTCCACGATTCCGAAAACTTTATGTGATATTCTAGGTTTCCATGATCTTGATGATTGCTCTTTAAATTTGCACCTTGCGGATTCCACCATTAAAAAGCCAATGGGAAGGATGAATGATGTTCTAATTGTTGCAAATAGAAATTTGGTGCCCGTGTATTTTATCGTTCTTGATATAGATTGCTATCTTTCTTGCCCTATTATCTTGGTAGACCTTTCCTTAGAACGATTGGTGTGATTATTGATATGAAGCAAGGGAATATTAGATTCCAATTTCCATTAAGGAAAGGCATGGAGCACTTTACAAGAAAGAAAGTTAAATTACCTTATGAATCTATCATGCGAGCTACTTATGAATTGAGTGCCAAAGATGGCACTACTTAGATCTATCCTCGCTTTTATGCCTAGCTAGGGGCGTTAAACGATAGCGCTAGTTGGGAGGCAACCCAATTTTATTTGTGTTTTCTGTTTTTGTTTCTGTTTAGTAATAAATTTTGCATCTACCTTCTGTTTATATGTGTTTTTATGTTTTAATTAGTGTTTGTGCCAAGTAGAAACTATAGGATAACCTATGGTGATAGTTAATTTGATTCTGCTGAAAAACAGAAACTTTGCACACACGAAATTAGTTTTTTTAAATCACAGAAACGTGCTTTTGCGTTGCTTATTTTTGATGTAGATCAATAGACAAATTTCCCAGGACTTCCTATTTTTGTAGGATTTTTAGAGTTCCATAAGTATTCGTGGGTTACAGATTGTACAGACTGTTCTGTTTTTGACAGATTCTGTTTTTCGTGTGTTGCTTGCTTATTTTGATGCATCTATGGCTAATATTAAGTGGTATGAACCATATAGAACTTGAAATACAGTAGGTTTAACACCAATATAAATAAAGAATGAGTTCATTACAGTACCTTATGTGGTGGTTTTGCTTTCTTTCACTAACGGAGCTTATGAGATTTCCTGTTGAGTTTTGTGTTGTGAAGTTTTCAAGTTTTGGGTAAAGATTTGATGGACTATGGAATAAGGAGTGGCAAGAGCCTAAGCTTGGGGATGCCCATGGCACCCCAAGATATTCAAGAATAGCCAAAAGCCTAAGCTTGGGGATGCCCCTGGAAGGCATCCCCTCTTTCGTCTTCGTTCATTGGTAACTTTACTTGGAGGTATATTTTTATTCGGCACATGATATGTGTTTTGCTTGGAGCGTCTTGTATGATATTAGTATTTGCTTTTTAGTTTTCCACAATCATCCTTGCTGTACACACCTTTTGGGAGAAGCCCACTCTATTGGTATTTATTAGAATACTCTATGTTTTTCACTTATATCTTTTGAGCTAGATAGTTTTGCTCTAGTGCTTCACTTGTATCTTTTAGAGCACGGTGGTGGCTTAATTTTGTAGAAATTGTTAGTCTCTCATGCTTCCCTTATATTATTTTGAGAGTCTCTTAGAACAGGATGGTATTTGCTATGGTTATAAAATTGGTCCTAGAATGGTAGGCATCCAAGTTGGGTATAATAAAAACTATCATAGGAAGTGAATTGGATGCTATGATCAATTTGATACTTGATAATTGTTTTGAGATATGGAGGTAGTGATATTAAAGTCATGCTAGTTGGGTGATTATGAATTTAAAGAATGCTTGTGTTGAAGTTATCAAGTCCCGTAGCATGCACATATGGTAAAAGTTGTGTAACAAATTTATTGCATAGGGTGCTCTTTTGATTGCCTTCCCTTGAGTGGAGGTCAGGGGCGCGCGATGGTTAACTCCTACCAACCTCCCCCCTAGGAGAATGCATAGTAGTACTTTGCTTCGAGGGCTAATAAAACTTTTGCAATAAGTATATGAGTTCTTTATGACTAATGTGAGTCCATGGATTATACGCACTTTTACCTTTCCATCATTGCTAGCCTCTTCGGTACCGTGCATTGCCCTTTCTCACCTTGAGAGTTGGTTCAAACTTCGCCGGTGCATCCAAACCCCGTGATAAGATACACTCTATCACACATAAACCTCATTATATCTTCCTCAAAACAGCCACCATACCTACCTATTATGGCATTTCCATAGCCATTCCTAGATATATTGCCACGCAACTTTCCACCGTTCTGTTTATCATCATGACACGCATTACTGTTGTCATATTGCCATTGCATGATCATGTAGTTGACATCGTATTTGTGGCAAAGCCACCATGCATAATTTTTCATACATGTCACTCTTGATTCATTGCCTATCCCGGTACACCACCGGAGGCATTCATATAGAGTCATATCTTGTTCTAGTTTTGAGTTGTAATTCATAAGTTGTAAATCAATAGAAGTGTGATGATCATCATTATTAGAGCATTGTCCCCAAATTAAAAGAAAGGCCAAAAGAGAAAAAAAGAAAGGCCAAAGAAAAAAAGAAAAGAAAAAAGAAGAAGGAAAGGCCAAAAAATAAAAAAATAAAATAAATAACAAGGGGGCAATGTTACTATCTCTTTTTCCACACTTGTGCTTCAAAGTAGCACCATGTTTTTCATGTAGTGAGTCCCGTATGTTGTCACTTTCATATACTAGTGGGAATTTTTCATTATAGAACTTGGCTTGTATATTCCTACGATGGGCTTCCTCAAAATGCCCCAGGTCTTCGTGAGCAAGCAAGTTGGATGCACACCCACTTAGTTTCTTTTGTTGAGCTTTCATACCTTTATAGCTCTAGTGCATCTGTTGCATGGCAATCCATACTCCTCATGTTGACATCAATTGATGGGCATCTCCATAGCCCGTTGATTAGCCTCGTCAATGTGAGACTTTCTTGTTTTTGTCTTCTCCACACAACGTCCATCATCATATTCTATTCCACCCATAGTGCTGTTGGAAATATGCCCTAGAGGCAATAATAAAAGGATTATTATTATATTTCCTTGTTCATGATAATTGTCTTTATTCATGCTATAACTGTATTATCCGGAAATCGTAATACACGTGTGAATACATAGACCATAATATGTCCCTAGTAAGCCTCTAGTTGACTAGCTCGTTGATCAACAGATAGTTATGGTTTCCTGGCTATGGACATTGGATGTCGTTGATAACGGGATCACATCATTAGGAGAATGATGTGATCGACAAGACCCAATCCTAAGCATAACACAAGATCGTGTAGTTCGTTTGCTAGAGCTTTTCCAATGTCAATTATCTTTTCCTTAGACCATGAGATCGTGTAACTCCCGAATACCGTAGGAGTGCTTTGGGTGTACCAAGCGTCCTGGCGTAATCGGGTGACTATAAAGGTGCACTACGGTATCTCTCGAAAGTGTCATTGGGTTGACACGTGTCGAGGCTGGGATTTGTCACTCCGTATGACGGAGAGGTATCTCTGGGCCCACTCGGTAATGCATCATCATAATGAGCTCAAAGTGACCAAGTGTTTGGTCATGGGATCATGCATTACTGATGAGTAAAGTGACTTGCGATAACGAGACTGAACGAGGTATTGGGATACCGACGATCGAGTCTCGGGCAAGTAACGTACCAAATGACAAAGGGAATTGAATACGGGGTTGTTTGAATCCTCGACATCGTGGTTCATCCGATGAGATCATCGAGGAGCATGTGGGAGCCAACATGGGTATCCAGATCCGCTGTTGGTTATTGCCGAGAGCCGTCTCGGTCATGTCTACGTGTCTCCCAAACACTGTAGGGTCTACACACTTAAGGTTCGGTGGCGCTTAGGGTTGTATGAATATGAGTATGCAGCAAACCGAATATTGTTGAGTCCGGATGAGATCCCGGACGTCACGAGGAGTTTGGAATGGTCGAGGTAAAGAATTATATATAGGAAGTGTTGTTTGACCATCGGAAAGTTTGGGGTCACCGTATTGTCTGGGACCACGGAAGTGTCGAGGTCCACCGGATGGGGCCACCCATCCGGAGGGCCCATGGGCTGAAGTGGGGAGGAACCAGCCCATAGTGGGCTGGTGCGCCTAGGCTCACCTCGCCTAGGGTTGAAACCCTAGGGTGGGGGGGGGGGGCGCCCCACTTGCCTTGGGGGGCACTCCACCCCCTGCCCCCCCTCCTGGGAGATCAGATCTCCAGGGGCCGGCGCCCCCCCTGTGGGCCTATATAAAGGGAGGGGAGGGAGGGGCAGCCGCACCCTGAAGTCCTGGTGCCTCCCTCCCCCCGCTACACCTCTTCCTCCTCCCACAGTTGCTTGGCGAAGCCTGGGAGTTCTCTGCTGCATCCACCACCACGCCGTCGTCTTCTTTGGATCATCATCAACCTCTCCTTCCCCTTGCTGGATCAAGGCGGAGGAGGCGTCACGCATGAACCGTCACGTGTGTTGAGCAGCGGAGGTGCCGTCCGTTCGGCGCTAGGATCTCCGGTGATAGGATCACGGCGAGCGACTACCTCAACCCCGTTCTTTTGAGCGCTTCGCTCGCGATCTACAAAGTGGTATGTAGATGCATCTCTTTTCAATCGTTGCTTAGATGAACTCATAGATGGATCTTGGTGAAACCGTAGGAAAAATTTTAATTTTACGCAGCGTTCCCCAACGGTGGCATCATGAGCTAGGTCTATCGTAGTTCTCTATTGCACGAGTAGAACACAATTTTGTTGTGGGCGTAGATCTTGTCAACTTGCTTGCCGCTACTAGTCTTATCTTGCTTCAGCGGTATTGTGGGATGAAGCAGCCGGACCAACCTTACACGTGCGCTTCGTGAGACCGGTTCCACCGGTGACATGCACTAGTTGCATAAGGTGGTGGCGGGTGTTTGTCTCTCCTACTTTAGTTGGGCGGATTCGATGAAAAGGGTCCTTATGAAGGGTAAATAGAAGTTGACAAAATCACGTTGTGGCTTTAACGTAGGTAAGAAAACGTTCTTGCTAGATCACCTATAGAAGCCACGTAAAACTTGCAACAACAATTAGAGGACGTCTAACTTGTTTTTGGAGCAAGGGTCTTGTGATTTGATATGGCCAAAGTTGTGATGAATGATGAATGATATATTGTGATGTATGAGATCATGTTCTTGTAATAGGAATCACGACTTGCATGTCGATGAGTATGACAACCGGCAGGAGCCATAGGAGTTGTCTTTATTTTTGTATGACCTGCGTGTCATTGAAGAACGCCATGTAAATTACTTTACTATATTGCTAAACGCGTTAGCCATAGAAGTAGAAGTAGTTGTTGGTGTGACAACTTCATGAAGACACGATGATGGAG
The DNA here is from genome assembly GCA_021437245.1 of Aegilops speltoides. Lineage (NCBI taxonomy): Eukaryota > Viridiplantae > Streptophyta > Magnoliopsida > Poales > Poaceae > Aegilops > Aegilops speltoides. The sequence continues at coordinate 274,616,553 of CM038141.1, forward strand.
ATCATGATGATGGAGATCATGGTGTCATGCCGGTGACGAAGATGATCATGGAGCCCCGAAGATGGAGATCAAAGGAGCTATATGATATTGGCCATATCATGTCACTACTATATAATTGCATGAGATGTTTATTATTTTTATGCATCTTGTTTACTTAGAACGACGGTAGTAAATAAGATGATCCCTTACAACAATTTCAAGAAGTGTTCTCCCCTAACTGTGCACCGTTGCTAAAGTTCATCGTTTCAAAGCACCACGTGATGATCGGGTGTGATAGATTCTTACGTTCACATACAACGGGTATAAGACAGTTTTACACATGCAAAACACTTAGAGTTAACTTGACGAGCCTAGCATGTACAGACATGGCCTCGGAACGCAGAGACCGAAAGGTCGAACACGAGTCGTATGGAAGATACGATCAACATGGAGATGTTCACCGATGATGACTAGTCCGTCTCACGTGATGATCGGACACGGCCTAGTCGACTCGGATCATGTAACACTTAGATGACAAGATGTAACGCCCCGGATACAACTTTCCATATTCGTAACTCCAACTCTTGCCTTTTCCGGAGATGCGATATGATATTTCCTTTGTGGTTGGGTTTTGTCTTTTGTTTTGCATGTTGTTCATGTCATGCATTTCATCATCGCATCATTTGCATTGCATGAGCACTCGTTGCTGACATTGTTTTTTAAAACTTGCATTCGTTCGTAGTTGCCGCTTCACCCTCGCCTCCGTTGTCGTTTCTCAGACCAACCGTTCTTTTGTTGTCCGACCGTTTGGCCCTTTCTGCACAGTGCACTGAGCCCCTAGCACGCGTCCGAAAGTTGTCACGAACCCGACCCGGGCTGTCGTCACCGTCGTGTCCGGATCATCCCCAAACGTCTTCAAAATATCACCATTTTATTATTTGGACTCCCCAACCTATTTATCTCGACCGTTTGATTTTAATCGGAGGGTCCGATTAGCCCTTGTCATAAATCCTTGCTATATATTCGGTCTAACCCTAGTTTTAGGACCTGTCCCATCCATTCCATCCATGACACCGCCATCTCCCTCGGGATCTCACCCGAGCCAACCAGCGCCTCCTCCGATCTACCAACCGCAGCCAGCCGAGTTATATCCCGATTGGATCGAGGCCCTTCCTCCTCCTCGCGCCCTCTCTCCTTCTTCTCCTTCCTCTGTTTTCTTTCTCTCAATCCTCTCTCTCTTTTCTGTTGCCATGGACAGGAGCTCGTCTCCGCGTTGATCTGCCTCCAGCGCGCTGCCGTCCAGGAGCTCGAGCTCCCAGCCGAGGAGACCGCGTCCCAACTTGCTGTCGCGCCCCTGCTTCGCCCCACGGTCTCCTCCTCGTTGCCTTGGAGCCCGAGCCGCCACCACCCGTCCGGCGCCCGAAATCCCTCACCTGCTCCAGCATGCACACCGCCGCCTTCGATCCGGATCGGGAGAGCCCCGATCCCCTCACTCGTGTTCCAGCCGTCTCCGCCGCCTGGTCTCCCGCTTGCGACCACCGCTGCCATGGTGAGCCCCGACCTCACCGTCCTTCTTCTCCCTGCCTACCGAGCTCATCGCTCTCTCCCTCCCATTCTGCAGGATGCCATGGTGCCGCCAGAGTTCGCCGCTGATGCCAGGAACGGAGAGTCAGCTCCAGATCCGGCCACTGGAGCTCGGCCTCAGCCTCCTCCTTGCCTCCTCGACCCCTAGCGACCCGCCTTGCCAAGCCGTCGCCTGTGTCCTCTGCTTCGGGATGGCGCCCGCTTCGCCGCTTCTCGCGTTGACCGCCTCCGGATCGACAACGCAGCAGCGCCTAGGCCCGGCTCGCCCTCCATCTCCCAGCGGCCGGGCCCAGCCAGCCTCCTCCACCAATGGGCGAAGCCCATGGGTGAAACAAACCCCAGCGCCTCCTTTCCCTTCTGTTGGGCTATCAGATTCGGCCCATGTCATATTTTTTCCCGTTCTGTGAATTTGCTCAATTATCCAGAGTCTGCAGTTTTACAGATTAGACCCTAAACTTCATGCATATTATAACTCATGAATGGTGCATCGGATTAAAATGATTTAATCATGTAAAATGCTTAGATTTTTGTGTAGATTAATATTATGCCACTTTCATCCATGTTTAAAATGTTTAAAATGATGTTTGATTAAATTTGCTCCTATGTCATGCTAAAATGGTTTAATTCATAACTAAATAACCGTAACTCCGATTTTAATAAACTTCATATGTAAATGGGGTGGAAAAATGCCTAGTTTAATATGGTCCACTTTATTTTCCTGTTTAACAACATTAAAATATGTTTTAGGGCAGAACAGTACCAAATCAAAAATATAGACATGAGGATTTTCCAGAATTGTTGTTTGTTGTTTCCGGCCTCATTTAAACTTGCCTAGATAGGTAGTTTTGTCATGCTTCACCTCTTGCCATATTAATCAACATTTAATTTTGTTGGGGTACATAAACGAGATCGAACTAAATTAACTTGTCGTGGTGTTTCGTCAATATGCAACTCGTTGCATATTGAGCTCCACTTAATGTGTAGGATTGGTTGTGCACTTTGCCATGTTATGCATATATAAACCGGACATGCATCATACTTGATTGTGCATCATGCCATGTTTATGCTTGTGCATTTACCATGTTATTTGTTTCTTTTCGGTGTTGCTTCTTAGTTCCGGTAATGTTGCGATTGTGAGGATTCATTCGACTATGCCCGTTCGTCTTCTTCGTGGACTCGTTTCTTCTTCCTTGCGGGATTTCAGGCAAGATGATCATACCCTCGAAATCACTACTATCTTTGCTATGCTAGTTTGCTCGCTCTTTTGCTATGCCAATGCTACGATGCCTACCATTTGCTTGTCAGCCTCCCAAATTGCCATGTCAAACCTCTAACCTTTGACACCATTCCTAGCAAACCGTTGTTTCGCTATGTTACCGCTTTGCTCAGCCCCTCTTATAGCGTTGTTAGTTGCAGGTGAAGATGAAGTTTGTTCCTTGTTGGAACATGGAGATGTTGTTCCTTGTTGGAACATGTTTACTTGTTGGGATATCACAATATCTCTTATTTAATTAAGGCATCTATATACTTGGTAAAGGGTGGAAGGCTCGGCCTTATGCCTGGTGTTTTGTTCCACTCTTGCCACCCTAGTTTCCGTCATACCGGTGTTATGTTCCCGGATTTTGCATTCCTAACGCGGTCGGGTGATTTATGGGACCCCCCTGACAGTTCGCTTTGAATAAAACTTGTCCAGCAAGGCCCAACCTTGGTTTTACCATTTGCCGCACCTAGCCCTTTTTTCCCTTGGGTTTCCGGAGCCCGAGGGTCATCTTTATTTTACCCCCCCGGGCCAGTGCTCCTTCGAGTGTTGGTCCAACCTGAGCGATGTCCGGCGCCCCCTGGGCAACTAGGGTCTATGCCAACCCAACGTCTGGCTCATCCGGTGTGCCCTGAGAACGAGATATGTGCAGCTCCTATCGGGATTTCTCGGCACATCAGGTGGCTTTGCTGGTCTTGTTTTACCATTGTCGAAATGTCTTGTAAACCGGGATTCCGAGACTGATCGGGTCTTCCTGGGAGAAGGTCTATTCCTTCGTTGATCGCGAGAGCTTGTCATGGGCTAAGTTGGGACACCCCTGCAGGGTTATAAACTTTCGAGAGCCGTGCCCGCGGTTATGTGGCAGATGGGAATTTGTTAATGTCCGGTTGTAGAAAACCCGAAGTTGACCTTAATTAAAATACATCAACCGCGTGTGTAACCGTGATGGTCTCTTCTCGTGAGTCCGGAAGTGAACACGATGTTGGAGTTATGTTTGGCGTAAGTAGTTTGGGATCACTTTTTGATTGCTACTAGCTTCACGACCGTGCCTTGCTTCTCTTCTCGCTCTCTTTTGCGATTGTAGCCACCATATATGCTAGTCGCTTGCTGCAGCTCCACCTCATTACTCCATCCTTCCTATAAGCTTAAATAGTCTTGATCTCATGGTGCGAGATTCTTTGAATCCCGTGGCTCGAGATACTTCAAAACCAGTTTGCGGTGCCTATGTTACGGCGGTGGCGCAACCAAACTCAAGGAGGAGCTCGATGAAGATCTTGCCCTTTGTGTTGTTTCGTTCTAGTTGATCGATAGTGGAGCCCGGTTGGGGTCGATCGGGGACCTTTATGCATTTGGGGTTCTTCTTTTATTTTGGTTCCATAGTCGGACCTTGATTGTATCTGGATGATGTAATGCTTTATTCATGTAATTGTGTGAAGTGGCGATTGTAAGCCAACTATGTATCTTTTTCCCTTATGTATTACATGGGTTGTGTGAAGATTACCTCACTCGCGACATTGCTTTCAATGCGGTTATGCCTCTAAGTCGTGCTTTGAGACGTGGGAGATATAGCCGCATCGAGGGCGTTACAAGTTGGTAATCAGAGCCTTCCCCGACCTTAGGAGCCCCACTGCTTGATCGTTTTTAGCGGCCGAGTTGTGTCTAGAAAAATATTTTGAGTCATTTAGGATTATATATATCGGAGAGTTAGGAATTCTTTTTACTCCCCAGTCTCTTCATCGCTCTGGTAAGGCATCCTGACGTAGAGTTTTGACTCTTCTCTTCTCAAATTTCACTAAAAAAATTTAGGATCACGCGGGTATCTTGGAGTCGTTCCGATGGTTTTATGATGAGAACATTGTCTTGGTGCCTCCTGTCAGGGGTTTAGTGGAAGTGTCCCGGGGAGTTGAGCTCTGAGGTGTTGTCGTCATAATTTTATCGTTTTAGTTCTGGAATACCTGAGTTTAGTACGCCGACATCGAAAATCTCTTTTATCCAGTTCGTTGGTGAGATAACCCCGCTAACCCAGTACTGAGGTGAGTACGGGAGTATTGCCATGACTTGTATAACGGATGCTTTTCGAAGGTTGAGGTAGACGATTTCCGAAGGTTTCTTGGTTATGTGTTGAAGGATGGATACAGCTGGATGTAGGATTTGTTAGTTTGGGTGAGATATATTGCTTCCCCTGTATCCCCAACACCTGATTGCATAACCGGAAAATTTCGGGAGTTTCATAGGTGGGAATTCTAGTAGCTCCTAGGTTATCTTTCCGACGGATGTATGATATGAAATTGGGGTTCGACGTATAGTGGTCCGCCTATTCACGGTTGGTTTCTGATGGTCTCGTTGTGTCTTAAAGAGTCCTTGGCTATGCCGACTCGGGGGCGCTTCAGTATGTCATGTGCCTTGCCTTGTACATGATGGTCTTGTCTGATCGAGCCGTGTAGGCCCCACCACGAAAACTTCGGACGAAATCTCTATCATATGTTTGTTCCGCTTATTCTACAAGCCAGTCCTTTGTTTTTGTTTTGAGTTGTGGTATTGAGTTGCTTCAATGTCAAGTGTTGATTCCATACCTTTCCGAAATGGTGTTCTCATACTTCGATGTGAATACCAATCCTTCTCGACAATCGAGATTGTCATGTCAATCCTTTTCAACCGGCGTGTTTCTCTTCAAGTGGATCCGATCACTTCAACATCAGCAAGACCAATTATCATTTCTTCTCAACAGTGTTTGTTTCATCCGTCTCCAAGTTGCCTTTGTTTTTTTCCGCCCACCCACCCTTTTTCCTCAAGGACTAAGATTTCTTTACCAAGTATCCTTTTATTTTTGTGAAGTTTCTCCATTCTTTTCCGTCAATGTTCTTACCCGGTGGTTCTCAAGAAGATGTTCTACTAGTTCGTCATTCCTCATTCCTTTCTCTTCTCCGGTGGATTCAAGTCAAGTTTTGTTGATCATACCTTTTTCCTCATTTCAATGTCTTCTCATACCGGTGCACCTCATTATCATTCTACTTCTCGCTATTTGTTATTCCGGAGTGCTCAAGATATCTTGAAGATTCTTGTTTCCACTCTGCATTCGTTCAAGCTCTTTTGAGATTGGTATCTCATTCAAGTCATTTAATTCAACCGGTGCAACATCTCTTTTAAATCTTTTCAACGGTGTTCTTTTGAGTGGGCCCTAACCCACATGTCTTTTCCCAGGATCTTACCTGACTCTTCTATTTTCCCAGAGCTATCCTAAATTCTTCTCCAAGTTTGACGTAAGAATGAGTTATCATCAGTCAAATGCTTTTCTCCAAGATCTTTCAAATTCTTTTCATAGTTGGCTCAACCTCTTCGCTTTTGATTCTTCCGGTGTGCCTCAATAATTCTTGGTGGTGTTTCTCGTTGTCATTCTCATCATTTGAAGACCGAAGAAGAGTTTCTCTTTAATCTTGCTCTATTCTCTTCAAGAATCATGGTGCTAGCTTGTTGCCATCCTCTCATAATTGTTTTCGATTGTGAGAATCTTTTTCACCCATCAGGAGATATTCAAGAGTCTTCTCAGTTTGTCATCCGGAGTCCATCAATTCAGGTTTATTCATTCTCTGCTGTCAGTTATCATTCTCCTATCTTGCCGGTGCATCAATCAAATATCCTCTAATCAGTTCTTGATCTCTTTGTTCTCATGTATCTAGTTTGTCTCAAGCACCTTTGTTCATTTACTAATTCTTACCGGTGATGCACCCCTACTTCGATCATTTTCAATTCTTACGGTGGTTCTTTCAAGATCTCTCTTCCTTGTTCATCATATCAATTCATTTGTTGTTCCAATCCTACCGGTGGTTGTTGAAGACCTTTTTTCAAGTTGGCGCTATATCTCTCTTTAATCCATTCTACGAGAATAAGTAGTATGCCAAATCCGTTGCTTGTCATCAATTTAAATTGGTGAAGGATACGCATAACATAATTCTTGTTCTTGTTTCATCCAAGTGATTAATTCTTTTTTTTCGGAGTTTGTTCATGATGAATAAATTCTCGGTTTCAGTTGTTTCATCTTTTCTTTTCCCGGAGTTCCAAGCTCTCATCACCACTAAGATCCATCTAAATCATTGCAAGGATTCACCTTGTGTTTTTAATTTCTCTTTCTTTTCATTCCTTTTGTTTACCGGAGTTCTTCATGGAGGTTCTACATGATGGTTCATCAAGAATTTAATTCCCTTCTCAAAGTTTTCATCGAGATTCTTTCCTAAGGAGCTCAAGCTTTCTTCATATGGTAATCCGGAGTGCAATTCTTTCTACCATATTTTGGAGGTGGTATTATGTCATTCTTGATAATTTGAGTTCATGTTTCATGATGCACATGTTGTCAAGAATGAGGTATTTTAAATCCACCAATCTCTTCATTGGAGTTATCTTGGTATAGATTTCACCTAAAGCCTTCACTAAGGAATGTTGCTATTTGTGGTGCTTATCAATGATCCAAGTTTTCTCCTATCCTCTCAGCGAAAGCAATTTTCATCTCTTCGTTGATCTCAAGCAAGCAATTGTTTCCATCAATGGCCGGTTGTCACCTCATCATTTTGAGATGTTTTCCATAAGCCCACAACAAGCTTGTGCTTTTCATTATTGATTTTGCAACAACTCAGTTCAATTCTTCTTTGCAAGGATGCTTTCTAAGCTCATTTGTGGCAGAAGTTGGCATTTTCTTCTCCATTCTGTTATTCCAATGATTAATCTTCTATTCTTCCGAAGGCATTATGATGCTGCACTTTTCACTCATCATCTCGAATTGTGAGGATCATATTCTTTTCGTGGTTATCCATTTAACTGGAGTGTTGTGTTCTCATTCAAGTTCTTTCATCTTATCAAGTTTTGTCTCTCTATTCAACCTTAGTGCTGTCTGAAATCCTTCTTACCCATTGTTCCATTCTTTCAATAGTTCTGGAGGCAGTGTGTTGTTGATTTCATCAAGTATACTCTCATCTTGTCAAGTTCATGTTCAATTCCTTCCATGTTCAACCGGAGTGCTGCCCGAATTCTTCCCCTCTCATCTTGTTTTAACCGGAGTGGTTTCGAATTCTATCTTGTCCATTAAACTGTTGGTTCGTGCCTTTGCAATCTTCAAGTTCCCATAATGTTCCTTGTTCCTTTTTTCTAACGGATTGTTTGCAATCTCGTTCATCTCTGTTGTACTCTTTCTTTTAAATTGCTCAACCTCTCAAGGTTCGTGGTTTCACTTGTTCGTCAAAGAAGCAACTTAGTTTTACCTCTTCTCCTCCTCTTCTGTTTCTCTCCGGTGCCATCCTAGATCTCGGGACGAGATCCTCTCGTAGTGGTGGAGTGTTGTAACGCCCCGGATACAACTTTCCATATTCGTAACTCCAACTCTTGCCTTTTCCGGAGATGCGATATGATATTTCCTTTGTGGTTGGGTTTTGTCTTTTGTTTTGCATGTTGTTCATGTCATGCATTTCATCATCGCATCATTTGCATTGCATCAGCACTCGTTGCTGACATTGTTTTTTAAAACTTGCATCCGTTCGTAGTTGCCGCTTCACCCTCGCCTCCGTTGTCGTTTCTCAGACCAACCGTTCTTTTGTTGTCCGACCGTTTGGCCCTTTCTGCACAGTGCAGTGAGCCCCTAGCGCGCGTCCGAAAGTTGTCACGAACCCGACCCGGGCTGTCGTCACCGTCGTGTCCGGATCATCCCCAAACGTCTTCAAAATATGACCATTTTATTATTTGGACTCCCCAACCTATTTATCTCGACCGTTTGATTTTAATCGGAGGGTCCGATTAGCCCTTGTCATAAATCCTTGCTATATATTCGGTCTAACCCTAGTTTTTAGGACCCTGTCCCATCCATTCCATCCGCAGCGCCGCCATCTCCCTCGGGATCTCACCCGAGCCAACCAGCGCCTCCTCCGATCTACCAACCCGCAGCCAGCCAGAGTTATATCCCGATTGGATCGAGGCCCTTCCTCCTCCCTCGCGCCCCTCTCTCCCTTCTTCTCCTTCCTCTGTTTTCTTTCTCTCAATCCTCTCTCTCTTTTCTGTTGCCATGGACAGGAGCTCGTCTCCGCGTTGATCTGCCTCCAGCGCGCTGCCGTCCAGGAGCTCGAGCTCCCAGCCGAGGAGACCGCGTCCCAACTTGCTGTCGCGCCCCTGCTTTGCCCCACGGTCTCCTCCTCGTTGCCTTGGAGCCCGAGCCGCCACCACCCGTCCGGCGCCCGAAATCCCTCACCTGCTCCAGCATGCACACCGCCGCCTTCGATCCGGATCGGGAGAGCCCCGATCCCCTCACTCGCGTTCCAGCCGTCTCCGCCGCCTGGTCTCCCGCTTGCGACCACCGCTGCCATGGTGAGCCCCGACCTGACCGTCCTTCTTCTCCCTGCCTACCGAGCTCATCGCTCTCTCCCTCCCATTCTGCAGGATGCCATGGTGCCGCCAGAGTTCGCCGCTGACGCCAGGAACGGAGAGTCAGCTCCAGATCCGGCCACTAGAGCTCGGCCTCAGCCTCCTCCTTGCCTCCTCGACCCCTAGCGACCCGCCTTGCCAAGCCGCCGCCTGTGTCCTCTGCTTCCAGGATGAGGCACCCGCTCGCCCGCTTCTCGCGTTGACCGCCTCCGGATCGACAACCGCAGCCAGCGCCTAGGCCCAGCTCGCCCTCCATCTCCCCCGCGGCCAGGCCCAGCCAGCCTCCTCCACCAATGGGCCGAAGCCCATGGGTGAGCAAACCCCCAGCGCCTCCTTTCCCTTCTGTTGGGCTATCAGATTCGGCCCATGTCATATTTTTTCCCATTCTGTGGATTTGCTCAATTATCCAGAGTCTGCAGTTTTACAGATTAGACCCTAAACTTCATGCATATTATAACTCTTTAAAATGATTTAATCATGTAAAATGCTTAGATTTTTGTGTAGATTAATATTATGCCACTTTCATCCATGTTTAAAATGTTTAAAATGATGTTTGATTAAATTTGCTCCTATGTCATGCTAAAATGGTTTAATTCATAACTAAATAACCGTAACTCCGATTTTAATAAACTTCATATGTAAATGGGGTGGAAAAATGCCTAGTTTAATATGGTCCACTTTATTTTCCTGTTTAACAACATTAAAATATGTTTTAGGGCAGAACAGTACCAAATCGAAAATATAGACATGAGGATTTTCCGGAATTGTTGTTCGTTGTTTCCGGCCTCATTTAAACTTGCCTAGATAGGTAGTTTTGTCATGCTTCACCTCTTGCCATGTTAATCAACATTTAATTTTGTTGGGTTACATAAACGAGATCGAACTAAATTAACTTGTCGTGGTGTTTCGTCAATATGCAACTCGTTGCATATTGAGCTCCACTTAATGTGTAGGATTGGTTGTGCACTTTGCCATGTTATGCATATATAAACCGGACATGCGTCATACTTGATTGTGCATCATGCCATGTTTATGCTTGTGCATTTACCATGTTATTTGTTTCTTTCCGGTGTTGCTTCTTAGTTCCGGTAATGTTGCGATTGTGAGGATTCATTCGACTATGCCCGTTCGTCTTCTTCGTGGACTCGTTTCTTCTTCCTTGCGGGATTTCAGGCAAGATGATCATACCCTCGAAATCACTACTATCTTTGCTATGCTAGTTTGCTCGCTCTTTTGCTATGCCAATGCTACGATGCCTACCATTTGCTTGTCAGCCTCCCAAATTGCCATGTCAAACCTCTAACCTTTGACACCATTCCTAGCAAACCGTTGTTTCGCTATGTTATCGCTTTGCTCAGCCCCTCTTATAGCGTTGTTAGTTGCAGGTGAAGATGAAGTTTGTTCCTTGTTGGAACATGGAGATGTTGTTCCTTGTTGGAACATGTTTACTTGTTGGGATATCACAATATCTCTTATTTAATTAATGCATCTATATACTTGGTAAAGGGTGGAAGGCTCGGCCTTATGCAGTGTTTTGTTCCACTCTTGCCGCCCTAGTTTACATCATACCGGTGTTATGTTCCCGGATTTTGCGTTCCTAACGCGGTCGGGTGATTTATGGGACCCCCCTGACAGTTCGCTTTGAATAAAACTTGTCCAGCAAGGCCCAACCTTGGTTTTACCATTTGCCTCACCTAGCCCTTTTTTTCTGGGTTTCCGGAGCCCGAGGGTCTTCTTTATTTTACCTCCCCGGGCCAGTGCTCCTTCGAGTGTTGGTCCAACCTGAGCGATGTCCGGCGCCCCCTGGGCAACTAGGGTCTATGCCAACCCGACGTCTGGCTCATCCGGTGTGCCCTGAGATCGAGATATGTGCAGCTCCTATCGGGATTTGTCGGCACATCGGGCGGCTTTGCTGGTCTTGTTTTACCATTGTCGAAATGTCTTGTAAACCGGGATTCCGAGACTGATCAGGTCTTCCTGGGAGAAGGTCTATTCCTTCGTTGATCGCGAGAGCTTGTCATGGGCTAAGTTGGGACACCCCTACAGGGTTATAAACTTTCGAGAGCCGTGCCCGCGGTTATGTGGCAGATGGGAATTTGTTAATGTCCGGTTGTAGAAAACCCGAAGTTGACCTTAATTAAAATACATCAACCGCGTGTGTAACCGTGATGGTCTCTTCTCGGCGGAGTCCGGGAAGTGAACACGGTGTTGGAGTTATGTTTGACGTAAGTAGTTTCAGGATCACTTCTTGATCGCTACTAGCTTCACGACCGTGCCTTGCTTCTCTTCTCGCTCTCTTTTGCGATTGTAGCCACCATATATGCTAGTCGCTTGCTGCAGCTCCACCTCATTACTCCATCCTTCCTATAAGCTTAAATAGTCTTGATCTCGCAGGGTGCGAGATTGCTGAGTCCCCGTGGCTCACAGATACTTCCAAAACCAGTTTGCGGTGCCTATGTTACCCGGCGGTGGCGCAACCAAGCTCAAGGAGGAGCTCGATGAAGATCTTGCCCTTTGTGTTGTTTCGTTCTAGTTGATCAATAGTGGAGCCCGGTTGGGGTCGATCGGGGACCTTTATCGCATTTGGGGTTCTTCTTTTATTTTGGTTCCGTAGTCGGACCTTGATTGTATCTGGATGATGTAATGCTTTATTCATGTAATTGTGTGAAGTGGCGATTGTAAGCCAACTATGTATCTTTTTCCCTTATGTATTACATGGGTTGTGTGAGGATTACCTCACTTGCGACATTGCTTTCAATGCGGTTATGCCTCTAAGTCGTGCTTCGACACGTGGGAGATATAGCCGCATCGAGGGCGTTACACTAGAGGGATGTCTAATCTGAGTGGGAGTTCATTATAATAATTTGATTAGATGAACTTAATTATCATGAACTTAGTCTAAAATCTTTGCAAATATGTCTTGTTGATCAAATGGCCGCCGCTCATGTCAACATGAACTTCAAGCGTTCCTAGAAAACCAAGCTGAAAGATGATGGCAGCAACTATCTGATTGGGTCCGGAACACGAGATCATCCTCATAGCTGCCAGAGACAATATGTCCTAGAAGGACCGCTAGGTGATGCACCGTCGAGAGAACCAAGGCGTTATGAGCGCTTGGCGGTCTCATGTTGATGATTAGTCCCTCGTTCGGTGCGGCATGCTTTCTGACTTAGGCGGGGCTCCAAAAGCGTTTTGAGCAACCTGAGCATATGAGATGTTCGAGGAGCTGAAACTAGTTTTCCAAGCTCATGCCGGGTCGAGAGATATGAAGTCTCCAACAAGTTCTATAGTTGTAAGATGGTGGAAAATAGTTACATCGGTGAGCACATACTCAAAATGTGCAGGTTGCACAACCGCTTTGTCCCAGTGGACATTAACCTCCCGGACGAGGCGGTCATTGACAGAATCCTTGATCGCTCCCACCAAGCTACAAGAGCTTTGTGATGAACTACAATATGCAAGGGATGGTGAAAACCATTCTGAAGTATTTTCAATCTTGAAGTCAGCAGAGGTAGAAATCAGAAGGAACATCAAGTGTTGATGGTCAATAAAACCACTAAGTTCAAGAAGGGCAAGGGAAAGAAGAACTTCAAGAAAGGCGGCAAGGATGTTGCGCCCGATAAGCCATTGCGGGAAGAAGTTAAAGAATGGACCCAAGCACGAGGCGAGTGCTTTTATTGCAAAGGAAGGGTCCTTTGAAGCGGAACTGCCCCAAATACTTAGCGGACAAGAAGGCGGCAACACCAAAGGTATATTTGATATACATGTAATTGATGTGTACCTTACCGATTACTCGTAGTAACTCACAGGTATTTGATACGGTGCCGTTGCTCATATTTGTAACTCACGGCGGGAGCTGCGGAATAAGCGGAGGCTGGCGAAGGGCGAGGTGACGATGCACGTCGGGAATGGTTCCAAGGTCGATGTGATCGCCGTCGCCACGCTACCTCTACATTTACCTCGGGATTAGTTTTAAACCTTAATAATTGTTATTTGGTGCCAAGTTTGAGCATGAACATTGTATCTGGATCTCGTTTATCGAGATGGCTACTCATTTAAATCCGAGAATAATGGTTGTTCTATTTATATGAGAGATATGTTTTATGGTCATGCCCGATGGACAATGGTTTATTCTTAATGAATCTCGGCGTAATGTTACACATATTCATAGTGTGAATACCAAAAGATGTAAAGTTGATAACGATAGTCCCACATACTTGTGGTATCGCCGCCTTGGTCACATTGGTGTCAAGCGCATGAAGAAGCTCCATCTGATGGACTTTTAGAGTCTCTTGATTATGAGTCATTTGACACATGCGAACCATGCCTCATGGGCAAAATTACCAAGACTCCGTTCTCGGAACAATGGGCGAGCAACCAACTTATTGGAAATCATACATACCGATGTGTGCGGTCCAATGGCGTTGAGGCTCATGGAGGATATCGTTATGTTCTCACTCTCACTAATGACTTGAGTAGATATGGGTATGTCTACTTAATGAAACACAAGTCTGAGACCTTTGAAAAGTTCAAGGAATTTCAGAATGAGGTGGAGAATCAACGTGACCGAAAGATAAAGTTTTTACGATCAGATCGTGGAGGAGAATATTTAAGTCACGAATTTGGTACGCACTTAAGGAAATGTGGAATCATTTCACAACTCACGCCGCCTGGAACACCTCAGCGTAACGGTGTGTCCGAACGTCGTAATCGCACTCTATTGGATATGGTGATGTCTATGATGTCTCTTACCGATTTACTGCTATCATTTTGGGGATACCCTCTAGAGACAGCTACATTCACTTTAAATAGGGCACCATCTAAATCCGTTGAGACGACACCGTATGAATTATGGTTTGGGAAGAAACCTAAGCTGTCGTTTCTAAAAGTTTGGGGATGCGATGCTTATGTCAAGAAACTTCAACCTGAAAAGCTCGAACCCAAGTCGGAAAAATGCGTCTTCATAGGATATCCTAAGGAAACCATCGGGTATACCTTCTACTTAAGATCCGAGGGCAAGATCTTTGTTGCCAAACGGATCCTTTACGGAAAAGAGTTTCTCTCGAAAGAAGTAAGTGGGAGGAAAGTAGAACTCAATGAAGTACTACCTCTCGAATAGGAAAGTAGTGCAGCTCGGGAAAATGTTCTGTGATGCCTACACCAACCGGAGAGGAAAATAATGATGATGATCAAGGTACTTGGATCAAGTTGCTCTTGAACGTCAGAGGTCCACAAGGACACGATCCGCACAGAGTGAATGCAGCAACCCCTGTCTGGAAATCATGTTGTTAGACAATGGTGAACCTTCAAACTATGAAG